>CAMRHE010000506.1:740000-1208130 GCA_947044405.1 Leptodactylus fallax
AGAATACACACACCTCACACATACTGACAACATAGATACCTGTTACATCTATATCTATATATAATTGTATATATACAGTACACAAGCACAGTATACACACACCATACACATACTGATAACATAGATACCTGTAACATCTATATCTATATATATATATATATATATACACACAAGCACAGTATACACACACCTTACACATACTGATAACATAGATACCTGTTACATCTATATCTATATATAACTGTATATACACACAAGCACAATATACACACACCATACACATACTGACAACATAGATACCTGTTACATCTATATCTATATATAACTGTATATACACAAGCACAGTATACACACACCATACACATACTGACAAACACAGATACCTGTTACATCTATATCTATATATAACTGTATATACACACAAGCACAGTATACACACACCATACACATACTGATAACATAAATACCTGTTACATTTATATATATCTATATATATACACAAGCACAGAATACACACACCTTACACATACTGACAACATAGATACCTGTTACATCTATATCTATATATAATTGTATATATACAGTACACAAGCACAGTATACACACACCATACACATACTGATAACATAGATACCTGTTACATCTATATCTATATATAACTGTATATATACACAAACACAGTATACACACACCATACACATACTGATAACATAGATACCTGTTACATCTATATATAACTGTATATACACACAAGCACAATATACACACACCATACACATACTGATAACATAGATACCTGTTACACCTATATATAACTGTATATATACACAAGCACATTATACAAACACACACCTTACACATACTGATAACATAGATACCTGTTACATCTATATCTATATATAACTGTATATATACAGTACACAAGCACAGTATACACACACCATACACATACTGATAACATAGATACCTGTTACATCTATATATAACTGTATATATACACAAGCACAGTATACACACACCATACACATACTGATAACATAGATACCTGTTACATCTATATCTATATATAACTGTATATACACACAAGCACAGTATACACACACCATACACATACTGATAACATAGATACCTGTTACATCTATATATAACTGTATATACATAAGCACAGTATACACACACCTTACACATACTGATAACATAGATACCTGTTACATATATATCTATATATAACTGTATATACACACAAGCACAGTATACACACACCATACACATACTGACAACATAGATACCTGTTACATCTATATAAAACTGTATATACACATGCACAGAATACACACACCTTACACATACTGATAACATAGATACCTGTTACATCTATATCTATATATAACTGTATATACACACAAGCACAGTATACACACACCATACACATACTGATAACATAGATACCTGTTACATCTATATCTATATATAACTGTATATACACACAAGCACAGTATACACACACCATACACATACTGATAACATAGATACCTGTTACATCTATATATAACTGTATATACATAAGCACAGTATACACACACCTTACACATACTGATAACATAGATACCTGTTACATATATATCTATATATAACTGTATATACACACAAGCACAGTATACACACACCATACACATACTGACAACATAGATACCTGTTACATCTATATAAAACTGTATATACACATGCACAGAATACACACACCTTACACATACTGATAACATAGATACCTGTTACATCTATATCTATATATAACTGTATATACACAAGCACAGAATACACACACCATACACATACTGATAACATAGATACCTGTTACATTTATATATATCTATATATATACACAAGCACAGTATACACACACCTTACACATACTGACAACATAGATACCTGTTACATCTATATCTATATATAACTGTATATATACAGTACACAAGCACAGTATACACACACCATACACATACTGATAACATAGATACCTGTTACATCTATATCTATATATAACTGTATATACACACAAGCACAGTATACACACACCATACACATACTGATAACATAGATACCTGTTACATCTATATCTATATATAACTGTATATACACACAAGCACAGAATACACACCTTACACATACTGATAACATAGATACCTGTTACATCTATATCTATATATAACTGTATATACACACAAGCACAGTATACACACACCATACACATACTGATAACATAGATACCTGTTACATATATATCTATATATAACTGTATATACACACAAGCACAGTATACACACACCATACACATACTGACAACATAGATACCTGTTACACCTATATATAACTGTATATACACAAGCATAGTATACACACACCATACACATACTGACAACATAAATACCTGTTACATTTATATATATCTATATATATACACAAGCACAGAATACACACACCTTACACATACTGACAACATAGATACCTGTTACATCTATATCTATATATAACTGTATATACACACAAGCACAGAATACACACACCATACACATACTGACAACATAGATACCTGTTACTTCTATATCTATATATAACTGTATATACACACAAGCACAGAATACACACACCATACACATACTGATAACATAGATACCTGTTACATCTATATCTATATATAACTGTATATACACACAAGCACAGTATACACACACCATACACATACTGACAACATAGATACCTGTTACATTTATATCTATATATAACTGTATATATACACAAGCACAGTATACACACACCTTACACTTTCTGATAACATAGATACCTGTTACATATACAGTATATCTATATACAGTACAGACCAAAAGTTTGGACACACCTTCTCATTCCAAGAGTTTTCTGTATTTTCATGACTATAAAAATTGTAGATTCACACTGAAGGCATCAAAACTATGAATTAACACATGTGGAATTATATACTTAACAAAAAAGTGTGAAACAACTGAAAATATGTCTTATATTCTAGGTTCTTCCAAGTAGCCACCTTTTGCTTTGATTACTGCTTTGCACACTCTTGGCATTCTCTTGATGAGCTTCAAGAGGTAGTCACCTGAAATGGTTTTCACTTCACAGGTGTGCCCTGTCAGGTTTAATAAGTGGGATTTCTTGCCTTATAAATGGGGTTGGGACCATCAGTTGTGTTGTTCAGAAGTCAGGTGGATACACAGCTGATAGTCCTACTGAATGGAGTGTTAGAATTTGTATTATGGCAAGAAAAAAGCAGCTAAGTAAAGAAAAACGAGTGGCCATCATTACTTTAAGAAATGAAGGTCAGTCAGTCCGAAAAATTGGGAAAACTTTGAAAGTGTGCCCAAGTGCAGTGGCCAAAACCATCAAGCGCTACAAAGAAACTGGCTCACATGAGGACTGCCCCAGGAAAGGAAGACCAAGAGTCACCTCTGCTGCGGAGGATAAGTTCATCCAAGTCACCAGCCTCAGAAATCGCAGGTTAACAGCAGCTCAGATTAGAGACCAGGTCAATGCCACACAGAGTTCTAGCAGCAGACACATCTCTACAACAACTGTTAAGAGGAGACTGTGTGCAGCAGGCCTTCATGGTAAAATAGCTGCTAGGAAAGCACTGCTAAGGACAGACAACAAGCAGAAGAGACTTGTTTGGGCTAAAGAACACAAGGAATGGACATTAGACCTGTGGAAATCTGTGCTTTGGTCTGATGAGTCCAAATTTGAGATCTTTGGTTCCAACCACCGTGTCTTTGTGCGATGCAGAAAAGGTGAACGAATGGACTCTACATGTCTGGTTCCCACCGTGAAGCATGGAGGAGGAGGTGTGATGGTGTGGGGGTGCTTTGTTGGTGACACTGTTGGAGATTTATTCAAAATTGAAGGAATACTGAACCAGCATGGTTACCACAGCATCTTGCAGCGGCATGCTATTCCATCCGGTTTGCGTTTAGTTGGACCATCATTTATTTTTCAACAGGACAATGACCCCAAACACACCTGCAGACTGTGTAAGGGCTATTTGACCAAGAAGGAGAGTGATGGGGTGCTACGCCAGATGACCTGGCCTCCACAGAACCAGACCTGAACCCAATCGAGATGGTTTGGGGTGAGCTGGACCGCAGAGTGAAGGCAAAAGGGCCAACAAGTGCTAAGCATCTCTGGGAACTCCTTCAAGACTGTTGGAAGACCATTTCAGGTGACTACCTCTTGAAGCTCATCAAGAGAATGCCAAGAGTGTGCAAAGCAGTAATCAAAGCAAAAGGTGGCTACTTGGAAGAACCTAGAATATAAGACATATTTTCAGTTGTTTCACACTTTTTTGTTAAGTATATAATTCCACATGTGTTAATTCATAGTTTTGATGCCTTCAGTGTGAATCTACAATTTTTATAGTCATGAAAATACAGAAAACTCTTGGAATGAGAAGGTGTGTCCAAACTTTTGGTCTGTACTGTATAACTGTATATACACACAAGCACAGTATACACACACCATACACATACTGATAACATAGATACCTGTTACACCTATATATAACTGTATATATACACAAGCACAGTATACACACACCATACACATACTGACAACATAGATACCTGTTACACCTATATATAACTGTATATACACACAAGCACAGTATACACACACCATACACATACTGATAACATAGATACCTGTTACACCTATATATAACTGTATATACACACAAGCACAGTATACACACACCATACACATACTGACAAAATAGATACCTGTTACACCTATATATAACTGTATATACACACAAGCACAGTATACACACACCATACACATACTGATAACATAGATACCTGTTACGTCTATATATAACTGTATATATATATATATATATATATATATATATATATATACACATGCACAGAATACACACACCTCACACATACTGACAACATAGATACCTGTTACATCTATATCTATATATAATTGTATATACACAAGCACAGAATACACACCATACACATACTGATAACCAGGGCTGTGGAGTCGGTACGCCAAAGCCCCGACTCCGACTCCTCAATTTCCCCCGACTCCGACTCCACGACTCCGACTCCACAGCCCTGGCACTGCTAAACCTTATAGGTTCACTCAGAACTCAGTCCCATCATTATATGAGGAATAGAACAGACCTTTACAGGACATTTTATCATTTTCAACATTTCATCATTTTCCCAAATTCTTATGAAAATATATTCAGCACATACTGCATTGTACTACTAACTGTACCAATTTATTATATATTTTGGGATTCAGAGTCGGTCCATTTTATACCGACTCCGACTCCACCAAAATAGGCACCGACTCCGACTCCACGACTCCGACTCCACAGCCCTGATACACACACCATACACACATGAGGACTGCCCCAGGAAAGGAAGACCAAGAGTCACCTCTGCTGCGGAGGATAAGTTCATCCAAGTCACCAGCCTCAGAAATCGCAGGTTAACAGCAGCTCAGATTAGAGACCAGGTCAATGCCACACAGAGTTCTAGCAGCAGACACATCTCTACAACAACTGTTAAGAGGAGACTGTGTGCAGCAGGCCTTCATGGTAAAATAGCTGCTAGGAAAGCACTGCTAAGGACAGACAACAAGCAGAAGAGACTTGTTTGGGCTAAAGAACACAAGGAATGGACATTAGACCTGTGGAAATCTGTGCTTTGGTCTGATGAGTCCAAATTTGAGATCTTTGGTTCCAACCACCGTGTCTTTGTGCGATGCAGAAAAGGTGAACGAATGGACTCTACATGCCTGGTTCCCACCGTGAAGCATGGAGGAGGAGGTGTGATGGTGTGGGGGTGCTTTGTTGGTGACACTGTTGGAGATTTATTCAAAATTGAAGGAATACTGAACCAGCATGGTTACCACAGCATCTTGCAGCGGCATGCTATTCCATCCGGTTTGCGTTTAGTTGGACCATCGTTTATTTTTCAACAGGACAATGACCCCAAACACACCTCCAGACTGTGTAAGGGCTATTTGACCAAGAAGGAGAGTGATGGGGTGCTACGCCATATGACCTGGCCTCCACAGTCACCAGACCTGAACCCAATCGAGATGGTTTGGGGTGAGCTGGACCGCAGAGTGAAGGCAAAAGGGCCAACAAGTGCTAAGCATCTCTGGGAACTCCTTCAAGACTGTTGGAAGACCATTTCAGGTGACTACCTCTTGAAGCTCATCAAGAGAATGCCAAGAGTGTGCAAAGCAGTAATCAAAGCAAAAGGTGGCTACTTGGAAGAACCTAGAATATAAGACATATTTTCAGTTGTTTCACACTTTTTTGTTAAGTATATAATTCCACATGTGTTAAT
This sequence comes from Leptodactylus fallax, assembly GCA_947044405.1. Taxonomy (NCBI): domain Eukaryota; kingdom Metazoa; phylum Chordata; class Amphibia; order Anura; family Leptodactylidae; genus Leptodactylus; species Leptodactylus fallax. The sequence goes on from CAMRHE010000506.1 coordinate 746,393, forward strand.
TCATAGTTTTGATGCCTTCAGTGTGAATCTACAATTTTTATAGTCATGAAAATACAGAAAACTCTTGGAATGAGAAGGTGTGTCCAAACTTTTGGTCTGTACTGTATAACTGTATATACACACAAGCACAGTATACACACACCATACACATACTGATAACATAGATACCTGTTACACCTATATATAACTGTATATATACACAAGCACAGTATACACACACCATACACATACTGACAACATAGATACCTGTTACACCTATATATAACTGTATATACACACAAGCACAGTATACACACACCATACACATACTGATAACATAGATACCTGTTACACCTATATATAACTGTATATACACACAAGCACAGTATACACACACCATACACATACTGACAACATAGATACCTGTTACACCTATATATAACTGTATATACACACAAGCACAGTATACACACACCATACACATACTGATAACATAGATACCTGTTACGTCTATATATAACTGTATATATATATATATATATATATATATATATATATATATATACACATGCACAGAATACACACACCTCACACATACTGACAACATAGATACCTGTTACATCTATATCTATATATAATTGTATATACACAAGCACAGAATACACACCATACACATACTGATAACCAGGGCTGTGGAGTCGGTACGCCAAAGCCCCGACTCCGACTCCTCAATTTCCCCCGACTCCGACTCCACGACTCCGACTCCACAGCCCTGGCACTGCTAAACCTTATAGGTTCACTCAGAACTCAGTCCCATCATTATATGAGGAATAGAACAGACCTTTACAGGACATTTTATCATTTTCAACATTTCATCATTTTCCCAAATTCTTATGAAAATATATTCAGCACATACTGCATTGTACTACTAACTGTACCAATTTATTATATATTTTGGGATTCAGAGTCGGTCCATTTTATACCGACTCCGACTCCACCAAAATAGGCACCGACTCCGACTCCACGACTCCGACTCCACAGCCCTGATACACACACCATACACACATGAGGACTGCCCCAGGAAAGGAAGACCAAGAGTCACCTCTGCTGCGGAGGATAAGTTCATCCAAGTCACCAGCCTCAGAAATCGCAGGTTAACAGCAGCTCAGATTAGAGACCAGGTCAATGCCACACAGAGTTCTAGCAGCAGACACATCTCTACAACAACTGTTAAGAGGAGACTGTGTGCAGCAGGCCTTCATGGTAAAATAGCTGCTAGGAAAGCACTGCTAAGGACAGACAACAAGCAGAAGAGACTTGTTTGGGCTAAAGAACACAAGGAATGGACATTAGACCTGTGGAAATCTGTGCTTTGGTCTGATGAGTCCAAATTTGAGATCTTTGGTTCCAACCACCGTGTCTTTGTGCGATGCAGAAAAGGTGAACGAATGGACTCTACATGCCTGGTTCCCACCGTGAAGCATGGAGGAGGAGGTGTGGTGGTGTGGGGGTGCTTTGCTGGTGACACTGTTGGGGATTTATTCAAAATTGAAGGAATACTGAACCAGCATGGTTACCACAGCATCTTGCAGCGGCATGCTATTCCATCCGGTTTGCGTTTAGTTGGACCATCGTTTATTTTTCAACAGGACAATGACCCCAAACACACCTCCAGACTGTGTAAGGGCTATTTGACCAAGAAGGAGAGTGATGGGGTGCTATGCCAGATGACCTGGCCTCCACAGTCACCAGACCTGAACCCAATCGAGATGGTTTGGGGTGAGCTGGACCGCAGAGTGAAGGCAAAAGGGCCAACAAGTGCTAAGCATCTCTGGGAACTCCTTCAAGACTGTTGGAAGACCATTTCAGGTGACTACCTCTTGAAGCTCATCAAGAGAATGCCAAGAGTGTGCAAAGCAGTAATCAAAGCAAAAGGTGGCTACTTGGAAGAACCTAGAATATAAGACATATTTTCAGTTGTTTCACACTTTTTTGTTAAGTATATAATTCCACATGTGTTAATTCATAGTTTTGATGCCTTCAGTGTGAATCTACAATTTTTATAGTCATGAAAATACAGAAAACTCTTGGAATGAGAAGGTGTGTCCAAACTTTTGGTCTGTACTGTATAACTGTATATACACACAAGCACAGTATACACACACCATACACATACTGATAACATAGATACCTGTTACACCTATATATAACTGTATATATACACAAGCACAGTATACACACACCATACACATACTGACAACATAGATACCTGTTACACCTATATATAACTGTATATACACACAAGCACAGTATACACACACCATACACATACTGACAACATAGATACCTGTTACACCTATATATAACTGTATGTACACACAAGCACAGTATACACACACCATACACATACTGACAACATAGATACCTGTTACACCTATATATAACTGTATATACACACAAGCACAGTATACACACACCATACACATACTGATAACATAGATACCTGTTACGTCTATATATAACTGTATATATATATATATATATATATATATATATATATATATATACACATGCACAGAATACACACACCTCACACATACTGACAACATAGATACCTGTTACATCTATATCTATATATAATTGTATATACACAAGCACAGAATACACACCATACACATACTGATAACCAGGGCTGTGGAGTCGGTACGCCAAAGCCCCGACTCCGACTCCTCAATTTCCCCCCGACTCCGACTCCACGACTCCGACTCCACAGCCCTGGCACTGCTAAACCTTATAGGTTCACTCAGAACTCAGTCCCATCATTATATGAGGAATAGAACAGACCTTTACAGGACATTTTATCATTTTCAACATTTCATCATTTTCCCAAATTCTTATGAAAATATATTCAGCACATACTGCATTGTACTACTAACTGTACCAATTTATTATATATTTTGGGATTCGGAGTCGGTCCATTTTATACCGACTCCGACTCCACCAAAATAGGCACCGACTCCGACTCCACGACTCTGACTCCACAGCCCTGATACACACACCATACACATACTGATAACATAGATACCTGTTACACCTATATATAACTGTATATACACACAAGCACAGTATACACACACCTTACACATACTGATAACATAGATACCTGTTACATCTATATCTATATATAACTGTATATATACACACAAGCACAGTATACACACACCATACACATACTGATAACATAGATACCTGTTACATTTATATATATATATATACACAAGCACAGAATACACACACCTTACACATACTGATAACATAGATACCTGTTACATCTATATCTATATATAACTGTATATACACACAAGCACATTATACACATACCATACACATACTGATAACATAGATACCTGTTACATTTATATATATATATATATATATATATATACACAAGCACAGAATACACACACCTTACACATACTGACAACATAGATACCTGTTACATCTATATCTATATATAACTGTATATATACAGTACACAAGCACAGTATACACACACCATACACATACTGATAACATAGATACCTGTTACACCTATATATAACTGTATATACACACAAGCACATTATACACACACCTTACACATACTGACAACATAGATACCTGTTACATCTATATCTTTATATAACTGTATATATACAGTACACAAGCACAGTATACACACACCATACACATACTGATAACATAGATACCTGTTACACCTATATATAACTGTATATATACACAAGCACATTATACACACACACACCTTACACATACTGATAACATAGATACCTGTTACATCTATATATAACTGTATATACACACAAGCATAGTATACACATACCTTACACATACTGATAACATAAATACCTGTTACATCTATATCTATATATAACTGTATATATACACAAGCACAGTATACACACACCATACACATACTGATAACATAGATACCTGTTACATCTATATATAACTGTATATATACACACAAGCACAGTATACACACACCTTACACATACTGACAACATAGATACCTGTTACATCTATATCTATATATAACTGTATATATACACAAGCACAGTATACACACACCATACACATACTGATAACATAGATACCTGTTACATCTATATCTATATATAACTGTATATACACACAAGCACAGTATACACACACCATACACATACTGATAACATAGATACCTGTTACGTCTATATATAACTGTTATATATATATATATATATATATATATATATATATATATACACATGCACAGAATACACACACCTCACACATACTGACAACATAGATACCTGTTACATCTATATCTATATATAATTGTATATACACAAGCACAGAATACACACCATACACATACTGATAACCAGGGCTGTGGAGTCGGTACGCCAAAGCCCCGACTCCGACTCCTCAATTTCCCCTGACTCGGACTCCAACTCCGACTCCGACTCCACCAAAATAGGCACCGACTCCGACTCCACGACTCCGACTCCACAGCCCTGGCACTGCTAAACCTTATAGGTTCACTCAGAACTCAGTCCCATCATTATATGAGGAATAGAACAGACCTTTACAGGACATTTTATCATTTTCAACATTTCATCATTTTCCCAAATTCTTATGAAAATATATTCAGCACATACTGCATTGTACTACTAACTGTACCAATTTATTATATATTTTGGGATTCGGAGTCGGTCCATTTTATACCGACTCCGACTCCACCAAAATAGGCACCGACTCCGACTCCACAGCCCTGATACACACACCATACACATACTGATAACATAGATACCTGTTACACCTATATATAACTGTATATACACACAAGCACAGTATACACACACCATACACATACTGATAACGTAGATACCTGTTACACCTATATATAACTGTATATACACACAAGCACAGTATACACACACCATACACATACTGATAACATAGATACCTGTTACATTTATATATATCTATATATATACACAAGCACAGAATACACACACCTTACACATACTGACAACATAGATACCTGTTACATCTATATCTATATATAACTGTATATATACAGTACACAAGCACAGTATACACACACCATACACATACTGATAACATAGATACCTGTTACACCTATATATAACTGTATATATACACAAGCACATTATACACACACACACCTTACACATACTGATAACATAGATACCTGTTACATCTATATCTATATATAACTGTATATACACACAAGCATAGTATACACACACCATACATATACTGATAACATAGATACCTGTTACATCTATATCTATATATAACTGTATATACACACAAGCATAGTATACACACACCTTACACATACTGATAACATAGATACCTGTTACATCTATATATAACTGTATATACACACAGGCACAGTATACACACACCTTACACATACTGATAACATAGATACCTGTTACATCTATATCTATATATAACTGTATATATACACAAGCACAGTATACACACACCATACACATACTGATAACATAGATACCTGTTACATCTATATATAACTGTATATACACACAAGCACAGTATACACACACCATACACATACTGATAACATAGATACCTGTTACATCTATATCTATATATAACTGTATATACACACAAGCACAGTATACACACACCATACACATACTGATAACATAAATACCTGTTACATTTATATATATCTATATATATACACAAGCACAGAATACACACACCTTACACATACTGACAACATAGATACCTGTTACATCTATATCTATATATAACTGTATATATACAGTACACAAGCACAGTATACACACATCATACACATACTGATAACATAGATACCTGTTACACCTATATATAACTGTATATATACACAAGCACATTATACACACACCTTACACATACTGATAACATAGATACCTGTTACATCTATATCTATATATAACTGTATATACACACAAGCATAGTATACACACACCTTACACATACTGATAACATAAATACCTGTTACATTTATATATATATCTATATATATACACAAGCACAGAATACACACACACCTTACACATACTGACAACATAGATACCTGTTACATCTATATCTATATATAACTGTATATACACACAAGCACAGTATACACACACCATACACATACTGATAACATAGATACCTGTAACATCTATATATAACTGTATATATACACAAGCACAGTATACACACACCTTACACATACTGATAACATAAATACCTGTTACATTTATATATATCTATATATATACACAAGCACAGTATACACACACCTTACACATACTGATAACATAAATACCTGTTACATTTATATATATCTATATATATACACAAGCACAGTATACACACACCTTACACATACTGACAACATAGATACCTGTTACATCTATATCTATATATAACTGTATATACACACAAGCACAGTATACACACACCATACACATACTGATAACATAAATACCTGTTACATCTATATCTATATATAACTGTATATATACACAAGCACAGTATACACACACCTTACACATACTGTTAATGCTAAATTCACATTGGCTTCTTTTCAGTCTCTTGTTCTGATCTATGAGAGGATCAGAACAACATACTTAAGTGCTAATATGACAGATGCAGATGGAGCACATTCTGCCTCTATCTGTTATCATTCACTGTAATGTAAAAACCTTCCTTCTTGTACATTTACTTTTCAAACAGAATAGAATATCTTCTCCGCAGGATATAATTATATATATATCTACAGTGTATACACCTTACCTTATCCATACTATATATAGTGCTATGTATTAATATACATTATATGTAGGTATATAAACATATAGATACATTTACATATAAAGATATGACACAGCGACACTACATACATATAAAGAGATAACATATGGACATTAGGTACATATAAACATATCACACGCATGGTACTTTGGTATCTGTGATGCTGTCATTCTCCTCTGTCCTGTGTTACAGATCCCAATACCATATAATGTAGAAATAAAACAGTAATGTATAGGGTATAATAAAATAATCCTGTATATCAGGTCCGGTGTCCTGAGGTAGCAGCTGTGACAGTTAGTTGTAGCAGCAGAAGAGTTTCTGACATGCTAGTGCTCCGGCCCAATAACTATATACATTGATGCCTTGTATTACTAACCAGATCTCTCCGTCCAGTGAAGTCCGTCACTTTAACTGATGTAAATGTATTTCAGAAGTGAAAACATGTATACTGGGGATTTTGACCATGTGAACAGAGACTAATACTGGACATTTACTGACAGCTGCCCCATCTCAGCTCCTCCCACACGTTTGCTGTAATGATCAGACATATCTTCAGGTATTCAGTACTATAAATAAATTCCAGTTTCTTACTGTAGATGACGCCACTGAGCAGAGCCGATCCCATGCATGTCCATCTCCTCCATCCTGACTAGTAACTGACGGATGCCAACTGTCATTTCAAATTCACATCCAGCAATCCTATTGGTCGCTGGTGTCTGGTGACATACACAGCTGAGGATTTAACCCCTTAAGTGCCAATGCTGTTCTAGCATTAAGGCTTTTTTATATTTTTCCTTAGACATTGTTGTATGAGACTTGTGTATTGCAGGTTGACATACATATTCCTTATCAACTTTTGCTAACTCTTTCTAGGGAGTTGAAAGCGATAAAAGCAACAATTCCAACATGGATTTTGAATATTAAATTTTGCACCGTTCATATTAATATTAATAATTTTATTCAGTGGGTCAATACGATTACATTGATACTAAATAGGGATAGCCACAGCAACATTCTGGCGTCATTTACAGTTTGATGACCGCATGCAGTGCCATTTTAATACTTTAGTGGGCCCTGTTCAAAGGCTTCCTAAGTGGGCCCCCCATAATTCAAAGTCCTCTCAAGGGACCCTATATATATATATATATATATATATATATATATATTGAATACAAGTTCAAAAAAAAGTTACACTCACCTAGCCCCATTTCTACGGTATGTCATGCAGGCTCTGGCTGTAGTGATGTCCGCTCTTCGCGCCTCCCTGCCACAGACATCTTCCACTGAAGCCTGAATGGTGGTGCATGGAGCTGATATCTCTGTGCTCCACCGTGGTTTTCCACTTTATCTGCCTCATAAGGAAGCAAATAGGGTTTAAATGGCTGCCTGTGGCCCAGAATAGCAGGACAGCACCCAAAATGTGAGACTGTTCTGCTCGATCTGGGTTGGCAGAGGAGGCCCGCGCTACCATAGGGCCTGGTGCAGATACACCGTTTGCCCTATGGTTAAAGTGGCCCTGATCGCATGCTGTTTACTTGCACAATTGTGCATCCTTTAAAAGGTTTTTTTATGGGTAAATTATATAAATGACCTATCCTTCGGATAACTCATCAATATCAGATGGATGGGGATCCTGGATCCCGGCCACTCAGCAGTCCCCTCACCACAATGACTTCACCCCATTCACCCCATGTGGCTACTTCCCAACAGACCAGTCAATCCAGAAATCTGTCTTTATCTGACCACAGTCTGACCTTCACACGGGCCCAGGTGAGGAAGGAGATGAAAAAGATCAAGGCGAGGGAAAGCCGCAGGGCCAGATGACATCAGTGCAAGGCTAATTACGACTTGTGGGGACCAGCTGTGTGGTATAATTACATATATGTATAATATGAGCCTGAGGCAGGAAATAGTCCCTGAATTATGGAAATCTTCTTGTGTGGTACCAGTTCCAAAGAAACCTCACCCTATGGACCTCAACGACTACAGACCTGTAGCACTGACATCCCACTTGATGAAGATCTTAGAGAGATTGGTTCTCACACATCTTCGCCCTCTAGTGAGCCCCGCTATGGACCCTCTCCAGTTTGCTTATCGACCGGGCATTGGGGTAGATGATGCCATCATCCACCTTCTGCACAGGGCTCTGTCTCACCTGGAAAAACCAGGGAACACGGTGAGAATAATGTTCTTTGATTTCTCCAGTGCTTTTAACACCATACAGCCCAGGTTACTGAGAGACAAGCTGGGCCTTGCTGGAGTGGACCACCACCTCTCCAACTGGATCCTAGACTACCTCACAAATCGACCTCAATACGTGAGAGCCCAAGACTGTGTGTCAGGTACCGTGATCTGTAATACGGGGGCACCTCAGGGTACGGTTCTCGCCCCTTTCCTCTTCACACTGTACACTGCTGATTTTAGGTGCAACTCATCTAGCTGCTACCTACAGAAGTATTCTGACGACTCTGCAATAGTGGGTCTCATCACAGATGATGATGATAGGGAGTACAGAGAACTGAACAGGGATTTTGTGGACTGGTGCCACCGGAACCAACTGAAGATTAACGCGGGGAAGACCAAGGAGATGGTGGTGGACTTCCGTAAAGGCAGATGCCCTCCAAAACCAGTGGACATCCTGGGGACGGGCATCGAGATTGTGAACACCTATAAGTACCTGGGTTTGCTCCTTAATAATAAGCTGGACTGGGCAGATCATATGGAGGCCCTGTACAGGAAGGGCCACAGCAGGCTCTACCTGCTTAGGAAGCTGAGAGCCTTTGGAATCCGGGGGGCACTTCTTAGGACTTTCTTCAACTCGGTAGTGGCATCAGCCATCTTCTTTGGAGTGGCCTGCTGGGGGAGCAGTATATCAACCAGGGACAGAAATAAACTTGACAAGCTGATTAGAAGGGCCAGCTCTGTCCTGGGGAGCCCACTGGACCCAGTGCAGGTGGTGGGTAACAGAAGGATACTGTCCGTGGTGAGCTCCATGCAGAAGAAGAAGTCCCATCCCATGCATGAGACTGTGATAGCGCTGGGTAGTACTGTCAGTGACCGACTGCTCCACCCTAGGTGTGAGAAGGAGCGCTATCGGAAGTCTTTCCTCCCCACTGCGGTTAGGCTGTACAACCAACACCGACCTAAGCGGAGATCATTACACACAGAGAACTGAAATATCTCTCTGCCTGTTAAATCCCCCCCCCCCTCCTCTGCTACGTCCTGTCTGTCTGTCTGCTATTAATGTAATGCCTCTCACCTTGGTACATTCCTGTACATGTTGTATTTGTATTTGTATCTGCTTATCTTATCTTTGCTGCTGTAACACACTGAATTTCCCCACTGTGGGACTATTAAAGGACTATTATTATTATTATATTATTATTGTTATCAGCATCCGCTATACACAAAACAGAGCATTTTGCTTAATCCACTCCTGGCTTTGGCTCAAAAACCGCAGCAAAATCTGCAACAAAAAAAGCTGCGTGTCTGCAATGTGGGACCTCAGCATTAGGTCTGCCTCAAATTCCTCTTCCATTTCCACCGTGTGAGTGTACCCTAAGGGTCTATTCATAAATGTTTGTGCAGCTGCCGGAGGTCTGAATACAGCAGCAGCCGGGCACACAGAGCCATCCCACCGAGCACACAGAGCCGTCCCTCCAGGCACACAGAGCCATCCCGCCAGGCACACAGAGCCGTCCCTCCAGGCACACAGATCCGTCCCACCAGGCACACAGAGCCGTCCTGCCGGGCACACAAAGCCGTCCCTCCAGGCACACAGAGCCATCCTGCCGGGCACACAGAGCCGTCCCTCCAGGCACACAGAGCCATCCTGCCGGGCACACAGAGTCTTCCTGCCGGGCACACAGAGCCGTCCCTCCAGGCACACAGAGCCATCCTGCCGGGCCCACAGAGCCATCCCTCCAGGCACACAGAGCCCTCCCCGCCGGGCACACACAGCCATCCCGCCAGGCACACACAGCCGTCCTGCCGGGCACACAGAGCTCTCCTGTTGGGCACACAGAGCCGTCCCGCCAGGCACACACAGCCGTCCTGCCGGGCACACAGAGCTCTCCTGTTGGGCACACAGAGTGCCACTGTCTGTTAAATAAATAAAAGCGGATTGCAGGTGACAGGGGCGCTCTGTGTGTTGGGCGACTTCTGCCACTTACCCCTTTGGAGCAATGGTAATCCCCTCATTGCTCCCAAAAGCTCATTTGTTTATTAACAAAAAAGGCAATATCTCGGAAACAGCGATTCACAAGGGGAAAACACTGTTTGATTCAGGTGGCCCTAACCTATCTATCTGCAAGGCTGGATTGATATGCTGGGTTCTAGTGATAGATTCCCTTTAAAAGCTAGATTGTAAGCTCTTATGTGCAGAATCCTGTCTTCTTTCATGTCATATATACTTTCCTGCTATACAGTCTTGCTGTATAGGTCGGCACTATAGAAATACAGTAAAGGTTATTCTTAATAAATGGACACAGAATAAAATGTACTTGAAATACCAGACACCACCACACAGTGTCATTCTACCCACAGTCATATATTTTGAGCACACAGAGCACTCAGCCTCAGCATGAAGACTTTATTCTCTTCTGAATGACTCAAGATATACCCTTAAGTAGAAAGCTTCAAATGATCGGGACTTGTCTCATCTGTTCAATGTACTATTCAATGTTTGGATGGTCCACCAGAGAAATGGAACGTCTTCTGCTAGCTGGGCCCTTCACTGGGACTCCGATGAATGTTATAGTACCTGAGGAAAGGATTGGATTGACCTCAATGCATGTAGTATGTTATGCAATAAAAATGTTAATATACTCCATGTTGGTGGTTTTATCAGGACTGTATAGTCAGTAATCCAAACCATTGACTCTGACTCCGATTCCTGCTCTGATTCCGACAGCCACAGTAAAGATCCTCTAATTCACAGAAAAGCCAGTGACTGAAGTCCTATGACAGTGACTATGTAACAAACTATACATCTAATTATTAATCATTGTATATGCATATTAATAATTGTACAGTATAATTTAAAATAATGAATCAATTTATTTTGAAGCGCTGAAATGTTTTATTGTTTGCCCATCAAATGATTCTGATGATCCGTTCTTCTATGGGATGTTGTAGTGGCAGATTGTAATCCCTGATTATTGTAGTAGGGAGTTTCTAATCCCTATTGGCCTTGTGGTCAGGATTGTACTAGTCGATGGTAATTCCCAGAGGTCTAGGACGTAAGGGTCATTGTAATATCTAAGGAGTTTGGTTGTTGTGCTACTGAAGCAGAAAGTGTTCACTTCAATGTCAACTTCTGAAGAATTGGTTCATTGCTGAGCAAGTTTTGAATTGGACTCATTTGTCACTTTCCCAACAACTAGAAAATTCTTATCTTTGTCTCTTGGTCCTGCCTGATGCTGGTGGATTCTGCTGTATAGCGTATTGATTTGTCAATCATTAATATTTCCACATAAGCGCTCTTAAATTCAATAGTGCAACATTGTCCTTGGGCTTCTGATCTCAGATTGGTGGGGGTTTGAAACCCAACACCCCTTCGATCAGCTGTTCTCAGCATCTGATACACAGAGAATAGGGCAGGAAGCAGACAGCGCTGTTTTTTGAGTAGTGACTGAACTGAGTCACTGCAGCTTAGCTCACATTCAAGTAAATGTTTGATGATCTGCAGTAACCTGGTCTGACCACTACACAGAGAACAGCGCTGCCTGCTTCCTGCTCCATTGTCTATGTGTCAGCTGCTGAGAACAGCTGATTGATGGGGGTTCTGGGTGTCAGACCCCCACTCTGCAGCTTTCTATACTTAGTTCATATTGAGAAAGCTATGACTGTGCAGGTGAGGACCATGAGACATCGCCAGGATTATCCCAATTGCTGTCTATGTGCTTGCGCATGCGCAACGGTTCCAATCTTGAGCTTCGTCTCTGACAGCAATGCCCCAATAGTGCACACAAGCCTGAAAGCTCTCTGTAGGTGCGCAGTATATAGGAGGCAGCGGCGACTGGTGATCCCTGGGTTGGACTCTATGTGCCAGTATGTCCATTGGTCTGTGAATGCTAATCCTGTCACTCTATTGGACATGGGCGGTGTCTACTCCGTGAAGGGGTGTAACTTACATGTTGGTATGTGCCTATTGGACCAAATTCATAGATCCTTGTTCTACCTGTCTGATATGGATGGATATTATAAAAGGTCATAAAAATTTCACTTGGGTTGCTTTTGCCCCTACATCTCTGAAGATGACGGTTAGTTTTTGTTGGGGGTGGTGCAGTTAGAAATATAGTCTGCACATAGAAATATAGGCAGGAATTTACTTCAAGTTTTATATAAATCTCTCAGAAATAAGGAAATCTAGCGTATATAAGATGCTGCTGGAGATTGTAATAGTTACAATGTTCATTTAGTGGCGGATTAGTAAAAGTTATGTTCTATTGTGAGAATTATTTAGTATAGTGTAAAATATTCTATGTTTGCGTTCTGCAACCGTATCTGTGGTTAGTAGGACAGTGCCCAGGACAAATATTTGCCAGAATTATCCTTATAAAGTAGGGACAGTCCAAAGAAATTGGGAACAATTATAGATCTCATTGATGTTATGTCCTGTACATACAATGATACACCAAAAAATGCAATACAGAAGGTGGATGTGGACATGTTTTATATTGCCTTTGGAGGGAGCAAGAAAAAACAGTCTAATATTGCTGCTTGGCATGCAGATTTTCTGTCATGGAATTATGGGTAGAATATTTATTATTATTTATTTAGATTACTTATATAGCGCCATCATATTCCACAGTGCTTTACAGACATTGACAGTCACTGTCCCATATAGGGCTCACAATCTACATTCCTTACAGTATGTCTTTGGAGTGTGGGAGGAAACTGGAGTACCCAGAGTAAACCCACGCAAACACGGGGAGAATATACAAACTCCTTGCAGATGATGTCCTTGCCAGGATTTGAACCCAGGACTCCAGCGCTGCAAGGCTAAAGTGCTAACCACTGAGCCACCATGCTGTCCAACTGTAGCATTTATAGTAGTAATAGAATTATGATGTGAATTTTACATCATGTTGGTTTACGTGGTGGATTTCCCCCTTTGTGATGGATAGCATGAAATCTGCTGCAAATCCAAGGCAGTTGCACATGAAATCTGCAAGAAAAAGTGCAGCCCATAAATACCACATGGATATACCCATCAGATTGCTGCAAAGGTTGTGTCATTTCAAGATTAAGGCAATATTTTAGGTCAGCAGGCCCAAGTCAATGGTGCAGAAGAAGTGAGACCAAATGTGATCAATTGTTCTTTTATCAGTTCTACAACTTGTGTGTTTTCACCTGTATGCAATGACTAAAGGATACCTGAGTTTTTATAAAAAGTTTAAATATGTGCAGGGTCTTGCTGGGCAGTCTGTTCTATGGCTGTATAAGTCTTCATACATGGAGTCCTGTCAGGTTTTCTGCTGCTAATATCCCCATTATGGCTGCAGTGCAGTTTACATTTCTTTCTCAGGTTTTGGGTGTGTACAATAAGTAGCAGTCTGCCCCCTCCCCTATCCATTACTAATACTCGTTTATTTACATGTAATTCTGCCAGGAGTAACTGTACAATAACAAACAAATAGATGGGAAAAGTCCAAGAGAACATCATATTTGAGATCCAGGAGCAGTGGACTGTAAATACAAGGCAAATACATGCAGGCAAGCAGCTAAAACACAGAAAAAAACAATCTAGTCAGTCAGTAAAGCTTCTTGCTGTCCATGAATAAAATCCCATCTGTAATCACACAAGCAGCCAAAAGTAGATGCAAGTACATAGAAGACTTTCTTCTTACATTGTTAGCTGTGAGATTTTAAGAATGTTCAGTCCTTTGCACAGAGCAACAGCTTGCACACAAATCAGCCAAAGTGTAATGTACTTTAACTAAAAATGTGGCTGCTTTCTGCCTGAAAATCCTCTCTAAAATCAAGTTTTTAGGTTAAATATACACCAAAAACACTGTTTATTACACATTTTGTGCAGTTCATTTCCCAGCATAAGGTTGGGTTTCACAACCGCGTTGGAGTCTCCGTTTTTAATAACTATTTTTAGTTCCTAATGTATTGCAGTGTTTTCTGGTTGTCACAACGTGGCTGACAGCCAATCAGATCCTGGCTCAGGCAGGAGCTGATAAAGAAAGTAAAGATGGCAGACCTTAATTTGTTCCTTGGGTTGCCACAGCAGCACATTGTAGCATGGGGGAGCTGAAGAGGGGGTTGCTATTGACCACGATATATGCTGCAGGTGCTGCAGCCGGGTCTCAGCTCTAAATTACAGCTGATTCCCACTACTCATGGCACTCATCTTCAGAGCCGGTGCCATGTCAGCGCCATACATGCACTTGAGCCTTTGCTCTGCACTATACATGTACGGCACACCGTTAAGGGGTTAAAGATTGCAGATAAGCTTCAATATTAAACATAGCCCAAGGACGTTAGCAATACTGTTTCTGGAAAAAAAGTAGACCCTTCTATGTTACTACAATTTTTTTTGTAAGGAGAACTATGTCCACACAACCGTAATGATAACACGAATGCGTGCCAATGTAATGAATGTCATTCAACACTTACATCTAAAGTGAACACACGTGCTTAAAATATCCTCGTAATTTTTACTCACCATAAAGCAACCTATAGAACAAAGAAAATAATTATAGAATTGAGTCACATTGTGTCAACTTACATTTCCTTGTGAAAAGTAGGACTGGGAATGAAACTCTAAATAGCTTCTTTATGGCCCCATGCAGGGTCGGACTGGCCCACCGGGGAACCGGTGAATCCCTCGGTGGGCCCCGAGCCCCGACTATTAGTATTCATTTTGCCAATGCAAAGGTGAAGGGTCGGATCGGGACGGTCAGGGGCCCGACCGGCTCCTTACCATCCCGATCGGGCCCCTGACCAATGGACAGTGGCGTAACGATCGTGGCCAGAGGGGTGCGGGGCCCGCGGCCAGCTGGAACTGGACGGGGCCCCGGACTATCATGATAGTGGTCGGGGAAGGCCTGGTTCCCCGACCGCTATACCTATTGTTAATGGAAAGGGGCCGGCCCCCTTTCCATTAAATGCCAGCCCAGGGGAAGTGACAAAAAAAAAAAAAAATACTCACCTGACTGTGGGGGCTCAGCATCGTCTCCGGCACTTTTCAGGTCTCACTGCAGGGGCCTGTGATTAGGCCCCAGCGGTGACATGGAGCGCGCTAGCGTAATGACGTCATCGCGTCCCACGTGACCGCTGAGGTGCAATCACAGGCCCTAGCGGTGACGTCTGGGACACAGGACGTGGAGACCAGGGGACCAAGGAAGATGGTAAAGACAGCAGGACAGAGCGAGGATACCCCGGAGAGGTAAGACAAGGTGATTATAAGTGTTTGTTATTTTTAAACACTTATCCTGGACCTGTACTTATTATATTCTGGAGTCTGAGGAGACCCCAGAGTATAATAATAGCACCGGCTGGGGGGGGGGGGGGCACTGTGGAGCACCTAATAGTGTGTGGGGGTCACTTTGGGCATATAATACAGTGTGGGGGCCACTCAGGGTATATAATACTGTGTGGGGGCCACTAAGGGCATATAATACTGTGTGGGGGCCACTGTGGGCATATAATACTGTGGGGGGGGGGCACTGTAGGCATATAATGTGTGGGGGCCACTGTTGGCATATAATACTGTGTGGGGGCCACTCAGGGCATATAATACTGTGGCGGGGGGGGGGCACTGTAGGCATATAATGTGTGGGGGCCACTGTGGGCATATAATACTGTGTGGGGGCCACTAAGGGCATATAATACTGTGGGGGGGGGGGGCACTGTAGGCATATAATGTGTGGGGGCCACTGTGGGCATATAATACTGTGTGGGGGCCACTAAGGGCATATAATACTGTGGGGGGGGGGCACTGTAGGCATATAATGTGTGGGGGCCACTGTGGGCATATAATACTGTGTGGGGGCCACTGAGGGCATATAATACTGTGTGGGGGCCACTGTGGGCATATAAAACTGTGTGGGGGCCACTGAGGGCATATAATACTGTGTGGGGGCCACTGTGGGCATATAATACTGTGTGGGGGCCACTGTGGGCATATAATACTGTGTGGGGGCCACTGTGAGCATATAATACTGTGTGGGGGCCACTGAGGGCATATAATACTGTGTGGGGGCCACTGCTGGGTATATAATGCTGTGTTGGGGCCACTGCGGAGCATATAATGCTGTGTTGGGGCCAATGTGGAGCATATAATGCTGTGTTGGGGCCACTGTGGAGCATATAATGCTGTGTTGGGGCCACTGTGGAGCATATAATGCTGTGTTGGGGCCACTGCGGAGCATATAATGCTGTGTTGGGGCCACTGTGGAGCATATAATGCTGTGTTGGGGCCACTGTGGAGCATATAATGCTGTGTTGGGGCCACTACGGAGCATATAATGCTGTGTTGGGGCCACTGCGGAGCATATAATGCTGTGTTGGGGCCACTGCGGAGCATATAATGCTGTGTTGGAGCCACTGCGGAGCATATAATGCTGTGTTGGGGACACTGCGGAGCATATTATACTATCCCAGTATTGTTTACATGCTGCTCATTCACCATGTTCTTGACAACTGCGGTTGTGGGTACTAAAGCTGTATCTCTTTTAAGTATCTGAGATATCGCTGCAGCACCCGTAACCGTCACTATCAAGAATTTACTCTAGGGAGGGGGTAGGCGGATCCAGATGGGCAGCCCTTAGAACCAATCCAGTTGCAGCTTGTTGCTGCAAGCGTCACTGACGTACTGACACTGTGCGTGGCGGCGGTTTCTGCATAGGAGCCCAGACCAGCAGTGTGAAAGGTAAGTACAACTTAACCACGCAAACAAAAAAACAACTTTTCCCCCTATTTTGCCCCCAAATCTTTCAACTTCACTGACAACTCTGATAACTACAACCCCTAACAACTCCAGATGCTCTGGGTCTGTTGAGAGTTGTAATCCCCCCCTCCCACCCCAGCTAATTTCTCACTGTATTGTTATGCTGGTGTCTGCTCTAGGGCTCCAGCATAACAATACCTAAGTCGCAGAAACTCCAATACTGCTATAGGGGAGACCAGTGAAGGGGCCACTGTATGGGCATATAAACATCAATATTCCTCCCTGTACAGTGGCCCCTTCACTGGTCCCCTATACTGTATGGGGATCACTGATGGGGTCATGGGGGGGGAGCAGTGATGGAGGCCAATAGCCTGGGGGGACATTAAAGGGGTTGTGCAGGATAACATTTTTTTTTAATTACACTGCGGCAGGTAAAAAAAAAACAACAAACTTTCTCTCCTGTCCCCAGTGTCTCCCAGCGCGGTTCGGCCTGCAGCTCTGTTTTCTTCCAGCACAAGTTCCCCCTGCACGTGACTACCTGTGACGTCACATGACCCCTGAAGCCAATCAGCGGCCTAAAGGAAGGGACCTGGGACGTCACAGCCAGTGAGGACTTCCGGCAAAAGAAGACAGCGGAGCAGCAGGACCGGACCGTGCTGGGACCTGCTGACACCAGAGCACCGGGGACAGGTGAGTATGTTTAGTATGTTTTTTTTTTTTTTTTTGGGGGGGGGGGGGGTTAACTTCTCCCGGACTAATTATAAAAAAGAAAAAAATTATACTGGACAACCTCTTTAAAGTGTGGCTCATTAGGGGGGGTATATTAAAGGGGTTGTCCAGGCATAATTTTTTATGGTTTATCCTCAGGATAGGCCATAGATATCTTATCTGTACGGGGCTGACCCCGGACTGATCAGCTGTACGGAGCCACTTCTGGCGCCCGTCCTGTATACAATACAGGGCCAGAAGCAGAAAGCTCTGTCCACTGTGTATTAGCCGGGCACCTTCACTGCATCTCAGCACTTATTGAAGTCAGTAGTAGCTGAGCTGCAGTGAAGGCGCCGGTCTGCTATACAGCGGATGGAGCTTTCTGCTTCCGGCCTTGTGTTGTGTACAGAACAGGTGCCGGAAGTGGCTCCGTACAGCTGATAGGGCCGTGTGTCAGCCCCCTACTGATCAGGTATTTATGGCCTATCCTTAGCATAGGCCATAAAAAAGATTAACCCTGGACAGCCCCTTTAATATCCCCCTCACAGTTTAATGTCCCACACACAGGATGTTAGCCTCCATCACTGCTCCCACACAATATAATGACCCCATCACTGTTCCCCATACAGTATGGGGGACCAGTGAAGAGGCTACCGTATGGGGGACCAGTGAAGTGGCCATTAAAAAAATTTGGCCCAGACAACCCCTTAAGAGAGGTTGCCCATAAACTAGAGCGACCACTGTGGCGGCCGCCAAGGAAGTGTAAAAATAAAAAAAAATTTCAAAAAAAGCATACTCGCCTGTCCCCAGCACCCCATTGTCCCCTGCCTCTATCTGTTCGGTCTCATGGTGGCCCCTCATTTCTGGAAATCCTGTACCTAATTGGTCTTAGCGGTCACATGAGGTGCAGGACTCTCAGCAAGGAGTCGCCGGCACGAGACTGAAAGGACACTGGCAGCGGACAATGGAGCTTCGGGGACAGGTGAGTATGATTTTTTATTTTTTTTATTTTACACCTCCCACAAGGGACATGGGTTGCGCCAATTCCTGGACAACCTCTTCAAAGGATTTATCCATATTTCTAATATTGATGGCCTGTCCTTAGGATAGGCCAGCAATATTACATCTGCGATGATACAACAGCCAGGACCTCTGTAGATCAGCTTTTACAGGACAGTGCGGCTACAGGTAACAATTCTAAGAGCCATGCTGTTCACTTGCCATACAAGGTGTAGCAGTAGGTTTAGGTACTGCAGTGGTGCACATGGTATAGTGGGTGAGCAGCATGGCTCCTGGCATGTTATTACCTTTAGCCGCCCTGTCTCGGTACCGCTGATCTGCAAGGGTCCTGATGGCGGGCCCCTAGAAGCAATTCCACTGGTGGACCCTAGACATCCCAGTCTGACACTGGCCCCATGAACATGGCTTCTCCAGATGTGCAAAGCAAAGGGTCATTTTTCAGACTAATACAAAGTAGTCAGCGATGAGATGAAAAATCCACAGGTTCCAGACCTAAATTTTAGGACTTTTTATATGACTGGACTGTTTAAAATATACAGTGGTATAAAAACAAGGAACATGTTACTAATGATACCAATACTCATTCATTTATCTACATGCCATTATAGTCTAAACAGCAAGAGAGTCTCATGCTATCTGAGATATTTAGAATTCAATTAAGCCTAGCTCCTCTGACCCACCAAAATACTTTTTAGGATATCCACCTAAAACTAAATGAGTGCTATATTTAGTAGCTTTATCCATCTACAAGCTTCACATTACATTAATTTTAATAAGAAGGAAGAGTAAAAAGAAACAAATTACTGCAGCCCTTTACTTCCTCCCTGCTGATTTCATGTGCCGAACCAGATCGATACCAAAAGGAACCTGAATATCTATTTCTTCAGTGTGGTCCCTAAGTCAAGTAGAGGGTCTTTCTTCTTTGTGAGGCCTGAGATCACAACAGTGGTGGACTTTGATGCAGGAAGACCCCCACAGACTGCTGGATGCAGCAGTGATGACCAGATCAGAGCAAGGCCAGACATGAAGTGTAGAGGAAGACAAGACATGGAGGGTGGAACAGGAGCTGAAAGACCAGACATCAAGGGTGGAACATGAACAAGGACAGAAGACACAGACCAGAAGCATGGCCTAATAACAGATTGAGACCTAAAACCAGGATTGTAGACACCAGAAACAAATCAGGAGCTTTAGCCAGAAGCATATACACAAGAGTGCAGCTAGCAGCGTAACATGGTGCAGTTCAGGAACCAGATGTAGTTTCTAAGGGTCAAGGCAGAAGCATAGTCACAAGTAGTCAGAAGTCAGGTAGTATTACAAGTACTAGGACTAGCAACTTGGAATAACAAACCTTGAAGCAGGTTCCATCAGAATGGACAGACAGGAACTGTTTTGTGAACTGTACAGTGACATTCCGGCAATGAATAAGAAAAAAATTGGGTGGGTTATGATACAGCAGACCTTGATAAGCTCATATGAAACAACTGCATAGCAAGAGAGCTCAGAACCTGGAAGTAATGAATTAACCAATGCATTACTGCAGTAGGGTATGGTAGGGCTACGGAGACAGAACAACACAGAACTAAACCAGGAACAAATGCAGTCTTGAAAAAGCCACCAGAATAAAAAAGCATCCTACCAGTGGCATGAACAATATGGCCAACCAGGACATTGAGGAGGAAGCTGCAGCAAGGAGTCATGAAGGACTCTGTGACAAATAAATAGATAATAAAGATGAGTTTATTGATCTTTCATATATTACGCCTGTCCAGCCGCCCCCTAACCTATGTTCCATAATTTAGTCAGAAGAGGGAGCAGATGGACAGGAATAACAAGTCTGTAGGATGAGGCTACCCAAGTTTGTATTCTGTACCCGTGAGGGCACTGAGGTCTGCCTAGAAGCCATATATACAAAGCAGTAGAATTTTCTTCTCTAAGGGCTTACTCGCATGACAGTGCTGTTTTTCACCGACCTACTAATTGTGAAAAAAAGCCATGTTGGCCCATTCAAGACCATGGAAGGGACTAATTCACATGGCAGTGAATAATGGCCGCAGCTCTACTGTATCTATGTCCGTTTTGACAGACAAAGATAGAGCATGTCAGTTTTTATGACGGATCATCAAAAAAATGGCAATGTGAATAGACACATTAATATGAATGTTGTGGCTGTTTTTCACTGTTGTGTGATAAGCCCCTGTTTCTCTTTCAGAAGCATTGGATCAATAAAGCATGGGTGCAGAAATGGACATACCCTTTAAATCTCTAAAGAAACAAAAGATTTAACACCCAAGGAATGATCATAGTTACCTAAAAATAGAGGTATGGAAATGTTGTGAGTTCAGCATTCCTTTCCCAGTTACACGTGATGACATTATACGTCAATACTTTCAATAATATGAGGTCATTTTAATACATTTTTCCTCTATTGTTAACGTAAACTGAACAAAAAATCTAATAAAGTTTTGTCTACTATAATAATTCCCAACTATTTTTACAATATATTGTTTATTATGCGATTTACGTCAAATAATGTTTTACTTTGTCTGGAGAGGAAACTAAAAAAAGACTGTTTTTGTGAATATGTTTTCATCTAGTTCCACCAGTACCTGTGGTGCCTCGCTCCCAGAGCCCCAGCCAAAGGTTATTCCTATTAGCACTTCATCCCTCTCACCGCTCAATAATCATATAGCCTCAGGAAATTTTGGAACTTCCTCTGCACGGCTTTTAGACTTTACAGTGACTTTTTGGTGGAGGAAAATCTTTGGAAATAAGTATATAGCTCTATTAAATAAAATGATGAAAGACCTTTGCAGTGAGTAGCGCTTTATTTCCATGTAAGTCAATTGACAAAAAGGATACAACCAGTTTAAGGCCAGGGCTACACTGTGACTACAGCTGAAGTCCAAATGAATACACTGACGTGTATGTAATCTTGTGGCTGCAGCTGTCACTCAATAGTTAATGTCAATCAATAGCGGGCTGAGGCCCCAATTAGCGGAAACGCAGCTTTTTTTTTGTTGCAGATTTTGCTGCCTTTTTTTGACCCAAAGCCAAGAATGGCTACAAAAGGAATGGGAAATATATAGGAAGCTCTTATACTTCTACCTTCTGCTCAATCCACTTCTGGATTTGGCTCAAAAAAAACTGCAACAAAAAAAGCTGTGTCTCTGCAACGTGGGGCCTCAGTCCAGTGGCGTAACTAGGAATGACTGGGCCCCAAGGCGAACATTTGACATGGGGGGTCCCCACACACTATTATGCCACATAGTGGCCCCTGCACACAGTAGTATGCCCCATAGTGGCCCTTGCACACAGTAGTATGCCCCATAGTGGCCCCTGCACACAGTAGTATGCCCCATTGTGGACCACACATGAACAATTATTATACTCTGGGGTCTTTTCAGACCCCAGAGTATAATGATCAGAGATCCAGGGGAGGATACAAACATAAAAAACAATATTACTTACCTCTCCATGGCTCCGTCGCCTTCTGAGCCAGGCATGCGTTGCGACACATAATGACGTCGGCCTGAGCCATGGTGACGCCTGTGACATCACCAAGGAGGCCCAAAGCCTGTCGGAGCACAGGAGAGGTAAGTAACAGTGTTTTTTATGTTCCCTCACCTCCCCTGGGCCTCTGATCATTATATTCTGGGGTCTGAAAAGACCCCAGAATATAATGATAGCAGTGTTTGTGGGGTTCGCGGCCAGCAGCCTTACTTATCGATCCCTGCTCCTGTTCATGGCCACCTCTGCTTCCGCAGAATGGGAAGCGCATGCTGCTGTGAATAGGAGCAGGGATCAGTAAGTAAATAGGGCCCGTTACCTGCTGGTGTAACCCCAGCAAGTAACGGCCTATTAAAAAAAGAAAACATCAGGGGCCTGCCAGGCCCCCTAATGTCCCGGGCCCTGTTACAGCCGATCCCGCTGCTACCCCGGTATTTACGCCCCTGCCTCAGCCTAAAGGTTGCAGTAAGATGCAGAAGTGAGCCATTGTTAGAGTAGAGGACCGCCTGTATCAACACAGCTGTCTGAGCTGTGTTTGGGTAAAATTGTAATGGCCTTTAGTCTTGGCCTAAGCACAGCTTAGGAGAATTAGTAGTGCAGATAAAGAGGTTTCTCCTTCAATATGCTTGACCGGGTAAAGTCTCTTGATTAGATAATGCTAGAGATAAAAGCCACATCTTACGCTATGTTCACATCTACTCCTGGTATGTGCAGATTTTTCTGATGAATTCATCAAAAGAATGGTCACAAAATGTTACACAGAGCATGCGCAGAGAAGAATGAAGAGGGAAAAATGGATTGCAAAATGGACACAAACCGATTACTATGCGTTGGTCATCCGTTTGTGTTCACCTTCCATAGATCTCAATGTTAAAAAAACGGATTTCTTGCTGACTGTCATGTAGCCTTTTTTTTTGAAAGCCGCAAAATTGCTGCACGTCTGACTTTTGTCTCCGTTCAAAAGAGCGGATACATGGCGGAAATGCTCAAAACGCACACCTGCGGATGGTTTTAAAAACTCATTGAAATCAACGACCTGTTCTAATCAGTTTTTATGATCTTTAGATGGATCACAATAACTGATTCCATGTGGAGACAACAACGCTGATGTGAACCCGGCCTTATGCAGGTTGTAACCTTAAATTTAATAACTTGTAGATCCCGCTTTAGCAGCATTCATGTCCGTCATGCATTTCCTGTAGCTGCAAATAAGACTGGCAGAATGTAGAGGAGGAATTCCGGACCAACAATATTTCTGGGATGCCTTGTGTGCACATCCCTTTTCAGGTCATGCCACATCATCACCATTGGTTTAAACTTAGTATTCTGAGCTGGCTACTCCATAACCCATATCTGTTTTTTCAACCATTTTGTAGACAATTTACTTGTGTGCTTTGGGTCATTGTCTTGTTGCATCACCCCATGTCTCTTCAGCTTGACATTGTGGACTGCTCCTGTAAAATCTTTCATACACCTTACAACACATTATTTCCTCAATGATCAAAAGGCATCAAGACCCTGAAGGCAGCAAAACGGCCCCAAACCATAATGCTCTTTTCCTCTAAACATAATGTTGTGTATTTGTGCTAAAAAGTTCCCTGTTTGTCTCACCTGCCCATTGGCCATTTTTCCGGTAGCATTATGGAACATCCAGGTGGTCCTGGGCAAACATGACAAAAGATGCAATGTTTACTTTGTAGCGTCCTCACATGAGCACCATATTTTTCTTGTAGGGGACACCTGAACAGAAGTTTTTGCAATTTGTAGAGCCTACAGTGGTTCTTTTGGTTTTACCATTGTGTTCTTTCTCATCTCTTTCAAGATTGCCTATTGTGTTCTCTAAATTATCTTAACAGGATGTCTGCTCTTTGGTAGAGTAGCATCAGTCAGTGTCGGACTGGCCCACCAGGGTATTAGAGGATCCTCCATTGGGCCCAGGCTCTAACACAATAACAGTCCAACATAAGAAACCCAAATTGGAAGGGTACTATGGTTTATTCCATAGGGCCTCAAGAATCATCTGGTGGGCCCAAGAAAACTCAGTCCTCAATTTTCTGCATTGATGTACACCCAGGTCTTTAGCAATACTTTTGTAGCCTTTTTCAGCTTTGTGCATCTCTATAGCGCATCTCCTAAGGTCATCTTAGCCTCAAGGCATGGTTCACTCTAATCTTTCATGAGAAGAACAGATGTGTCAGTAACTAGGCTTTGTGTGCCAACGTTTATTGGGCAAAACACCTGTGAAATCCATATTCCAATCTAGTCCCCATAATTGAAAAACCTCCTGCCAATTAGCTCTTGGAGAAGTCATTAACACAGAGGTTCACTTACTTTTTCTCCTTATGCTGTGGATTTTTACTCAGTGTTCCCCATAGAAGACACAAATACCTACTATTTCTTGCAGCTGTACACATCCTAGTGCTAAAGATATACCACATCAACACATGTGCGTGCAGGAAATATGGACATAAGTAGGACAATATGTTCTTTTCATCACTGTAAGCATCATTTTAAAGAAGTCATTTCCTCGATCTGTAATTTTTCTCCTCAGATTATAGGAGGCGATGGCTTGCATAATGTTATGTACCATCTTGGAGGGAGAAGGGAGGAGGTTCACAGTTATAGGATATGATTCTTAATGTTCTATTCCCTGGTGTTTTGGAAACTGTCAGAATTCAATAACAGCCTAAGACTCCTTCCACAATTACATGGTCCAGAATACTCAACATTTTTTGGAACACAGTAGCTTAGGATGAAATCTTCTTGGTTCTCACTTTGCATGTACCAAAACACTGGCTTTTCTCCAGTGAAAACCAATCAAAACGCAGTCTCGGTAGCTATTATATTCTCTTTGGAATTGAATGTTTTCCGGAGCAGCTGCTAAACTAAACCCAAGAACGGAGTCTCGGCTGGAGACTATTAAACCTCTGATGGCTCTAGCAGACAGTTACTTTTTATACCTCTTGCCTTCTAAATATGGCATCACGTGGATCACGATCAATATAAATATTCTAAAGGCCATTTTTGACATTTCTTTTTAAAATTTCCTTTTCGGCTCCGATTAAAACGTAAACATAAGAAGATTGTAGAAATACCATAACCAACATTCCAAAGGCATAGGTCATAGAGAATCGGCACCGACCTAAGAATAGTTATGTTGTCTCATATGGCATATGGGCCTTTGGGCCCTCAAGCACCAGGGCCCTGTGCACCTGAATCCACTGCATTCTCTAGGTAAGTCACTATATTAAAGTGAGGTTCAGCTTTAAATTCCATAATGTTATTTAGGAGAAGTTATGGAGTGCCCAGAGCTTTAAAGGATGCATTAGTTTTGTTCTGCATCTGCTTGGTGCTGCAACCGTTTTAGGTTGGCTTCTCGGAAAAATTCCAAATTCTGGCACATATCATTGATTGCTACAAGCACTTTCCTCTCACCTATACTGAGGCACTGTCTTATCACAGAAAACGGCAGCATGGCACATACTACACATTTGAGAGGGACGCGGTAATATTCTTCTGTCCCCACCATCAGAACCTGAATTTTTTTTTTACACGTTGCAGAAATGCAGCGTTTTTTTGAAGATTTTGCTGTGTTTTTTTGAGCCAAAGTCAGGAGTGGCTACGAATGTAATGGAAAATATAAAGGAAGCTCTTAGAGATTTCCCTGCTATTAAATCCACTCCTGACTTTGGCTAAAAAAAAAAAAAAAGCAGCAAAATCCGCAACATTGCGCAACGTGGGGAAAAGAGTTACAAACCAATTTGTGGAACTTTACTCTGGACTAGTCACTTATTTCTCTATAAGCTCACCACTTTTAGGTTATGATGTCTCTTCACTCTTCTCTTTGTCCTTGCTGCTATAGGGTTCTTCTGATTCACTGAAGCCTCATGTGTGATATCTGAAAGAAGTTGAAACAAAATCAAAAAAATATCTCAAGCATTTTGTAGAAAAATTTTAAAATTTTATTTATTGAAGCCAAAATACCACATACAGTGGGGAACAAAAGTATTTAGTCAGCCACCAATTGTGCAAGTTCTCCCACTTAAAAAGATGAGAGAGGCCTGTAATTGTCATCATAGGTAGACCTCAACTATGAGAGACAAAATGAGAAAACATATCTAGAAAATCACATTGTCTGATTTTTAAAGAATGTATTTGCAAATTATGGTGGAAAATAAGTATTTGGTCAATAACAAAAGTTAATCTGAATACTTTGTTATATATCCTTTGTTGGCAATGACAGAGGTCAAACGTTTTCTGTAAGTCTTCACAAGGTTGGCACACACTGTTGCTGGTATGTTGGCCCATTCCTCCATGCAGATCTCCTCTAGAGCAGTGATGTTTTGGGGCTGTCGCTGGGCAACACGGACTTTCAACTCCATCCAGTGTCGGACTGGGATGTCTAGGGCCCACCAGTGGAATTGTTTCTAGGGGCCCACCATCAGGACCCCTGCAGATCAGTGGTACCGAGACAGGGCGGCAAAAGGTAATAACATGTTGGGATGTTGCTCACCCGCCATACCATGTGCACCACTGCTACACCCTGTATGGCAAGTGAACAGCATGGCTCTTAGAATTGTTACCTGTAGCCGCACTGTCCTGTAAAAGCTGATCTGCAGAGGTCCTGGCTGTTGTATCATCGCAGATGTAATATTGCTGGCCTATCCTAAGGACAGGCCATCAATATTAGAAAGATGGATAAATCCTTTTAAGAGGTTGTCCAGGAATTGGCACAACCCATGTCCCTTGCGGGAGGTGTAAAATAAAAAAATAAAAAAACATACTCACCTCTCCCCAGAGTTCTGTTGTCCGCTGCCAGTGTCCATTCAGTCTCGTGCCGGTGACTCCTTGCTGGGAGTCCTGCACCTCATGTGACCGCTAAGACCAATTAGGTACAGGATTTCCATAAATGAGGGGCCACCATGAGACCGAACAGATAGAGGCAGGGGACAATGGGGTGCTGGGGACAGGTGAGTATGCTTTTTTTTTAAAAAATTTATTATTTTTACACCTCCCTGGCGGCCACCACAGTGGTCACTCTAGTTTATGGACAACCTCTTTTAAGGGGTTGTCTGGGCCAAATTTTTTTATGGCCACTTCACTGGTCCCCCCATACGGTGGGAAACAGTGATGGAGCCATTATATTGTGTGGGAGCAGTGATGGGGGCTGACATCCTGTGGGGGGGACATTAAACCGTGTGGGGCATATTAAAGGGGCTGTCCAGGGTTAATCTTTTTTATGGCCTATGGTCAGGATAGGCCATAAATACCTGATCAGTAGGGGGCTGACACACGGCCCTATCAGCTGTACGGAGCCACTTCCGGAGCCCGTTCTGTACACAACACAGGACCGGAAGCAGAAAGCTCCATCCGCTGTATAGCAGCCCGGCGCCTTCACTGCAGCTCAGCTACTACTGACTTCAATAAGTGCTGAGATGCAGTGAAGGTGCCCGGCTAATACACAGTGGACAGAGCTTTCTGCTTCTGGCCCTGTATTGTGTACAGTACAGGCAC
The DNA here is from genome assembly GCA_947044405.1 of Leptodactylus fallax. Taxonomy (NCBI): domain Eukaryota; kingdom Metazoa; phylum Chordata; class Amphibia; order Anura; family Leptodactylidae; genus Leptodactylus; species Leptodactylus fallax. The sequence goes on from CAMRHE010000506.1 coordinate 774,915, forward strand.
CAGAAGTGGCTCCGTACAGCTGATCGGTCCGGGGTCAGCCCCATACAGATCAGATATCTATGGCCTATCCTGAGGATAAACCATTACAAAATATGCCTGGACAACCCCTTTAATATACCCCCCAGGGCCCCCCTAATGAGCCACACTTTAAAGAGGTTGTCCAGTATAATTTTTCTTTTTTCTAATTAGTCCGGGAGAAGTTAATCCCCCCCCCCCCCCAAAAAAAAAAAAAACATACTAAACATACTCACCTGTCCCCGGTGCTCCGTTGTCTTCTTTTGCCGGAAGTCTTCACTGGCTGTGACGTCTCAGGTCCCTTCCTTTAAGCCGCTGATTGGCCTCAGGGGTCATGTGACGTCACAGGTAGTCACATGCAGGGGGAACTTGCGCTGGAAGAAAACAGAGCTGCAGGCCGAACCGCACTGGGAGACACTGGGAACAGGAGAGAAAGTTGTTTTTTTTTGTTTTTTGTTTTTTACCTGCCCCAGTGTAATTAAAAATTTTTTTTTTTTATCCTGCACAACCCCTTCAATGTTCTCCAGGCTATGGGCCTCCATCACTGCCCCTCCAATGACCCCATCAATGGTCCCCATACAGTATAGGGGACAAAGTGAAGGGGCCACTGTACAGGGAGGAATATTTATGTATATATGCCCATACAGTGGCCCCTTCACTGGAGTTTCTGCGACTTAGGTATTGTTATGCTGGAGCCCTAGAGCAGGCACCAGTATAACAATACAGTGAGAAATTAGCTGGGGTGGGAGGGGGGGATTACAACTCTCAACAGACCCAGGGGTTGTAGTTATCAGAGTTGTCAGTGAAGTTGAAAGATTTGGAAGGCAAAATAGGGGGGAAAAGTTGTTTTTTTTGTTTGCGTGGTTAAGTTGTACTTACCTTTCACACTGCTGGTCTGGGCTCCTATGCAGAAAGTCGCCGCCGCGCACAGCATCAGTACGTCAGTGACGCTTACTGCAATAAGCTGCAACTGGATTGGTTCCAACAGCTGCCCATCAGGATCCCCCCACCCCCTCCCTAGAGTAAATTCTTGATAGTGACGGTTACGGGTGCTGCAGCGATATCTCAGATACTTGAAAGAGATACAGCTTTAGTACCCACAACCTCAGTTGTCAAGAACATGGTGAATGAGCAGCGCAGCACCCAGCATGTAAACAATACTGGGACAGTATAATATGCTCCGCAGTGTCCCCAACACAGCATTATATGCTCTGCAGTGGCCCCAACACAGCATTATATGCTCCGCAGTGGCCCCCACACAGCATTATATGCTCCGCAGTGGCCCCAACACAGCATTATATGCTCCGCAGTGGCCCCAACACAGCATTATATGCTCCGCAGTGGCCCCAACACAGCATTATGTGCTCCGCAGTGGCCCCAACACAGCATTATGTGCTCCGCAGTGGCCCCAACACAGCATTATGTGCTCCGCAGTAGCCCCCACACAGCAATATATACTCCGCAGTGGCCCCAACACAGCATGATATGCTCCGCATTGGCCCCAACACTGCATTATATGCTCCGCAGTGTCCCCAACACAGTATTATATGCCCTCAGTGGCCCCCACACAGTATTATATGCCCTTAGTGGCCCCCACACAGTATTATATGCCCTCAGTGGCCCCCACACAGTATTATATGCCCTCAGTGGCCCCCACACAGTATTATATGCCCTTAGTGGCCCCAACACAGTATTATATGCCCTCAGTGGCCCCCACACAGTATTATATGTCCTCAGTGGCCCCCACAAAGTATTATATACCCTCAGTGGCCCCCACACAGTATTATATGCTCTACAGTGTCCCCCACACAGTATTATATGCCCACAGTGGCCCCCACACTGTATTATATGCCCAAAGTGACCCCCACACACTATTAGGTGCTCCACAGTGGCCCCCCACCCCCAGAACCGGTGCTATTATTATACTCTGGGGTCTCCTCAGACCCCAGAATATAATACGTACAGGTCCAGGAGAAGTGATTGAAAATAACAAACACTTATACTCACCTTGTCTTACCTCTCCGGGGCATCCTCGCTTCGTCCTTCCGTCTTTCCCATCTTCCTTGGTTCCTTGGTCCCCTGGTCTTCACGTCCTGTGTCCCAGAAGTCACCGCTGGGGCCTGTGATTGCACCTCAGCGGTCACGTGGGACGCGATGACATCATTACGCTTGCGCACTCCATGTCACCGCTGGGGCCTAATCACAGGCCCCTGCAGTGAGGCCGGAAAAGTGCCGGAGACGATGCTGAGTTCAGGACAGCCAGGTGAGTATTTTTTTTTTTTTTTTGTCACTTCCCCTGGGCTGGCATCTAAATAGCGGTCGGGGAACCAGGCCTTCCCCGACCGCTAGCATGATAGTCCGGGGCCCCGGCCATTTCCAGCTGACCGCAGGCCCCGCACCCCTCCGGTCGCAGCCGCAGCCCTTGCGACCACGATCGTTACGCCACTGTCCATTGGTCAGGGGCCCGATCGGGATGGTCAGGAGCCGGATCGGGCCCCTGACCGTCCCGATCAGACCTTTGACCTTTGCATTGGCAAAATGAGTACTAATAGTCGGGGCTCGGGGCCCACCGGGGGATTCACCGGTTCCCTGGTGGGCCAGTCCGACCCTAACTCCCTCCAAAGGTTTTCTATGGGGTTGAGATCTGGAGACTGGCTAGGTCACTCCAGGATCTTGAAATGCTTCTTACGAAGCCACTCCTTCGTTGCTGTGGCAGTGTTCTTGGGATCATTGTCATGCTGAAAGATCCAGCCACGTTTCATCTTCATTGCCCTTGCTGATGGAAGGAGGTTTGCACTCAAAATCTCCCGATACATGGCCCCAATCATTCTTACATGTACACGGATCAGTCGTCCTGGTCCCTTTGCAGAGAAACAGCCCCAAAGCATGATGTTGCCCCCCATGCTTCACAGTAGGTATGGTGTTCTTTGGATGCAACTCAGCATTCACTCTCCTCCAAACACGACGAGTTGTGTTTCTACCAAACAGTTCTACTTTGGTTTCATCTGACCATATGACATTCTCCCAATACTCTTCTGGAACATCCAAATGCTCTCTAGCAAACTTCAGACGGGCCCAGATATGTACTGGCTTAAGCAGGGGGACACGTCTGGCACTGCAGGATCTGAGTCCCTGGCGGCGTAGTGTGTTACTGACGGTAGCCTTTGTTACGTTAGTCCCAGCTTTCTGCAGGTCATTCACTAGGTCCCCCCGTGTGGTTCTGGGATTTTTGCTCACCATTCTTGTGATCATTTTGACCCCACGGGGTGAGATCTTGCGTGGAGCCCCTGATCGAGGGAGATTATCAGTGGTCTTGTATGTCTTCCATTTTCTAATTATTGCTCCCACAGTTGATTTCTTCACACCAAGCTGCTTGCCTATTGCAGATTCCGTCTTCCCAGCCTGGTGCAGGTCTACAATTTTGTTTCTGGTGTCCTTCCACAGCTCTTTGGTCTTCACCATAGTGGAGTTTGGAGTGTCACTGTTTGAGGTTGTGGACAGGTGTCTTTTATACTGATAACAATGTCACACAGGAGCCATTACTACAGGTAATGAGTGGAGGACAGAGGAGCCTCTTAAAGATGAAGTTACAGGTCTGTGAGAGCCAGAAATCTTGCTTGTTTGTAGGTGACCAAATACTTATTTTCCACCATAATTTGCAAATAAATTCTTAAAAAATCAGACAATGTGATTTTCTAGATATGTTTTCTCATTTTGTCTCTCATAGTTGAGGTCTACCTATGATGACAATTACAGGCCGGCCTCATCTTTTTAAGTGGGAGAACTTGCACAATTGGTGGCTGACTAAATACTTTTTTCCCCACTGTATCAGCCATCACAAGGGCTTTATTCAGGGGCTTCTTTGTACTTGACTAAGGCCCCTATATGGGCCAATACTTGGTGTTTTTGGCTCCAGTAAAGATTTTTCCATTTTTCTAGAAAATGCTGGTGAGAGTTTTTTTTTAGGTCATGCCACAAAACCTAACTATGGGGCAGGTTGTCTGTAGTCAGAATCCAATAGTTACTATATTTTACACCTATTGACACCAACTTGTCTTAAGGAGAACTTTTACTTTCAATGCTAGACCCCCATGACATTATCAAGTACTCAAGTAAAAGTGGAAGTAGGGTGCACAAGTGGAGAAATGAAGTAATTGTCTATTAAATATAGGTGTTGAACTTCTGCTCCTGACAATACAGGTTTAAAAGGGTTGTCAGAGATTAAAAAAAAAATTGACTAAGAGCAGGAAAATTAGATTAAAAAACAGGAGTTTTTAAAATGTATTTATCAATGTTCCTGCGCTTTGACTTCTTAAAAATTCCTGCCAGCCCTTATAATATCTTGTACTATGTAGCGGTTGTGGAGCTGGAACTGAATTAAGGAGAGGGGTGGTCTCTGACGTTTGCACGGTCCTGTAGGGCATAAAAATATCGACATTAATTTGTCTCCTTAAGGGTGGGTTCACACCTGCGCTTGGTGTCCGTCCGTCGCCAATCCAGTGAAAATCTCGGCGAACTGGATTGGCGTCGGATACAGACCGGTCAGCGGCGCATTGGTTAAAAACCCATTCATTTGAATGGGTTTTTAAAGCAATGCGCGGGTGTGCGCTTACACCCTCTGCGCTGCCAATCCTTTTTTTTCGTCGGAAACAAAGTCGGACACGCAGGACTTCGTGTCCGACGAAAAAAAAAAGGATTGGCAGCGCAGAGGGTGTAAGCGCACACCCGCGCACTGCTTTAAAAACCCATTCAAATGAATGGGTTTTTAACCAATGCGCCGCTGACCGGTCTGTATCCGACGCCAATCCAGTTCGCCGAGATTTTCACTGGATTGGCGACGGACGGACAGCAAGCGCAGGTGTGAACGAAGCATTACTTTCATCCATCTCAATTCAGCTGGCACCAGACATGTATTATATTTTTGTTAGATTTCCTAAAGCCATATGTGTAGGTGTATTCCTGGCTGGTATTATTTATGGGTTATAAGAGTCAAAAGTTCTCAGGACTATTTTTATTATTTGGCGTATGTTTTTGTTTTATTCTACAAAGTTTATTACATTTTTTTTTTTTAATAAAATTGGTGCTTGAAGCAGTGCTTGGCCGTCATGGTGGAAACCATGTGCATACTTATACCATTAATAGTGTAAGGGCTAGACCCAAACACTGCACAAAAGAGGAGGATAAACTACTAGTAAACTAATGGTACATCTACCATTTCTAGGGGGTCTTCTTTCTCTTGCAACTACTTACATAGATCTATCTATCTATCAGCAGCAAATGGATGCAAGCCTCCTGGTATAGACAGTGTGCCTCCTCATATACCATTTTCTCAGAAAATAAGACAAGTTCTTATATTATTCTTATTATGCTCCGAAAGATGGGCTAGGGCTTATTTTCAGTGGATGTCTTATTTGTTTACATGAACAAACATCCACTCATCAGACCCCCTTACACCGAAAACAATTAGAGTTGGTAAGTGCCAGTGGTGGATGGACTCTCACACACAGATCTGTGTCACTCCTGCCAAAGGCCTGTCACTGTCAGGCATCTTGCCGTTGCAGCAGCGTTCCACTGCAGCCAAGTGTAGCGGTTGGCTCCCTCTGGTGACTGAAAGCAGACACAACACTCGGGCTCAGGAGTGAAGTGATGCCAGCGGGACTACCCGATCAGTGTGTGAGAGCCCGGCACTACCAGTAGTCAACCCTTTGTTGTGGAGAACTATCTCACTAGTGCCATCCGATAGTTCCCTTAAAGTCAATGTCTGATTCTTTTGGGGGTGTCTGCTTTCCTTGATGAAGGGTCTACTATATCTGTTCTGTATTCTATATACTTTCTTACATGTATAGCTGCCTGGACACTATTTTTAATGAATTGCAATTAGGGATTATTTTTGGAGTAGGGATTATATTACAAGCATACTCCAAAAATACTGAAAAATCATGCTAGGGCTTATTTTCAGAGAAACACGTTATGAGGCACACCCTCCACCGTCTCCAGGGCTATGAAGACTCTGTGAGCAATGCCAGTCTTCATAGATATTCCCCAATGAGTATATGAAGTTTAAACTGCATTACTAATATAGTTATTAGCTATATGTGTGTGTGTGTGTGTGTGTGTGTATATATATATATATATATATATATAATTTTCTTTGGTCAATTTGTGAGAGCCCATCTTCTGCCCCGAGAAGGGGACTTCATTTAGATGGGACCCTACACTATACAGATGTACCTGTCTCAGGCCTCAATTCAGGCCTACAATGTGAACACAGGGCAAGTAGGATCCAGAGACATACTCTCTTCTACTTAAAATAGGCTCGTGTCAGGGCATTACTACCACCACAGCAGCCGTAGTGACCGACTGGCCCCCAACTTTTTTTTAAGGCCATTACCCAACGGGTGTTCCCATTGCTTCAAACAAGTAAAATGCAACGCACTCATTGCTTCAAAGAACTTAAGAATTTATTCGCCTATTGAAAAAAATGGTGATCTCTTCACAAAGGGGAAACACCATTTATTTCAGGGGACCCTAGCCCATCTATCTGCAGGGCTGGGTGCTTGTGATAAATCCCTCTAAGTTATACAAAGGATTAAAGACCAGTGAATTAAGTACTAAAGACGTTATTTGTACCAGCTTAATTTTTCCTTCTAAGATGCCCTCAGCTGTAGAGTGCTCCTTGGACAGACATATTTCTAATCCCTGCACGAGACTTGTGGCTTAGAGAGTACATGTGACATGATGCTTTAAACACCACAGCAGACAGAAGTGAAAGGACTGGCAGAACTCCAGGGCTCGGAGCTTTTCGTTGCCAGCTCAGAGCTCACTTCAGACAGCAATGAAGTGAACTGCCTGCTCGGCAGTCCAGCTCCATCACGTTGCACACACAGAAGTAGATTCCTATCTGTGTATGTCTGCACTACAAAGAATCTGTCCGTCCTGATTATTATAACACATTTCCAGCAGTTACAGCATTTATTACATCGTTTTTCTGGAATTCAGAGCTGTGTACACTGAGCAGTCATCTATAATGGCAAATGGAGCCGTGAAACATATAAGTCTTCTCTATTATGGACAGCTACTGTGAAGATTTTAATCCAGTCTATATATGGTAGATATTAAATCCTTGTCCTTATGTCAGATTAGGGCATCTGGACATCAGGGCATAGATTCTCCAAATTGGAATGGGACCCCCTCTATGAACCAAAGTGGAAATCCTCTAGAAATGCATGCATTGAATGGTCACCCATTTAAATGGGCCACTAATATCACAAGGGGCTTTAGTAGTTGGGCTAGCGCTGGTTAAATGATGACTGGGATAGCTTGCTTTAGAAAAGTACTGTGGTTGGCCAGTTGGACAACCCCTTTAACAGTGCCTATAGAATAGGAATAGCATGTCATTCTTTATTTCTATAATTAAAGATAAAGTTTAGACCTATAATTTGCATTAATATGATCTGTATAGTCCTTCCCATTGTTGGGTTCATATATTTGTTCCAATATATAGAGGTGTTTCCAAGATTGCAACTTATACACTATTCACAAAATAGGAGATAAGTGTCTGATTAGTGGGGGTCCGACTGCTAAGACCCCCACCAATCATACATATGGAGGTTGAGTATGTGCGTTGCTGCTCCTTTCATCTCTATGGGACTTATGAGGATAGCCAATTGCAGGGCTCAGTGATCTCAGCTGTCCCCTAGAAATGAATGGGGTGATAGTTTATATGTGTGACTGGGGGTATATTCAAGTGTAGGGACTTAGAAACTTCAGCAGCTGGACCCCCACTGATAACATGTTTATGCCCTATCCTAGGAGTAATCTTGGTACAGGCCCTTTAAGGACACTTTTTACAAATAAAGGAAATGTCTCGCTCTTCAAGGAAAAGTCTGTAGGTAAATAAAGTAATAGTGCCCTTACAGTTTTGGTGTGATATTCTCTGCTCCCACATTAATGGTAGAATCCAATGGCCATTCTGCTGTAGCTTGTCCAGTGGCAGCAAAAACTTCAAAAATGAACGTCCACTTGGAGACCCAAAAAACGAAAACCCTATCCACTTAAAAAGCAATTACCCGTGGAAAGCCGCAGACCTCATAGACTATAATGGGGTCCCTCAGGTTTCTGCCTGAAATCAGCGGAGAAAAGTCCTGCTTGCAGACTATTTTAAGCAAAATGGGGGACGGAGTCCACCAACGCTACTGTGAACCATCCCTTAATAGATGGAAAACTATTGATCCTTTGACACCAAGTTTTGTGTACTTTTATTACTTTAGTTTAAAGCAGTAGTCACCCATGGACTTAGATGAAACTTCAACTCGAGGGGAGGCGATTGCCCCACCTTAAAGCTATATTACCTTTTCCTTATAGACTTTGATATGGAAAAAATAAATTATGAGCTCAATGGGGACAAGTGAGGAGCTGTAACAAAAGCTTGGATACCTGGAGGCCTGAAGCTTGGTTGGCTTGGTTCTGTCTTGAGATGCGGCAGATTGAATTTCTTGTGTAAGTATGGTATAGTAAGGGCTCTTGAGTATAGGTCTTAGTAACGTCTATCAACCAATTACTTAGTGGCTTACAATTTACAATGTCTTGACATCTATGGAAGGGTATGTAATATCCTTGAATCTCCAAGTACTAGTTTTATTGAAGTGTATCAGTCTTTTTCTCTAGAAAGCTGGCTCTCACTTTCTTTTATGGATTTTGCAGGGTATACAGTATTTAGAGTTATCAAAACATGAAGACGTTGACAAGATTTGTACATTGTCCAAGTGTATCGAATGACATGTATTGGTTCAGAAGGAGACCGATTGATGCACATGTATACTTTTGAGCAACTTGTTAGAATGCAATCCATATTGTGAAGCATATCAGATATATAGAAGGGCTTGATAAAGAAAATCCTTAGAGATGTACGAACTCTTTAATATCTGGCTCAGTCTCCTGGACTTGCTGCCAGAACAGTGCCCCTTAGCTTTGCAGATGAATTGCCGACTTTGATGAAATGCATCCTTGCTGCGGTTCGCTTAATGTGCACAAAGGAACTTTCAGCAATTTATGTATAATTTTTTTTTTTTTTTGGGTGGGGTACATAATGCAGCGAACCCTCAAAATAGACTAATTCCTAAGGAGGTGCAAATACAATACCCTTCTAATAAAAGCTATTTGTCATTTGGATATTGGGCCAACTATAAAATCAGTTATGTGCAGAAGGGATGGGGTTCGATCAAATTTAGGAATTTGTACTGGAATTTTGAAGAATGTTAAAAACAAGACGGTTGTTTTGACAGTTGTTTCATCCGATGTCCTTTCCAAGAATGTAATAGTTAAGGTGTTAACAAAAACAACTTTAAAAACAAAGATGGATATTTAATACTTTAGTAAATCTTTGTCCGGAGGAAGAGCTATTTGCCACAGACAGAAATAGTGGAGTGTTTACTAATGTGAGGCAATGGGATTCTCATAAATTGTCTTAAAATTAAGGCGACTTCACATTATTTTTACGAGAATGCAGTATTCGGGGAATAGATTTGACATTTAAAGGGATTGTCCTGGATTAACAAAAAAGACCAGACAGAGCCTTTCTTGTCCATTGCCTGTGTCCAGTATTGCAGCTTTGCCCTATTCACTTGGGCTGAGGGGAAGAAGAAAAAAAAACAATAAGACATTGAGTTAATTAGTCTCCATGGTTACAGACTACAGACAAACACTAACGTAGTCAGATCCTATAGCCATGTGTTACATCATTTCTATCTGCTTCCTCTTCTGATGGAAAAAAATAGAAAAATGGGCAAGCATAAGGATCTGAGAGACTTTGACAAGGGACAAATTGTGATGGCTATATGAGTGGGTCAGAACATCTCCAAAATGGAACGTCTTGTGTAGTGGTTAGTATCGTATCATAGGCCATGTCATGGGCACTCAAGACTCAAAGATGCTAGTAGGGAGTGAAGACTAGCCCATCTGGTCCTCGATTGCTGAAACGTTACTACTGGGTATGATAGAAAGGGGTTAGGACACGCAGTACATCTCAGCTCTCTGTTTATGAGGCTGCGTAGAAGTATATAATATTGGGCAGGGTTTAATGTTTTGGCAGATTTGTGTATTTTATCTATATCTATAACTTATTTTAGCTATTCTTTCCATTAAAATTAGGTTTTGTTTGTCATTTGCCAGACAGTAACATGTCTCTCTCTCTCTCTCTCTCTATATATATATATCTATATATATATAGAAACTCATGCATAGTCCAAAATAGAAAGCTAGACATGATCCGAAATAGGGTTGTTGAGTCTATAGACTTCTAGTGGGATGAGATCTTTTTTGATGCCTCTTCCAGTGACTCTTGACATTTTCGTTAGTAGTATTATTATGGGTTTTTGTTCTGAAAAAAGTCATGAAAGGAGATGCCATATGGTCTAGACTGAGGAGGGAACTTTTTTCGTATAAAGAATTTAACTGCTGTACCTACACGCAGCCAGCAGCGATTCATGTAAGAAGCATTTCCTTTCCTCGCACCAGAAGAGATTTTGCATTGCTGATTTTTTTCATTATATGGCATATTCAGAGTTTTCTGAAAATGGTAATTTATGATCAGGGCAGTGCCATGAATATGCTGAGCCATGTGTTATAATGGCAAAAGCAGGAACACAATGTACAAAGACATTTACTATAAATGAATACAAAGCACAGTATGTAGTACTCGATAGGTCATGTCAGTCCTCTCGATGTGTCTACCTAATATCAAGCATACCATAGATATACAGTATAAGGACATGGATACATTTAAATCAGGGGAAACCGGGTCTGGATCTCACTTCTCCCTTGTTCTGTTAATCGTATATGTGGTTTAGGGTCAGGGGATTAAACTTTTATGGACCGGACAGTTTAGTCATGTTTGGTCATACTTGTCAACATTTTGAGTCTCATTCTGGGAGAAGGGTGCCCACAGAGTACTATGGCAATTTTTAGCCATGACCACGCGCCCTAAGTATACTCTTCTGAGGGGGTTCTGATATTCCAATCGGAGATTTATAGACTATGTCCTATCCCTATACCCATGAAAATGGATCAGAACAGAACCCCCACTGAATTCAATTGAGGACGGAAGGCACTCGGATGATACTTGGATATCATCGAGTTCATTCCTTTAAAAGATCGAACGCCCCTCGAACTACACACTCGGTTGTGTGCAGGAACCCTTACCCTAGTGTTAGGCTTCATATTTGTGCAGTGTCATACTGAGGTTCCCTGGACCCACCAGATAAAATGATTCTGGGGGGCCAATTCTCTGAAAACCCCTAAGAAATAAACCATAGTACGCTGCAAATATGGGTTTGTTCTGATGGACCATTATAGAGCCTGGGCCCACCGTCAAACCAGTTCAGAACTGTATTGGTGTTTGTCATTGTATACCAATAATTTGGTATATAACTTGTCTATTTTAGGGTACTTAGGTCAGGGCTAGTGTTACACAATGATTTGGGGATAGCAGTCTTTTTGGAGGGTTATTCAAAAGTGTATTTTTTATTTCCAAGGATAGAAATATGATTCCCAGAAACTGTAAAACTATTCAGATTTCAGTGTTTGTTTTAAAAAGAATACATTGTCGTTTTCCATTTAAAAAGTGTTGTCCTGGATTACCAAAAATGTATGTTTTTCCATACATAGTGCCACTGTTGTCCATTGGTTGTATTGCAGCTCAGTCCCGTTAACTTGGGCTGAGAAGAAGAGCAAAACCCAGTAAGACATTGGGTTAATTAGTCTCCGTGGTTACAGACTACAAACAAACCATTCATGTAGTCTGGTCCTGTAATCATGTGTTACGTTCTTTTTATATGCTTCCTCCTCTATTGTTTCTAGGTTAGTAAGAAGAGAGGGAGTGACACATTGCTACAAGATCAGACTACCCACAGGGTTCCCTTGTCAAGTTAGATCCAGCCATAGTCTTCTACTGTTGTCATCCTGGCGATCCTGGTATGTGACCACAAGGTTCAATGACATCAAGGAAAATACATATGAACGGCATACTGTATACTCTACACTGCTGAAAGTTAACCAATAATGTACATTTTTACAAAAGTCATTAAAGAGGTTTTTCCTCATACAACTTTCTCATCTATCTACAGGGTAGGTGATAAATGTCTCATTGCTTGTGTCTGACCTCTGGGACATTCATCAACCAAGAGAACGGGAACCTCTTGTCTCCTATGTAAAAGGAATGGTAGTTGCATGCATGGCGACCATTCCATTCACATCTATTGGACTGACTGCTGTGCTTGACTATTTTCATCAGTGACAGTGAATTGAATGAGTTGTCCTAGCGCACATACACTGATGCTCCATTCATGCAGGGGACCTTGTTTTTGTGATTATTGGAGGCCTCATCAGTCAAACCATCAGAAATCATAAATTTATAACCTATATCTATTCGGAAACATCATGTGACAGTCAGACCTATTTCACATGTTCACCTTTAAGGGCCCATATTACAGCTGCCCCATCTGCGTCTCCTGGCAGTTCTACTGAAACAAACTTGAATACCCGTAATACTCTATGGTAATCTATATTGGGTTCAGCAGAACTGTGAGGGGGTCCAGCTGTCTGGCCGTAATACATAGCAACATAATAGATTAGGTTGGAAGAACACGTGCAACTTATTATCTTACAGTGTTGATCCAGAGGAAGGCAAAAATCCCCATGAGACTGATGCCAATTGCCCCATGTCTAGGGAAAAAAATCCTTTCCAACTCCATATCTGGCACTCAGTATAAACTCTGGAACAACTTGTCTTTACCAAAATCTAAAACAAAATCTAAAACCTGTAACCCGTAATATTTCTCCGGTGAACAAAGGCATCCAGGCCCTTTATGAGCTTGCACAATGAATTCTCCATCACCACATCCTGTGGCAGAGACTTCCATAGTCTCACTGCTCTTACAGTAAAGAATCCCTGTCTATGTGGCTGGTGAATGTTCTCTCCTCCAGAAGTAGAGGATGTCCCCTTGTCACTGTCATAGGCGTAGAGGATGTCCCCTTGTCACTGTCACTGTCCTAGGTGTAGAGGATGTCCCCTTGTCACTGTTATCGGCCTCGGAGTAAAAAGATCATTAGAAAGTTCTTTGTGCTGTCCCTTCATGTATTTGTACATTGTTATTAGATCTCCCCAAAGACGTCTTTTCTCTAAACTGAATAACCCCAAGTTTGTTAATTTATCGTTGTACTCCAATCCACCCATTCCCCTAATAAATTTGGTCGCCCTTCTCTGCATTCTCACTAGTTCACTTATGTCTTTCTTGTATACTGGGGCCCAAAATTGTGCGCAATAGTCTAAGTGTGGCCGTACCAGTGATTTGTATAGAGGCATAACTATGTTCTTGTCATGAGAATCTATACCTCTTTTGATGCATCCCATCATTTTATTTGCCATGGCAGCCGCTGCCTGGCACTGGTCACTAAAGGTAAGCTTACTGTCCACTACAAGCCCCAAGTCTTTTTCATTGTCAGTCTTACCCAGTACTTTACTATTAATTACATAATCATACATTTTATTTCTTCGACCAAAATGCATAACCTTACATTTGTCTACATTAAACTTCATTTGCCAAGTCTCAGCCCATGCTTCCAGCTTCCTTAGACCCCCCCTGTAATATTCTATTATCCTCCTCATTTTTGATTACCTTGCAAAGCTTAGTATCATCTGTAAATATGGACACCCTGCTTTGTAAACCGTCTACCAGGTCATTAATACTGTAAAGATATTAATATAGAATCTATAATGTGAAACAATCGAACAACTCTTTACTATAAATTACCATTGTCCCGCTGCAGTCATTGACCATGCCTGTAGGTGTCAGTAGCTACTAGCACTTTCATTCCGTTATAGTTGCATACATTTGCTTCCAGTTTATTATACAGAAGAGAATATACTGAATGCGAAGACTTTATGTAGTTTGTGCTGATCCCATATTGTCCGTGTAGCCTAAACATTTCATCGTACCTGTATACTGCATTTGTTTGACTATTTATTACCAGGATCATTATGTATGTAGCATCGGCATGTCGGAGAATGAGGTGATTTGTCCTTAAATTTTGACTCATAGGTACTAATACAATCATATATAGGCACATGCTTTTTACAATACCTATTTGTTACCTTCCATAATTGAGTTTGGCACAGGATATTTCACTGCTGGGATCTGTGTCAGGCTTGGGTTTTTTGCTGATTCTGTGGCACACCCTCCAACAACTCTTAGGAAATAGATCATAATACGCTTCGCATTTGCGTGTCTTCTTCTGGACCATTATTGTTTTAGACCTTGGGCTCACCTAAGGATCCTCTGGTACTCTTGTGGGCAACTCGAATAGTGACTGTGATCTCCAGCTACTAGTTGTAATCTGACAGTGAATCCTACAGTGAGTATTCAGTTTCCCTACAGCGCCGCCACAGGAGAAATAATGCGTTGCACAGTTCTTGTCAATATTAACATGTCCATATACCTACTCCTTCTCAATAAGACACTCTCTTGTTGCTGCTCATAACAGTGGCTAATAGGGATGAAAAGGGGTACCTTTCCTTAACCCAAAGTTAGGCCATGGCCCCACATGGTATAGACGCCGTGGTCTGGCCATGGCAAAAAAGTTCTAGCGAATAACATCCAAACACTGTAGAAAAATACCCGTAGCGGAAATCCTGAGCTTTCCAAAACTGTCGTATTTCTGGAAATCACAGCATGTCAATTATATCTACGGAAACACCGGCGTTTCCCTATATGTATAATTGAAGCAAAAAGTCAGCAGAGGAAAACTCTGCAGCCTTTCTGTGAAAAGCGCTACAGGAAAGACCACAATGCATTTCTGCTGCAGTTTTTTCTGCAGTGCATTTTGGCTGAGGCCCGCCACGTGGGTCTTTAGTCTTAAAGGGGTTTCCTGGATAGATAAAACTGAAGGCCTATACTCGGGAAACTGTGAAGGCCCATGGACACGACTGAATCCAGTCCAAGGTAGAGTCGATTGTGCAACAATATGCTCTCGAATGACACTGGAGTGCACTCACTTCTACGGGGGCTTCAGATCCGTTCTGTTCTGATGACACGGAGCAGGATAAGGCCTGCTTTATATTAATTGGAATGGAATGGAGCATTGGACGCCCCCTTCGGAGAGCCTTGGCCTGGCACTTGGTCATGTGCATTAGGCCTAACACTGTGCACAACCACTGCGGATTGCAATGGTGTTTTGCAAGAGTGAGCACTAAAGAGGCCTCTGGACTTGCAGGGGCTTGCAAAGCTGATCTCCAGCGGTGCCAAGAATTTATCCCCCACTTATCTAATATTTATAGCCTATCACAATGATTTCACTCTGAAAAGAACCAAGCAGTCTGCAATGTACAGTGGGGAAAAAAAGTATTTAGTCAGCCACCAATTGTGCAAGTTCTCCCACTTAAAAAGATGAGGCCGGCCTGTAATTGTCATCATAGGTAGACCTCAACTATGAGAGACAAAATGAGAAAACAAATACAGAAAATCACATTGTCTGATTTTTTTAAGAATTTATTTGCAAATTATGGTGGAAAATAAGTATTTGGTCACCTACAAACAAGCAAGATTTCTGGCTCTCACAGACCTGCAACTTCTTCTTTAAGAGGCTCCTCTGTCCTCCACTCATTACCTGTAGTAATGGCTCCTGTTTGACATTGTTATCAGTATAAAAGACCCCTGTCCACAACCTCAAACAGTCACACTCCAAACTCCACTATGGTGAAGACCAAAGAGCTGTGGAAGGACACCAGAAACAAAATTGTAGACCTGCACCAGGCTGGGAAGACTGAATCTGCAATAGGCAAGCAGCTTGGTGTGAAGAAATCAACTGTGGGAGCAATAATTAGAAAATGGAAGACATACAGTACAAAACCACTGATAATCTCCCTCGATCAGGGACTCCACGCAAGATCTCACCCCGTGGGGTCAAAATGATCACAAGAACGGTAAGCAAAAATCCCAGAACCACAAGGGGGGACCTAGTGAATGACCTGCAGAAAGCTGGGACTAACGTAAAAAAAGGCTACCGTCAGTAACACACTACGCTGCCAGGGACTCAGATCCTGCAGTGCCAGACGTGTCCCCCTGCTTAAGCCAGTACATATCCGGGCCCGTCTGAAGTTTGCTAGAGAGCATTTGGATGTTCCAGAAGAGTATTGGGAGAATGTCATATGGTCAGATGAAACCAAAGTAGAACTGTTTGGTAGAAACACAACTCGTCGTGTTTGGAGGAGAGTGAATGCTGAGTTGCATCCAAAGAACACCATACCTACTGTGAAGCATGGGGGTGGCAACATCATGCTTTGGGGCTGTTTCTCTGCAAAGGGACCAGGACGACTGATCCGTGTACATGAAAGAATGAATGGGGCCATGTATTGTGAGATTTCGAGTGCAAACCTCCTCCCATCAGCAAGGGCATTGAAGATGAAACGTGGCTGGGTCTTTCAGCATGACAATGATCCCAAGCACACCGCCAGGGCGACGAAGGAGTGACTTCGTAAGAAGCATTTCAAGGTCCTGGAGTGGCCTAGCCAGTCTCCAGATCTCAACCCCATAGAAAACCTTTGGAGGGAGTTGAAAGTCCGTGTTCCCCAGCGACAGCCCCAAACCATCACTGCTCTAGAGGAGCTCTGCATGGAGGAATGGGCCAACATACCAGCAACAGTGTGTGCCAACCTTGTGAAGACTTACAGAAAACGTTTGACCTCTGTCATTGCCAACAAAGGATATATAACAAAGTATTGAGATGAACTTTTGTTATTGACCAAATTCTTATTTTCCACCATAATTTGCAAATAAATTCTTTAAAAATCAGACAATGTGATTTTCTAGATATGTTTTCTCATTTTGTCTGTCATAGTTGAGGTCTACCTATGATGACAATTACAGGCCGGCCTCATATTTTTAAGTGGGAGAACTTGCACAATTGGTGGCTGACTAAATACTTTTTTCCCCCACTGTATGTGAAAACATGCAAGTTGCAGGGTAAAATAAGCTAGAAATTTTTAATAAACATTGATTGGAAAAGTGTTTTTAGCTAAATAGCAAAATACTTTTTTTCAAAGGTATCCATAGACTTTAAAGCAAATTTCACTTCTTAATTCAATATGATTCCATTTTAATAAGTTTCTACAGTAGTTAGGAATCCATTTTTTATGAAGAGATGCATAACCATAGAATCTAATGATACAACCCACATTATTAAAGGGAATCTGTCAGGTCAATCTGGGACACTAAACCACCCACAGATCCTTATAGACCTGGGGTTTAGTGTCCCAAATCTCCCTGCTGTAATACAATCCGCAGGCACATTAAAAAAACCTTTATACTTACCTAGAGAAGGGTCTGATCGATGCTGTTCGGCAAGAACAGTCCGGCTTATTCATGAGATTCTTCATTGGCACGCCTCCCGGCGCCTGCGCTGTTCTTCAGTGAAGCCAAAGATGGACACCCCGGCTTCACTGAGTAATTGCTGGAGGTACGGGGCATGCACACAGAAGCTGAGGTGTACTCCTCTGGCTTCATTGAAGAACTGCGCAGGCGCGGGGAGTAGAGTGGCAGGGGGATTATAAAGCTTTTTTATTTTTAATGCGGCCATGGATTGCGTTATGACAGGGTGATTTGGGACACTAAACCCCAGGTCAATATGGACGTGTGGGTGGTTTAGTGTCCCAAATTGCCCTGACAGATTCCCTTTAATGTCTATTTTTGTAAAATATCTCATCTGTATGGTATAAGATATGGATTGGATCATCAGGGATTATGGTGGCTTCTGGGTCACTGGTCGTTATAGCTGTGGTTATAGTTTTCTGTATATGGTGCAAAGAAGAATCTACATCCATAGCTATAGACTGTGTAAGATGTTACTTTGAGGAGTGTTTGTCTATTACAAAAGTCACAAACGGTTGATCTGAACCATCTGGCCCAAGATGCTTTTCTCGCTTCAACGCAATTTTGTTAAGACCATTGATATTGTCAGGAAAGAACTTCCAAGAACAAGAACTCGCCAGTTCTTTGGTGATAAAACAGGCTCTTACAACATCTTACGCCTTGATCTTTTCTTATGTGAAAGTTAAGCAGGGCTGACATTTTTCTGTTTTATGTGCTATGCAGGTGAGACATCTTAAAGGGGCGGCCTATTGCAGCTTGTCAGTGCCTGGCCTGTTGCTTACATCTGATTATATAAGCTTGCTCGGATCTGCCGCACCTTCTTTATTATTTCGACTTGACCGAGGCAGTGTCTTGACTCTTTTGATCTCTTCCTGCCCTGATCTGTATTTGCCTTGTGGTATTGCATGAACACTTCCAGCCCTGACTTTGTATATGTATGGCCGCGTTTTTGGAAATGGCATTCACAAGCTGTCAAGCAAACTCAATGACATTTATTTAATCTCATCTACACATTGTGGAAAAAAACGCAGTGAAATACTTTAATCTTAATTTTTCCTCCCGAAATGCTGCATTTTCCCCATAGACTTGGAGGGGGCAAACTGCAACACACATTTTTCTCCAATAGTATAACATACTAAGGATCTACAGGCCAGGAAGGGAAATTCTGCAATTATAACAGCACCGTGGTATTAACACTCTTGCTCCAGGTCTCTGCTAGTGGTCATGGCTCAGGCTGGATTCACACCTGCGCCCGGTTTCAGGGGTTCCGTCCCCCATTCAGCTTGAAAAATGCTTGCAGGACTTTCCTCTCTGCATTTATCAGGCGGAAACCCGGAGGACCCGATTATAGTCTGCAGGGTCTGCAGGTTCCGAGGGTAACTGCTTTTTAAGCGGATTGGATTTCCATTTTTTGGGTCCCCAAGCAAACCTGAAGAATGTAAACCCGAATGCAGGTGTGAACCTAGCATAAGTCTGATGGTTGTTTAACATATCAGGATGCATGGACTTAAATTGTCTTATTGAGACAATCCCTTATAAGGATATCTTCACACAAATGAATTTGGAGCTGATTTTGAGGCAGATTCTGCCTTAAAACCAGCTCCAAATTCCATCTGGTGCTTCTTTTTTCAGGACGCTGAAAACAGAAGTGTTCTGTTCAACCTTGCCACGGATTCTGTGGCCGATTCAGGGACGTGAGACTACAGCTGATCAACCCTATTATGCCTTAGGGAGCAAATCTACAGCGTTGGGATGCACTGGGCCAGAAAGTGGAGAGGAATCTGAGGTAGAAGACCGCCTCAAATTCCTCTTCACTTTTGTAGATATCAAAGAGAATCAGATGTGTTCTTTTTTAACAATAAGATCAATTGTGCCATTAGTTTCTTTCTAGACATTATATAAGAAATATGAAGGAACTAAGCCTTGAAATTTGTGCATTTGCTCTTATACATCAATGATCTTTCAATTCCGTGTTTCTTACAAGGACCTATATATTTGTATTGTGCTTTACTTCCATGGAAACCGATAGTGTTCCACCTCATATGGCTTCTTGGGTTAGTTAGTAACGTCCATGGTTTGGCCTGGATTGCAGATACTGGTAGACGTTGAGTGGTTTTCTAACAACGGGAGGGTGCCAAGAGCGATGAAACCAGATCACAAAGCGGGAGGTCTGACATCCGAACACGTGGTATGCCCGGCATGGGACAGAAAATAGACCCCTGTTAGATCATATTATCTGACTACCAAGTTGTTATTTTTCCTTCAAGCCAAAAGCGGTTCAGCTCTCATTACTGCCAAGCTGCGGCAATTAATAAAACACCTTAATGAATGAGCACAGAGCTCCGCTTCTTTGGTGACATTTTAAGGCGAGCAGACAGCTTTGTAGCTGCCAGGGTACACAACCATTCAATGAACCCATTCACTGCTAATATTTCATGCTGTTGGTAACCTCTACATTTACTTCACTAGACATCACCCTGCAGCTTATAATGTCTTCAGGGTTATTCGCCACCACTTTTCTACAGTCTCAGTAGGCAGCATTCAACAAGCTGAAGTTGTGCCCGCATATCTGTGGGCAATCTCAAAGATATTGGTACAACCAGTTACTAACAAGTGCTCATTTTTTATCAGGGTTATATCATCCTTTTCACCAATAAATAGGCACAGGTTTTATACATTATTTTTGCAAAAATCAGTAGGACATGTCTTATAGGAGGAATGTGGCATCTTCTTTACCTTCCAGTTCCTGTCTCCGTAAGTGTAAGAAACCTCAGTCTGTAAAGGATGTGTCTTCTTTAACACACTAGATGAAGATGAGGAGAAGAGGTAGGACACTGTGGACTTTGTGGCTCTGTCTGGGTGTGAGACCCATGCTGTGATAGGGGAGGAGGGGCAGCAGGGCAGAAATCTCATTGGTCAAAGTACAGCTCTTAAGCTTCACACCCGAAAGAGCCGGCCCAGTCAACACAGTCAAGCTGGCCATACATATTTGATAGCTAACTAGTGTTTGACCTCTCAGCCCCCTGTACACATGTATATTCGCCTTGTTCATGCTTGTGTTATAAATGGGGTTAGGGGAGTAAACCACTGCCAGACACAACTGGGGGTGGATTATTTTCCCGAGAACAAACAATTTGGGCGTGTAGAAATCCATCAGCTTGCTTCTTCTTTGCCACCACATCTTCTTGTGACACACATGTTAGGCTGACCCAGATCTAATGTGTATGGCCACATTAAGATTTCATGCACATGGCAATGTTGTGTGCACAAAGCCTGTACTGCTGCACTCCGGTCCTCTCTATACACTGTATTCTACCCCAGAAGTAATACTTCCATAATATGGCATGCAATGTAACTTTTATTTTCATACTCTATTAGACATGAAACCTCTTATTGTAGTTATACATCGGTGTGCCATTCTTTACATGCCGCTGCTCTCTCCTCCACTCTTGCACATTAGGCAATTCTCCTGGACCCTCCCCTTGACTGTCAGCCTAGCCCAACCTATTCAGACCCCACATCCAAGAAATGACAGCCTGAGGAAGGGCATGTGTTGCACTATATTGGTCATTGTCTTATATGCACCAGCTACTGAACTGGATGTTCATGAATTGAATCTATTACCACATGTTATGTGCAAAGTGGATGTATAATACTTTGTGACTGTCTATCATGTGCGGATCTCAGTATAAATAAAATAACTAGCTAGCTCAAAGAAACTGTTGGAGAGCTGTCCTATTCTCCAATGTTATATTGTGTCTGCGAGGAGTCCGGTCTGTCCCCTTGAGAAATTGCAACCAAGATTGCTAAATATGAGTGTGATGCCTGTCAATTGAAGAAAATCATTGTGTGTATTTTCCCTGTACTGTGGTATAACTATGTTTATTATCCCTGCACTGTGACATCACTGTGTATATTATCTCAGTACTGTGACATCACTGTGTCTATTATCCTCTGTTCACGCTCCCGAATTACCTTACAGGATATGATGCAGTATTAGACTAACTTTATATGTCCAGGCACCGTCTGCACGTTAAAGGACACGACAGGTGACGGCTCATACAGCTTATATATGTGTAATGACAGTAACCTCTATTACAGAATTGTCTGACCACTGTATAAGCAATGCTACATCTGATGCCGCCCCTGCTACCTCCTGTGTCACCCCCTCTACCTCATAGATTGTAAGCTCTTGTGAGCAGGGCCCTCAGTCCCAGTGAGTGAATTGACTATTTCTTTGTAATGTATCTTTTTTGTCTGTACTTGAACCCTACAAATTGTACAGTGCTGCGGAATATGTTGGCGCTATATAAATAAAATTTATTATCATTATTATTATCCCTGTCCTGTGACATCAATTTGTGCATTACCTCTGTACTGTGGCATCACTGTGTTTATTATCCATGTACTGTGACATCACTATGTTTATTATCTCTGTAACAGTAAGTCTTATGGTAAAGGTATGCCCTAACAGATATCTATGTATCACCAGTAGATTTGGTAGGGTGATGACCCCCTCCGCCATAACACACCACTGCAACTCAACTTCAGCTACATCTTGCTCCTCGCCATGGGACTTGATACATTATCCCTGTAGCATGACATCTTTGTGTGTATTATCTCTGCATTGAGAAATCACTGTGTATATTATCCCTGTACTGTGACATCACTATGCACATTTCCCTGTACTGTGACATCACTGTGTTTATTATATCTGTACTGTGATCACTGTGTGTATTATTCCTGTACTGTGACATCACTGTGTGTATTATTCCTATACTGTGACATCACTGTGTATATCCCAGTACTGTGACATCACTGTGCACATTACCCTATACTGTGACATCACTATGTTTATTATATCTGTACTGTGACATCACTGTGTTTATTATCCCTGTACTGTGAAATCACTGTGTTTATTATTCCTTTACTCTGACATCACTGTGTGCATTTTCTACACTATACTGTCAGTTTTGCTATCACCCCATGGTCACTTGTTATGCACCCACTTAAAGGGGCTATCAGGGGACCGAAACTTACTAGATCCTAGCCCCTGTTATGTATGTTTGCAGCCTTGAGTTTCTGGGCTGGTTCCAACCTCAGGCACATGTCTTGCAGTATACTTCCTCCTCTCCCTGTTCCTTGGTATGACACACATTGTGGGGGCTGGTAGACTTATTTATTGTAGCAAATAGCAAAACCAACCTCCTTTACTGCTGTACATCAGCAGTAACAGAGAACAGGGCCAGCATCAGCACCTGCCAAACCCGGGCAAGCGTTGGGGACCCAAGCTCCAAGCTTTTTTTAAATAGGCCGTTACATGCTGGAGTAACACCAGCAGGTAATGGGCCCTATTTACCGACTGATCCCCGATCCTGCCCAAGCTCACACCAGCTTTCCCAGGGGGACCCATGTGTCTCATATCACATTGCTGACGTGGAACATTATACTGTGTGGAGGGGCTGCTATGGGACATTATACTATGTGCAGGGGCCACCGTGGGACATTATACTGTTTGAAGGGGCACTATGGGACATTATACTGTATGCATGGGCTGCTGTGGGACAATATACTTTGTACAGGGGCCGCTATGGGACATTATACTGTGTGGAGGGGCTGCTATGGGACATTATACTATGTGCAGGGGCCACTGTGAGACATTATACTGTTTGGAGGGGCACTATGGGACATTATACTGTGTGCATGGGCTGCTGTGGGACAATATACTTTGTGCAGTGGCCGCTATGGGATATTATACTGTGTAAAGTGGCTGCTATTGGACATTATATTGTGTGCGGTGGCCGCTATGGGACATTATACTATATGGGAGCGCCATGGGACATTATACTGTGTGGAGCCAATGTGGGACATTATAGTGTGTGTAAATATGACGTTATACTGTATGGGGGCAGGAAAGGGGGAGTTATGCTGTGTGGGGAGCAAGACTTTGCTAATTACACCCCTGTATGTATAAATATAAATATATCTGTGGGGGGCCACTCAGTTTCTGCATTGAGCACTTCCATTAATACAGATTAAAGCATTCATTGCACTGTTAATAGTATCAGTCCCTGTTCACACTGGAATCTGGAACTGATTTTACACTGGATTTTGTCCCCAAATGGGCAGCAGATTCTTCCTTTATTCTATCTCCCATTAAAAACAATTGGGGCAGGACGCTAAAAAAAAAAAAAGCAACCTGCTGGATCTTGCCACAGATTCTACAGCTGATTCGGAGGCCGCGGCTTGAGACTCCCCACTGGTTAGACTTGTTCATTTAGTTCTAGTCAGTGGTGGAAAGCCGCTATGGAATAGTGATATTCTGTATGCCCTGCATCCACCATCGTGAACCGGGAGCAAAACATAAAGAAGAATCCGGGGCAGATGGCCGCCTCACATTCCTCTTTACTTTCTGATGTATGAACAGGTTTTGTCTACTTGTATGGAATGGACTGTATTAAAGTCTACTCCAGTAGGCCCGCCTCAGCAAAAAATACCCACTTTTGGTTGTTTTTTTTCTGCAGTGCGCATGAGTTACTCCAAAAGGGGCCCACTGAGGCCCTGTCTCTCAAGGGCTCAAACATACCTGGAACCGACCCTGGGGCCAGCTTTACCCCTTTGCCTCTCCTGGCAGCATGAATACAGTATTCCAGACTGTGCAGGGACACACCCTCAAGTGGTAACACCCAATTGTCAATTTATTCATAAAGTTCCATAAGGAATAACAGAAGAACGGCAAAACACAGAATTATAAAAAAAAAAAAAAAAAGATGCTGCAGAATTGCAATTGATGAAGAATATTTTAGTAAAATAGACATGTCTGGAGGAGTGACAGGTTCTCTTCAAGTGAGAAATGAGCTTTGAACTTCTCATGTGGTCCAGCTGCTTTCTTTTCCAGGAAGGCAGGGACAGGAGGGGATGTACTTTTGACCAAGAAGAAATCCACTGGAAATGTTGGATAAGTTCTTGGCTCATGAAACAGATCCCAAAAGTTTTTATTTAACCTAAAATGCCTATGAAGACTGATCCAGAAGAATGGAAAAAACATTTTATGACATTTGTATTAACACTAAGAACAGCACGTGTCAATATAATAATCAATAAATACTGTGGTCTTTCCAGTCACACCATGAGCAATATAAACCATATTCAGTTTCTCTCCAGGGTCCTCTATACTATTGTATATATGTCAGGCTTACTGGTTGCCGATCTGTGAATAACATGTTATATTAGACAAAGGGGACTCGTCTGAACAGAATTTTTTAATTATCTCAGTATTTATTTAAAGAAGACTTTACAGCTCTCCAGACATGACTGTTTTTGCAAATATTTGTATTCCCCATAATATAAAAATTCTGCATAGTCTTTTTTGGAATGTTACATTCCTCTGTTATTCTCTGAATAAATCGACAGCTGGGTGTTACCAGTTGGGAGGCGTGTCCCTGCATAGTCTGATACTGTCCAATCAGTGCTGCCGGTATTAGATTGTGGAGGGACACACCCCTTACACAAGGAAAATGATAACACTTAGTTGTCAATATATTTATTAGTGTTGGTTGAACCTTGTAAAATTGGTCTTGAGAATATTTCTGGCAGTTTCGTTTCGGGTTGTGTTTGGTGAGAACCAGATCTGCTACTATTATAATCTGGGGTCTAGATCCCAGGGTATAATAAGCAGAGCCCCAGGGGAGGTGCATAAACATAAGACTTGTGCACCTCTTCTGGGCTCCATCGTGGTGGCCTGTGATAGGGTCTCAGCAATCGTGCCAATGTCATGGCACTTAGGTGTAAACGGTTTGAGGGTGGCAACCCCCAAAAATTTCAGATTCGGACCCAAAACATTTGAAAAATTCATAACAAAACTGGCTCATGACGAACCTGTTTGCTTATCCCTAATATTCATAAATGTTCAGGAAGAAAAACAGGAATGACACAATGTATACTTATAAGAAAGGATGGTCCAGAATTGTTTTACGGAGAAAACAATTATTTACTAAAAATGACGTATCGGGAGAGGTGACAGGTATTTAATTATGTAAATATGGTGGGCACTCAGGAGCTGAGCAGCTGTCATAGCCACAGGGTCTCTGCTGTATTATACAGCAAAGACCCTCTCTAATAATTGATATCAGAGCCTGCAAAGCTGACAGAGGTGCCATTTTCCTGGCGGCCATTTTGGAGAGGATTCCAAGCACCAGGAACGAGATCTGGCGCTAGCGATCCATTTCCATGACAACTGGGAGCCTATTGAAGGCTCCCAGGCTTGTTTGGCATTAACTTCTATTACAGGCTGTCCTATGCAGCCTGTAATAGTGCTGGTAATTTGCAATACTTTAGCATTGCATTAGTGATCAGATGCCCTGTGGTTCAAGACACCTAGGGGGTCTAATAATTACAGTTAAAAAAAATATATATAAAAAATAAATAAATAAAAATTTGATTTACCCCTTTCCGTAGAACACATATAAAAGTAAAAAAATACTGTGAAATACATACACATTAGGTATCCCTGTATCCAAAAACACCCAGTCTACAAACGTATAAAATATAAAAATGTAAAATATAAAAATATTTTTCCCATACGGTGAACGCTGTAGTGGGAAAAAAAAATCAAAAGAGACAGTCTGCTGTTTTTTTGCTGTTTCGCCCCCGTTAAAAATTTTAATAAAAACAAATGTTATGCATCCCCATATATGGAAATATAAAACAGCTACAGAATTGTCAGAATTTGGCAACGTTAAGAAAAAATTTTTGGGATTTCTTTGAAGGGGTTATAACGTAAATAAAACAATATAAATTTTGTATCCCTGGAACCATATCGACCCGTAGAATACAGGTGACATGTCATTTTGTCTGCACAGTGAACCTCATATAAACAATGCCCGCAACAAAGTTGCACAAATGTACTTTTTCTCCAATTCCACCCCGTTCTGAATTTTTTTTCAAGCTTCCCACAACATTGTATGGAATATTAAAATGTACAATTATGAAGAACAGTTTGGGGTGTGGAAAGTGGGGATTCAAAAATGAAAATCGAAAAAAGCCTGCAGAGGGAAGGAGCTAAAGAGGTTAAGGATTAAAAAAAAACATGGATGTCTTCTTCCAAAAATAGTGCTAATTCTGTTTTGTAGCTCAGCCCTATTCACATCAGTGGAGCTGAACTGAAATGCCCAGCACAACACAAGGACAGATGCGGCACTATTTCTGGATGAAAACAGATATGTTTTTTTCTAATCATAAACAGCCCCTCTAAGGAACAATGGTATGGGATTCTATTTCATCCACATGAAGGTAATCTTAGTAATATTTAGAGAAAAACACTGCCATCATTGAAGACAATTCCAAGATTGATGAGAAATAAAATAGCTGAAATCTGTCAAGAGAAGTTAATAAAGGCACAAATAACGTTCCAGGACTTCATGAAACCATGCTGAGAATCATTTTGTACAAAATGTGAAGACGTGTATATTATAATACTAAAACTATTCCAAAAACATAGCAGGTTCAGAAATGAAGAAAAATCAGAAATTCACATGACCTGCCAAAAGAGCAACCAAACAGCTATAAGCTATTAACATTTGTAGACTTGAGTGCAGATGTGGTTACAACTGGAGGGATTTGGGGTTGACGTCCATGGGGTGCCCTAGTTTTTTGACCCTTATGTAGAAGATTCACCAGATCATGGACCTCAGATTCAGTAGCATTAACAGTAGAGGTGCAAGACCAGATGGGCGCTCAGGTACACTGACACCAGGAACAGACTAGGAGCATAGAGACCGGTACCGTATGTCCAAGCCTTTGTAGCTTCATTTATGGTCAATGTTTATGATGATGAACCAGAGGTTGTAAGCAGGGCTATGGAGTTAGTAGGCCAAACCTAATGAAATTTGTTTTGCGAATATTTGTGAAGTTCGGCCCTCCTGTTTGTTTCCTACCGAATTTCTTTCGATAGAATCAGAAGTGCTATTATTATACTCTGGGGTTTAATCATCCTTTTCAGGCCTCTGTCTGATGTCATCTGCCCCGAGGTCACCACTGAGACCTGTGATTGGGCCTCAGCGGTCACATGGGGCGTACCAAGCATCATGATGGCATGACACTTGGCACGCCCCATTTGACCACATTGCGATAAAAAAAGAAGCTGAAAAACTGATTTATAAGCAAGTAGCTACAAGTACATAAATCTGATAGTGTTTTGGCCAATGTATTACATTATTTTCTTGTATTATATAATACAGATATCACATATTGCTTAATATAAAGTGTACAGTAGAGTATTGCCAGCACCAAATAATATGGAGGAAAGATGTTACCAGTGCGCTCTATTCAATATCACTAGCTAACCACAAGTTATGTCTAAGCAAAATAAATATCAACAACCCTCCTGGGCCAAATGGCAGAAATGTTTGTGTGCTGAAGAAATTACAGTACATGTCCGCTTCTTAGCACCATGTTATGGCTCAAACAGAAAATTAATCTATGCAAACAACTAAGAAACTCTGCAAATATAGTGTATTTTCTATGTTGTGCTGATACTGATTTTTAGTTACAGTCTGTATCATTGTCAAAGCTGCATTCACAATTCTGCAGACTTCAGAGCTGAACTCTCCCAGCATTTTTTGCTGGATCTTGTAGGAACAGTGTTGAGTTGCTTTAATTTTGTCAAATTGACCAAAATATTACATGCAACATAATATATTCTGCACAAGTCAATTCTTTCTTAAAACATAGTAGTCATGCCTGTGACAGTAAACTGCTTATAATAGTTATGTAGCCACATCCCTTACAAAAATCTAAAAAAAAAAAACCTGACATATGTGAACAAGATCAAATATATATCTCTAGCATCTGTAATATATATATATATATATAAATAATTTAATATTTCTAATCTATATGTATATTTTATCTAATATGTATCTATAATCTAAATATCAATCTATATATCTAATCTCTGTCTATAATCTATATATCTAATATCTATCTCTAATTTATATAGTAATATATCTCTAAGTTATATATTGATCTATCATATCTATTTCTAAGCTATATATTGATCTATCTAATAGATAGATAAGATCAAGATATAACTCAGAGATAGAATCAAGATATAGCTCAGAGATATATCTATCTCTGAGTTATATCCTGATCCTATCTATCTATCTATCTATCTATCTATCTATCTATCTATCTATCTATCTATCTATCTATCTACTGTATCTAACAATTGTATCTATCTATCTATCTATCTATCTATCTATCTATCTATCATCTATCTACCTACCTACTCTATCTATCTACCTACTCTATCTATCTACCTACTCTATCTATCTATCTATCTATCTATCTATCTATCTATCTATCTTTATCTGTCTATCTATCTATCTATCTATCTATCTCTCTATCTATCTATTATATATTAATCTATGTAAACTGTAAATTTGGTAACTAAATTTGCTTTTGAGCAACTAAAGAGAATAGGTAAATTGACGTTCCCATTGAGTTTTATAGGCTAGTGGATTGTAGGCATCTACAAAGTCTGTGGGTTCAGGGCTAGAGGGGGGATTAGGTAGAATAGGCAGCGGTTTAGGGTGTCATGGAAGGGGGGGCTAGAATTGTATAAAATTCTATGTCCATTGTATGAGCAAGAACACAAGAGTTAATGGAGTAGGGCACTATTACATGAATGATTATCCATCCTCTGGTTATCAGGCTGGACCTCAGGGACTGAGGATGGTGAGACACCATGAAAGTCCTACCTAGGATACCAACAGAGCTTGTGCATCCATTGTGGCCGGATTCACTCATCTTTTCTTATTTTTCTCTTTTTTGTTCCCCTTCTGTCCTATATAGCTAAAGGAAACCTGACTAATGGCTGTCTCAAGAGGAATAGATGAAATCATCTACTGGGAGGGACCCGCTGAAGCCAACAATCAATTTTATGCTTTTATTATGAGAATTTTGTAATTTTTTGGTGGATTTATTTAAAAAAATAACCAAACTGTTTACTTTTTTCACTTTTGACCTAATTTAGACCTGCTCCATAGACAGTCTGTGACTTTGAAGATGCACGTGACTGGGAAACAGTGTCTGTAAACAGAGAGACTCTCATAGAAGTGATTGAGTTTACAGACAGGTTTGGAGGATTTCTGAGCTAAAGCCAGGAAACCTGAGACCTAAAAAGACAAAAAATGCGAAAGCGCTCTGGAGTCAATAACAGTCTGTGCTAAAAACCTGAGCTGACTTAAGGGAATTACCAGGGAGGCTTTATAAAAGGATGTATTTGTCCATCTTCGACAGTCCCTCTAGGCCATATGACTATGCTGAGCAGTGAATGCTGTCATATGAAGATGTACAATACAATGCTTCCTTAGATGTAAAAATGAATAAAATGTTGCTTTATGTCTAGGAAATGATGACCAATATAATCTTGTTAAAGAAAACCTAGTGGTGATATTTCGCCATGCAGCTCAGTTTGCACAATGTATGTTCGTGGTGTTCTTCTTTGAGTCTCACATGAGCAAAGGAACATACAAATAAGTTCTCATTGATGGAAACAGGAAACCTTGCTCTAGCGCCACCTTCTGGAAGGTAGCTCTGTATAAATGGAATGTAAATAAAATACTAGGCTTTAGTCACTGTGACATTTTATAACTAGAAATGAGGGAATTGTTTCAGCACAAATCAAATTCAGCCAACAATTCCTAAAAATTTCAAATTCCTTCAAGTCCAAAAATTTGAGGATTTTTTTTTTCATGAATCATTCATAATTGTAGCATTACTCTTGGGCATTGAAATTAGATCTTTGACTGCTTACAGCTGTCATTGGTTGGTTTAGATTGGTGGTCCAGGAGGTTACTCTCATCCATTGGTGGTTCAGGAGGTTACTCTCATCCATTGGTGGTCCAGGGGGTTACTCTCATCCATTGGTAGTCCAGGGGGTTACTCTCATCCATTGGTGGTCCAGGGGGTTACTCTCATCCATTGGTGGTCCATGGGGTTACTCTCATCCATTGGTAGTCCAGCAGGTTACCTTCATCCATTGGTGGTCCAGGAGGTTACTCTCATCCATTGGTGGTCCAGGGGGTTACTCTCATCCATTGGTGGTCCAGGGGGTTACTCTCATCCATTGGTAGTCCAGGAGGTTACCTTCATCCATTGGTGATCCAGAAGGTTACCCTCGTCCATTGATAGTCCAGGAGGTTACTCTCATCCATTTGTGGTCCAGGAGGTTACTCTCATCCATTGGTAGTCCAGGAGATTACTCTCGGTCATTGAAACAAGGCCATTGACCTAACTTCAATGACCAAGAGAAACCTCCCAGACCAATAGGTCAATGACCAAGAATCCCTATTGGTCCATACATGACTTTTCAGGGCAATTGGAGCAACTTTGATTCAGATCTTATTTCTTTGAGCAAATCTGACCTGAAATAATTTTTGGAAGATTTTCTCATCTCTGTTGATAACCTCATTCTGTCAAGAAGTTGTTACAAAGGAAATACCCTGTGCATATTAGGGTATGTTCATACATAGTGAATTTGACACTGAGTTTGGTGTGGATCTCATGGCAAAATCCACATCAAAACTATTGCTGGTTTGAATCCAAAGCATGTGAACCCGGTTTCCACATCCCCATTCGCATGTTACGTGCTGTAAAATTTCAGCACAGAAAAAAGATCAAGAATAAGTCCATGCTACTTACTTATGTGGATGTATATGTGTATATGGAACATGCAGTGGGTAAGCCAACAGGGATAAGCCCATTGAATGGGGTTAATCCTCACCCATGGCACTTCAAACTGCACAACTGCAGAAGAAAAACATACCTTTGTGTGTCATCATGTTGTGCAAACAGAATGGACCATTAACTATTGAATGATTCCAACAGGTGAAAGATATTTTACTCTCTAATCCCCAGAAAAAATTTGGACATTTTTTTTTACTCTGCACTACCTTTGTCCCTTTCCCAAAAAGGTAGTGTGGCGGGAGCATGCAAGGTACTGACTTTATTCAGTGTCCGGATATGGTAAGTGTTAGCAAGCTAGCGCCAAAGAGAAGGCTGGCAGGAGTAGGGATCGGTGAGTAAAATATCAGCTGTTAGAATAATCCAATAGGTACAAACCTAATACATCACTGTATGGGGCCAATAAAGGGGCAGTATACTATGCGGGGGAATAATATACTGTGTGGGAACAGTAAAGGGGTCTTTACACTTTGTGAGGGCCAATAAAGGGGGCATTTTACTGTGTGGGGGATGGTAAAGGGGTGTTCTACTGTGTGTGGAGCAGTCCTGTGTAAAATATAGAGGGCTTCAGCATAGGAAGCTTAACACGTTAGTGAACTGCACTATTACCTCCACATTTTTTAACCTGCAAATGGGGGCAGTTCCTGTAAGTAGGGGGTGTGGCCTAAAACTTTTTATTTGAGGGTCCTAATTATGCTTGGGACTAGCAATGTCAAGTCCGCCCCAGCATACTGTTGCAGTAAGAACCTAGAAATGGTGTTTTTTGTGTTTATATTTCAATAATCTTCCCTTATTCCATTGATGTTCTTTCTATGTTCATCCCCTGGCAGGGTCCACATCTGTCACTCCACAGAAGTTACTGCTTTTGCTCTAGTCTGGTAATATTAAGTCTAGGATTAAGGATGATAAGTTTCCCTCCTACTCAATGACTCTTTGTACCCATCACTGTCAATGACTTGGTCTCTAAAGAATGCTTGGGCTTTACATTGTATATACACAGAAGACCAATGGATAGTACATAAGAAAGGAAAATATATCTACATTTGCTTGAGGCTGTGCTTATAGATGTCATGGGGCTTGCCATCTAAGAGCTAAGTCCTCATTGTTAGAGGTAGCCCATTTGGCCCCATAACAGCCAAATGGGCTACCGCTACCAATTCTACTTTATCTTTGCCTTTTCTTTCTTTGTCCTGTTATGAGGAATACCCCCGTGTACCTTTTTAATTTAAGAATGCTCCTATATACCTCCTTTAATTGATAGTATCCCTCAGTGAATAATTCCCCCCCTATTAATATTGTCCTGTGTACCCCTTAAATCAATAAGGCCCCTGGGTACAACCTAAATTTATGTTGTTCAGTTCACCTATTATTATTTATATCCTCTCATGTCTCCACCACTGCCACTGCTCACTGGAAAACACCAGGACAGTGACATCATCTGGCATCAACTTACTAGTAGAGTAGGAAATGAGATGCTCCCAAATCTGTGGTTTCTGGTAGAGATAGGCAAACCGCTTCATCATGAGAGAGTTCGACCCGAATATCCCCAACTGTTTGGTTTTTAACAAAACTGAGTATTCGTCTCAGATGAACTTACATGGCCACCGTGACATTGCGGTAAATTATTATACTCTGGGGTCTCTTCAAACCCTACAGTATAATAATTGGAGTCCCAGGGGAGGAGGGAGGGGAAAAAACAAAAACATATACTCTTCTTCCCTCACCTCTTTTGGGCCTCCTCGCGGTGTTTAGTACTCTCCTAGTAACGTCATGTACCTGGGGTCACCGCTGAGGCCTGTGATTGGGCCATCGCTGAGGCCTGTGATTGGGCCACAGTGGTGACATGGACACTCCGAGTGTCATGACATTGTGACCCTGGGTACAGGACGTCATCGAGGAGACACAGAGAGAGCGTCAGAGGCCATAAGAGGTAAGGGAAGGTGAGTATAAATGTGTACTTATTTTTCACACCTCCCTATTATATAACAATTTCACTTCCAGTTCTATCTGAACTTGTTCTACCCGAAACTAATCAAGGACCTGAGCAGCCCGAACCCGAAACGAAAAAAAGATTCTTGGCAGGTTCGCCCATCTCTAGTTTCTGGATACAAAAATCCCTCACATTTTACATGCATTTATAAGCTAGCCCTGCACAGGCACGGAGCACAGTTTCAGGGTTTACTCATAGACAAACACGGCCAAACACTGATTATTTTTCCATGAGCCTAGGAGGTCAGGCTATCAGCTGCTTTGTGTCCCCCAGTAGCTCATTCCAGTGGCTGCGATGCTATGTTATTACAAGTGCTGCTGGAGATACGAGGCTGTGAGCACATTTTTTTCCTCTGCAGTGATGTGGCCTGGGCATAGTTCACTTTCCGCTCTACTATTTACCAAGATGTTTGTGCATTTTATACATTTTTGTAATGAAAGGCTCACAAAGGCTCATTCATGGAGCAAGGTCACCAGAGACCGAGAACAGAGATCCACTCAATGTATGTATTGGGATAGTAAATGAAAGATTTAGTCTAAATGTACTATGTTTAGCTTCCTCGTAAAGTCAACTATGATAAATTGACTACTATTAACGGTCTCTCCCTGCAGCTTTTTTTCTACCAATACGTCGGATGTCTTTCTGCTCCTTGTAAACACCAACAGTGTCCATTCAAAGGGTCAAAAAGGAGGTTGTGTTCGCTTTTTTACCCACAAAGACCTCTCATCTTTTCACTGATTTATTCTGTAATGGTTAGTGGTATAAAGAAAAGGCCAAGGACTTGCAGGTTGGAAACTACTAAATATGTATGGCAATAGTTCAGAGAGACTTCACAGATCAAAGAGATCTACGTGTTTCCAAGCCTTCGAAAGCAGATCCATAAACGAGTTAGGATGATGACGTGGGCCATCAGGCTCCCAAGCCTATGTAATCCCGAAGAATTTCTCACCAAACATAACACCTTATAGGACAAGATGTTATGGATGATTTACTGTATATTGTGTCGCGATATCTTTTAGGTTGGGCTTTTTCCATGACTCTGCACTTTATACTTAAGGGTGGGATTACCGTTCTGTGCAGCTAATGCAAAGATAACTTGTTTATGACATGCTCACCACCCGCCATGTTTATTGCCACAGCTCATGCCTTAGCTCTGGCCCTACACAGTAGATTTTGGACGGTAGTGATCTAACCATCCAGTTGATGATTGGATCACTCGCATGAACAATCCCACCATCAACATTAAAAGATCAAGGGGCAGTTTAGTTAATAGAGTTAGTAAGATTTAGTAAGACTGGTGTTTGGTATGTTAGTCTCAATAAAGGCCACGGCAGGCGCAAGGCACGGTCAAATTATTTAGAGGATCTGGACTCTGCATAAATCAGTCGCATGTCTGTGTCCCAGTGTGGAGATTCTCAACTGGTATAGATTTCTGCTATAAGAATGCTGGCATGAGTTATAATAAAGATGTTGGACTGAGATGTACCTGAGTCCAAGGCACATACAGGGTTGTGTGGCATCTTTAGCGCAAGAGATATCCTTGCTTCAAAGATGTGACACATTTTCACCACGCCACACCACAAAACTAGCATAGAGGGGTAGATAAATCCTCATGTTGGCTAATGACTGGCCAAACGCAGCCAATTATGCCAAACGCTGATATTGGTTATTGAACGTTTGTGGCATTTTCGAAGTCTAGACTACAAATCCTGCTCAGCTATTCTGGCTGAAATTGTGGTCAGCTACACTACTCTGTCCATCTCCATTACTCAACCATACCCAGCTGCTGAAATGAAGTAATTATTCACCCTTTCTTTTCTGTGTCCTATGGCTATGCAACATTATGCAACTCCTTGGACTCCTTCTAATGATGATGTCATGAAGACATGCTATGTAAGGTCCCCTCCATCCGCACACCAGTGCCTGATCAATAGGTTCCATAAGGTTCCAACTGTGTGCCAAGGTGTTTCCCTGCTCACTGTGTTTCTTGGTATTGACTTGGTTTGTGTGTGACCTAATACTTCTGTCTGCCACATACTCTGACTTGCTTTTCCTTGTGTTGCAAGAATTCTGCTTGCTTGGTCCTTCAGCCCCACTGTCCATATGTGTCCTGATTTGGTATGGAAAACTGGTGAAGCGACTCGGGGAACCAATTTTTGATTGTCCTTTTACATCCTAAATGAAAATATTAATTAATTTACAGATTAAAAATAAGCTTTTGTAAATCTCTTAAATCTTTTGTAAATCTGAAGATCTATATATTTCCATAGTACCATTATACAGGCTCTGTGTATTGTCATCCCATTGTCCCCTACATCTTAATGCTTACTGTACAAAATGTAAGTTAGTAAGAATTATTGGACAGAGGAAAAGAAGGATCAGACTACACTGTTTGTTTGTTGTCTGTTACCATGGAAACACATAGCTCTTCATAGAAGCATATAAAATTATTTTTATTAAAGGCTATTTCTCAAATTATTTCATTTTAGGTACATTGAGACAATAAAAAGACATAGGTTGTGCAAGTGAATCTTCCTCTTGAAGAGGTTTCTAGGATTACAGTATTCAAGGTCTGTCCTTAGGATAGGCAATGAATATCTGTTTGAAGGGGCCACAGTGCTCAGGTTTCTTACAGTGCTCTATCCTCTTAAATTTTGTACTCCAAAAATAACACCTAGACACAAATAAAAGAAGGGCTTACCTCGACAGTCTAGTTATTTTCTGATATTCCATCACCTCTTTTCTCTACTTTGCTTCCCATTACTCAGTTGGGTACCCACCTTTAAGAACTATTAGAGCAGTTTATCTTCTAACCACCCTATGTAAGAACTATTTTTATCTTCGTCAGCTGAATACCCCATTTGTGTTCTTACTATGCACGTAGGACAAGACTGAGAATTCTCCATGTTGTGGTGATATGCCCATGGTAGACACTTTTGTGGTTAGGGCTTGAATAACATACTTTCTGAGCATACTTCACAAGAGCAGTGTGTATCTGACAGCCGTGGGTATTTCAGCCTGAGATCAATGACCCAGCATTTCAAAGTAAACCAGCTGCATGAGGTTGAGTTTTCCAAGCCACACGTACCAGATGACCAAGCTCTAATCCCCCCACTTGAAGCTTTCCCATTGCCGTTTAACACCAATCAGTTAATAACTTTACTTGGCCAAATACTTAGCATCTCAGTGTCTCAGGCTCATGAGTCTAGGCCAGATAATACATAATGGAGGGCATTTATCAACTCTCTAACGCCAGTTATCTGGCATCAAAAAATTGCAAATTTTGGGCACACAAAAATGTGTGATCTTTTGAAGGCTTTGGTTTACTCTTGACACTTTTTTCGATTTATGCCAACTAGAAGGTCAGTTTTTGGGGCACAGGCACCACAGTTATTGAGGCATGCCACAATGATAACAACCAATTGCTGTTGTTTTTAGAAACTACCCCAGAGGTGAATTATCAATTACCAGCCCAGCTTACACTAGGTTCACACTAGCGTTCGGCTTTCAGTTCTTCGTGTCCGCTTGGGGACCCAAAGAATGGAAACCTAATCTGCTTAAAAAGTGGTTACCTGCGGACTATAATGGGGTCTGCCGGGTTTCCGCTCGAAAAATGCTTGAACGTAGCGCCATCGCTAGTGTGAACTGAGCCTTACCTTAAAATCCTGTTGTATTTATGAGACAACTCCTATTTACTTATGAGCTTCTCCGGATCTCTGTGAAAAGCGGACACAGCGGCTTGCACTGTATGAGAACAAGTCAAGGCTGCTGAAGGAAAAGCAACCACTTTTTTTTTTTTTTTTTTTATAAAACCCTATTTCAAAAATGCTTTCTAGCCAATAATAAATATAATGCAATAATTAAAAAAAAATAAAAAATTACCACAAATGTGTACGTAGCTTTTAAGTTTCACCCCTCTACACCCCTATTCAACATGAGTAGCTAAGCCCTTAAATTATTACACAAATTTATAATACTAGTCTCCCCAAATGGGACAGAAAACATTTGGCAGGCTCCTGGCCCTGGGTTTGAATGCAACCTCTGAATTACCTATAGTTACTGTTTTATAAACCATCTGTCCCATGAGCCTTTCAGGATGAAAATTTGTATATTTTTGGTATGCAAATTAATTCATATCAGCCACATCAGACACCAGTTCATTTGAATAATTTTTCCCATAGAGTATTGCCTGTAAATAGGTCTCTGCAATGAGAACTGGTACGCCGCCTGAGATATATTTTTTTGCACATTTATATTTTTTTTATCCACATAAATATGTGAGCTCAGACTCTTACACTTGCCTGCCTGACCTGGTGTTAAGTGATATAGAAAATCTGTAAATTTACTGTATGTTAGTAGTAGCGGGCCGAAGTATTTCCTAGATTTCTACACAGACCCTACATAAGTCCCTTTTCTGTACCCAAGACCTTAAGAGAAAAGCAGCTCGAGAGAAAAACAAACTCGGTTAATTCTGAATGACTAGCTTTGGCCGGGGAATTACATTTCCTTTGCTTTGGTTTGATGTGTCTTTTCCTTGCTCCAGCCTGAGTATAAAGAGCCTTGTGATGCGGCGCTGCTCCATGCAGCTGAACAAACTGAGGATTGCTGTAATACACAGAGCTCATTCTATTACAGCTTCTGTGGCTTGAACTCATCCCAAACAAATACATCTCTAATATTCATGTTTTTCCCGGACTTATGCTCCTAATCCTGTGTACGATTACATTGACATACATAATACACAATTAATGTGATGCTCACTTAGTTACTTTTTGTACAGTAAAGAGCTATTCCAGGAGCTTTGAGTGCAGTT
Source organism: Leptodactylus fallax (assembly GCA_947044405.1). Lineage (NCBI taxonomy): Eukaryota > Metazoa > Chordata > Amphibia > Anura > Leptodactylidae > Leptodactylus > Leptodactylus fallax. Next base: position 812,899 of record CAMRHE010000506.1, read on the forward strand.
ATAGAAAAAAACATGGGGATATTAAAAAATATACACCTCCTAACAGACCCGCCCAGATGACGGGCAATTTATTAAAGCAATAATCCTGCTTCTCTTAGTCCTCTAAAAGTCTGTCAACTGGGAAAATGTTTTTGTGGGCACTAAAGGCGTGTCTAGCAGTCAACAATCTCTCACCAAGAGGTACACTACCCCAAAGTAGCCTCTGAGAGCCTTTTTATATGGCAGTGGAGGACTTTTACTATCTCTTGTAACAAGACCCATTGTCTAACCGGGCCACACTTGCAATCTATTACATATCTGCATGAGACATAACGGCATGCCGAGTGTGTTATTTTTTTGTCAATGTCTGTCTCATTCAAGCGTCCAAAAGGCTTCTTGACACATCCTGTAGACCCTTTAATAAAGACCATTAGCTGCTATGCTGCCTGAGGTGAACTATAGAAAGGTATCCCCAAAAAAATACCTGACCCGGCAATTTTCAGTTGCATGACGGGGCCCCACTAATTAAAATTGTAGCCCATGACCCCCTTGTTAGCAGATCGAAAATTCCCCTTTCTTGGTCTATACACAGTATAACGCCCCCTTTACTGGCCTCCACAGTGTATTACCCCCTTTATTGGCCCCCACACAGTGTAACACCCCATTTACTATCTCCCACACAGTATATCAACCCCTTTATTGGCTCCCATACAGTATATTGTCCCTTTTTAGGCCCTCGTACAAAATATTGCTCTCTCCTTTTTGGCCCCTATACAGTATATTGCCATCTTTTTTTTTGTCCCCCATACACTACACTACCTACTTTTTTTGACCCCAACAAAGTGATATGTTTGCATAACATAGGTATGAGTGAGCAGATTTGGATTAAACTGGATTTGACCCGAATTTTCAAAAAGTTTCGTATGAACCCAAAACTTTTGGGCTTCATCACCTACGACGCACCTTTATACTCTGGGGTATCCTCAGACACCAAAGTGTATTAAGTAGAGGCCAGGGTAGGTGAGTAAATTTAACAAACATTTATACTCACCTTCCCTCACCTCTCCTGGGCATCCTCACATCTTCAGGCCTCTTCTGGTGTTCTGCTGATGTGACAAGCCCCAGGGTCACCTGTGATGTCAGGCCAGAAGAGGCCTGAAGAAGACACCAGTTGATTATCAGATGCTCAGGAGAGGTGAGTATAACTGTTGTTTTTACTCATTTCCCCTGGTGCTGCACAAGTTCGGCTGCTACCTTTGGGATTATTTCAACAGGTAGCAGCTGATATTTTACTCATCTATATACGCTCCAGCCCTGTCTGTTCTCCGCTTCTGCCATCAGGGCACAAACACTGAAGTACCCTCTGGAGGAAGAAGCGGAGGCTGGACTGGACAGGAGCGAGGATCCCCAACTTCCATCTGTCAGGTGCCCTTGGAAACTACTGCCACTCTCATTGACACCAGTGCATCCCCCTCATCACTTTGCTGCCCTTGGGCCTTAGGAGTTTTTCGGAACAAAAGCAGGCATGACAGCATGAGGAAATGGACTATTTCACCCTGCCAGTGCCACACTGCTTAGCCTGGGACGTTGCATCACCACTATAATACAGAGAAAACCCCACACATGGAGAAAACAAAAAGTAAATGCTAAAGTGTCAAATAAACTATGGTATAGTAATATAAGTAAAGAGTTAAACCCAACCATAAAAGAGCAAAACAACATACACATTGAAAATGAGACAAAGATAAGTGGTAGAATTTCTTAAGCATCATGCCTTAAAGATGACCTGATCGCTCTTCTGAAATGTCTATTTTTGTGTGTTTCTCTTGAAATAGCAGCTCTGGAGTGTCTCTCTTATAACCCTGCATTATGTCATAACACCCAGTTATCAATTTGTTTATAAATTTCAAGGGGTTATAACAAGGAAAGGGAACAGCACAGAGTTCTAAGGAACTTTGCTCCAGAATGGTTCTATTATGGTGGAATGCAAGTATTTAATAACAGACATGTGACAGGTCCTCGCGAAAGGTCAGAGAAGAGTACATCAACATAATGGGGCCAATGAGCTAAACAGAATGAAATAAGTTCCAAAAGAAGACCGTTCAGAGAGTATGGGTGCTTATTTTATATGGATAAGGTATAACGGAGGATAGAAGGGGCCCATTGCCCAATTCTCAGAAGCCATATTGTATGAAAGCGATCCCTGGTATCTCCTTATGTTGCTTCAGTCTTCTCATAAAGTATGATATGGCAAATCTGTACTATTGGTACTTTTTTACGTCAAGCAGACGATACAAAAATAAAGCAACCAGAAAACAGTAATAAAGTAACCTTTTAAAAATCTTTCTATAAATTGATAGTAAAGTGTGTACATAAAGAATAACATTATTATTACATTATCTGACCTATAGTCTGAATCATAGCTTTAATTCTCTTTTGCCCCTTAACTGGTAAGTGGAGACTAGCTGCTATGGTGTCTTTCATACACTGCATACAGAAAGTAGAGGAGAATCTGCTCTATTACTCTCACTCAAGCAGGGTCATATAATATGATAATATAATACAGCGAAGTATTTACCAGTATTGATGTAAATAAAGCAGTTGGGATGAGATAGAAACTTGTTATTTAGGTCCAACAGCTTCTGTCTGTGGCTGTGTCTTTCTGCTTTCTCCTGCTTTTACCCCCTTCATAGACTTCTATGTAATCTGATAACTCTGTGAGTTTCAGTTCTGCCAAAATGGATTTGGCAGAGATTTCAGAGTAACTGTAAATTGAGAAAGAATGAGAGTAGAAAAAGAATCAGATACTGTAAGCTGAGAAAGGAGCATTTTTATTGGATTAAATATATAACAAAGTTTCTTATATTTGCTTTGACTATTAATGTTTGGCAGTATAGATCCATATGAGGCTGCTAACTCAGGTCATTAGGTAGGGGTGGGATTTGTGGCAGGATTATAGTCTCTACAATACGGCCATATTACAACCATCTGAATAAACCTTTACGCAAAGATAGTGACCATTTAAAGACTTGTATGTTAGATCCTTAGACTGCAACTACTTGGTAGTTGGCCCCAGCAGTGACAACTAAACAAGGACATGCAATTATTTGCAAACAGGTAACCAGACAGTACAGGAACAAGCAGGGAATTTGCAACAGAACCAAGTCTGTATTTGTAAAATAAGGCAGAGTTCGCAGCAGTTTAGGAGAGGTTAGTTTTTAGCAGCAGAGAAACAGAGTATAGGTTGTAACTGTAAAGCATGGACTAGATGTGACAACAAAGGAGTAGCAGAGCCAGACGTGGCAATGTTGAAGTGTATGATTTTTTTGGTCTCCTTTACACACATTGATAACGCACATAGTGATTATGTGGTACAGATAATGCACACACTGATGTCCCAGTACCAGGATAATGCACAGAGGGATGTCACATTACCAGGATAATGCACAGAGGGATGTCACATTACCAGGAGTGATGTCACAGGGAAGAGATACAGGGAATGTACATTGTCCCTGTACAGTGATGTTACAGTACAGGGACAATGTACATGGTGATATCACTGTACTGGGATAATGAACACAGTAATGTCACAATACAGGAATAATGTACACAGTGATGTCACAGTACAGGGATAAAAAACACATTGATGTCACAGTACAGGGATAATAAACAGTGATGTCACAGGACAGAGATAATGTACAAAGTGATGTCACAGTACAGGTATAATGTACATGGTGATGTCACAGTACAGGGATAATGTACATAGTGATGTTGCAGTGCAGGGATAATGCACTCAGTAATGTCACAGTACAGGGATAATAAACTTAGTGATGTCACAGAACAGAGAAAATGCACACAGTGATGTCACAGTACAGGGATAATAAGCTTAGTGATGTCACAGACAGAGATAATGCAAACAGTGATGTCACAGAACAGAGAAAATGCACATAGTGATGTCACAGTACAGAGATAATAAGCTTAGTGATGTCACAGACAGAGATAATGCAAACAGTGATGTCACAGAACAGAGAAAATGCACATAGTGATGTCACCGTACAGGGATAATAAACACGGTTATGTAATGGTACAAAGGACACAAATAAAGCCCCTTTTCTACTACAGCAATCAGTAGTTCTCTATTGTAAGGGTCAGGATGGGGTTAAATCTTCAACATTATATAGAAATTATATGTTATTTTCAGAACAGATGTAGTTACGCATGTGAATTTATTCCTGTCTTTATTGCTTGGATTACTAGATTGAAGCGTCCTTCTCTACCAATTAATTCATCTGCCACGATACAACGTCCTTGACCCTATAGGCTAAAAATAGGACCTTCGTATATTTTAACTTTAAATGATTTAATTGGAATCATATGTAAGAAGTGGAGACTACAGAAGAGAAATCTGTCGAGATTAATACATGACGGATTATTATTTCCTGTTCCTGTATAAACTCTTGGAAAATATGACCAAGCCGTGCAGATCTATGACGCAACAAGATGTGGAAGCCTCTCCATTGTGAGAAGATCCTTTTTCTTGGCATTAGCTTTGTTGGGCCATGACCTCTGAGTGATTTGCTATGTACAGTATGTAAAATGACTCCATCTTGCATGAGATCACTGCCTCCATATTAATGAAAAATGCAAGGTCAGTATGCTGTTTAGACTGAAACATCCCTGGGAGCCGATTGTTTTCAGCGTAAGCTGTATGCATCTTAATAAAGCAATACTAAGATGGAAAATATCTCTGAGATATAATTATGCTGAACGCATTTTATTTAAGGGGGAAATACACTGTGACTGGAAAGCTGCATGCTGCCGCGCTGAATGTGCAAAATGGATCCATCTCTCAGGGACGTAACTTCTATTGTATCCCAGAATCTTGATCAAAACAGATTTTCATTAGTATTTGTGCTGTGGACCAACACATTTCAGACCAAGTTCTTCATCAGGTACCAAACCCAGTAATAGTTATCAGGGGAATTTAGCAAAGTTATCACGGTAGATTCTGGTGTAGAATTTTTGCACCACAGATGTGCCATTTTGCAGTTGACAGAGAAGGCGGGTTAGGGATACCTTGACCTGTCAAATTTACTATAACTCATGCCGGAAAACCTGTTGAAATCTTTGCCAACCTCTAACGGGTGTAGGTTCAATTCTGGCTCACGGTAGAAAATGTCAGTCTTAAAAAGTTTCTTTCCTACTGTCTCTTATCTGACAGCAACTCACTTTGAATCCACAATGTACTTGGGGGGGGGGCAATTTATTAAGACTGCCATTTCCTCCACCAGTCTTAATAAATTCCCCGCTGACACAATAGGTTCCAGTATCATGAAGAGTCTGGCCTCTTAATAATTCTGGAGCGTTTCGGGAGGTTCCATGCCCCAAAATTGAAACCTACACTGGGCAGGGACTGGTGTACATTTCAGCATTAATCACGCCAGCTTTCTTTCATGATTATAGTAAATCTGACAAGCCAAGGTATCCCTGCCCTGGCCCGCATTGATCCCCATTCCGTTTCACCCACAGTCTTAAAATGTTGCAAGTGGGGTACGTATCTTCGGCACAAATTAGGTGTACTAAAGATGCACCATTTCTATGTCAGAAAACTGGTATGATAACTTTAATAAATTCCTTCCAGTCTTCCTTGATATAGATATAGAAAAAAATTCTGGGATTTAACTGGAAAAACAGGACCATGAAATAGGACATTTTTGCAAATTCAGCACCATAGCGTTGGATCCATCACTGTAGAAGTAATTTTTTATTTCTGTTTGATTATTCTATGTTGACATTTTTGGAATTTTACGACCAAGTACTTATTACTGAAGTTACAATTTTTTCAGTCATCCAGGAAAAAAATTAATCTTTTATTGTAAGGGGCCAGTTCCAATTTTTCTATGAGGTCTTGAGTTTAGTAGCTTTATCCTTGAAGCTTGCTGATATGTTAATATCCTATTGTTTCTCATCTGGTTTGAAGTGATAAAATATATTTTGAGTGTTGTTCAAGGAAATCCAGCTGCAGGAAGTAGTTATTGTATGCGGGTCTGTTATGTGGTACTAGATGTGAATCAGCAGTTTTGAGTTCCTTTTGCTATTTTTGTGCGCATTTTGTGTTTCAAGATGAACCTTAAAATCTTGGTTTACTGTTAAGAAATATGCCATATATATTTGATAGATGCAGTGGTCACCTCTGGGACATGCACTTATGTAATACATGGGGGCCCTCTAACCAGTGTCGGACTGGGATGTCTAGGGCCCACCAGTGGAATTGCTTCTAGGGGCCCGCCATCAGGACCCCTGCAGATCAGCGGTATCGAGACAGGGCGGCAAAAGGTAATAACATGTTGGGAGCCATGTTGCTCACCCACCATACCATGTGCACCACTACACTACCTAAACCCACTGCTACACCCTGTATGGCAAGTGAACACCATGGCTCTTAGAATTGTTACCTGTAGCCGCACTGTCCTGTAAAAGCTGATCTACAGAGGTCCTGGCTGTTGTATCATCGCAGATGTAATATTGCTGGCCTATCCTAAGGACAGGCCATCAATATTAGAAATATGGATAAATCCTTTGAAGAGGTTGTCCAGGAATTGGCGCAACCCATGTCCCTTGCGGGAGGTGTAAAATAAAAAAATAAAAAATCATACTCACCTGTCCCTGGCGTTCCGTTGTCCGCTGCCAGTGTCCTTTCAGTCTCGTGCCGGCGACTCCTTGCTGGGAGTCCTGCACCTCATGTGACCGCTAAGACCAATTAGGTACAGGATTTCCAGAAATGAGGGGCCACCATGAGACCGAACAGATAGAGGCAGGGGACAATGGGGTGCTGGGGACAGGTGAGTATGCTTTTTTTGAAATTTTTTTTTTATTTTTACACCTCCCTGGCGGCCGCCACAGTGGTTGCTCTAGTTTATGGACAACTTCTTTTAAGGGGTTGTCTGGGCCAAATTTTTTTATGGCCACTTCACTGGTCCCCCCATACGGTGGCCTCTTCACTGGTCTCCCATACTGTATGGGGAACAGTGATGGAGCCATTATATTGTGTGGGAGCAGTGATGGGGGATAACATCCTGTGGAGGGGACATTAAACTGTGTGGGGCATATTAAAGGGGTTGTCCAGAGTTACCTTTTTTATGGCCTAAGGTCAGGATAGGCCATAAATACCTGATCAGTATGGGGCTGACACACGGCCCCATCAGCTGTTTGGAGCCACTTCCGGCACCCGTTCTGTACACAACACAGGGCCGGAAGCAGAAAGCTCCATCCGCTGTTTAGTTTCCCGGCGCCTTCACTGCAGCTCAGCTCCTACTGACTTCAATAAGTGCTGAGATACAGTGAAGGTGCCCGGCTAATACACAGTGGACAGAGCTTTCTGCTTCTGGCCCCGTATTGTGTACAGGACGGGCGCCAGAAGTGGCTCCTTACAGCTGATCAGTCCGGGGTCAGCCCCGTACAGATAAGATATCTATGGCCTATCCTGAGGATATACCATAACAAATTATGCCTGGACAACCCCTTTAATATACCCCCCTAATGAGCCATACTTTAAAGAGGTTGTCCAGTATAATTTTTGTCTTTTTTATAATTAGTCCAGGAGAAGTTAATCCCCCCAAAAAAAAACAAAAACATACTAAACATACTCACCTGTCCCCGGTGCTCCGGTGTCAGCAGGTCCCAGCACGGTCCGGTCCTGCTGCTCCGCTGTCTTCTTTTGCAGGAATTCCTCACTGGCTGTGACGTCCCAGGTCCCTTCCTTTAGGCCGCTGATTGGCTTCAGGGGTGACATCACAGGTAGTCACGTGCAGGGGGAACTTGCGCTGGAAGAAAACAGAGCTGCAGGCCGAACCGCGCTGGGAGACACTGGGGACAGGAGAGAAAGTTTGTTGTTTTTTTTTACCTGCCCCAGTGTAATTTAAAAAAAAATGTTATCCTGCACAACCCCTTTAATGTCCCCCAGGCTATTGGCTTCCATCACTGCCCCTCCAATGACCCCATCAGTGGTCCCCATACAGTATAGGGGACCAGTGAAGGGGCCACTGTACAGGGAGGAATATTGATGTATATATGCCCATACAGTGGCCCCTTCACTGTTCTCCCCTATAGCAGTATTGGAGTTTCTGCGACTTAGGTATTGTTATGCTGGAGCCCTAGAGCAGGCACCAGCATAACAATACAGTGAGAAATTAGCTGGGGTGGGAGGGGGGGAATTACAACTCTCAACAGACCCAGAGCATCTGGAATTGTTAGGGGTTGTAGTTATCAGAGTTGTCAGTGAAGTTGAAAGATTTGGGGGCAAAATAGGGGGGAAAAGTTGTTTTTTTGTTTGCGTGGTTAAGTTGTACTTACCTTTCACACTGCTGGTCTGGGCTCCTATGCAGAAACCGCCACCGCGCACAGCATCAGTACGTCACTGACGCTTGCAGCAACAAGCTGCAACTGGATTGGTTCCATTGGCTGCCCATCAGGATCCCCCCACCCCCCTCCCTAGAGTAAATTCTTGATAGTGACGGTTACGGGTGCTGCAGCGATATCTCAGATACTTGATAGAGATACAGCTTTAGTACCCACAACCGCAGTTGTCAAGAACATGGTGAATGAGCAGCGCAGCACCCGGCATGTAAACAATACTTGGACAGTATAATATGCTCCGCAGTGTCCCCAACACAGCATTATATGCTCCACAGTGGCCCCCACACAGCATTATATGCTCCGCAGTGGCCCCAACACAGCATTATATGCTCCGCAGTGGCCCCAACACAGCATTATATGCTCCCCAGGGTCCCCCACACAGCATTATATGCTCCGCAGTGGCCCCCACACAGCATTATATGCTCCGCAGTGGCCCCAACACAGCATTATATGCTCCGCAGTGGCCCCAACACAGCATTATATGCTCCGCAGTGGCCCCCACACAGCATTATATGCTCCGCAGTGGCCCCAACACAGCATTATATGCTCCGCAGTGGCCCCAACACAGCATTATATGCTCCCCAGGGTCCCCCACACAGCATTATATGCTCCGCAGTGGCCCCAACACAGCAGTATATGCTCCGCAGTGGCTCCCACACAGCATTATATGCTCCGCAGTGGCCCCCACACAGCATTATATGCTCCGCAGTGGCCGCAACACAGCATTATATGCTCTGCAGTGGCCCCAACACAGCATTATATGCTCCGCAGTGGCCCCAACACAGCATTATATGCTCCGCAGTGGCCCCAACACAGCATTATATGCTCCGCAGTGGCTCCCATACAGTATTATATGCCCTCAGTGGCCCCCACACAGTATTATATGCCCACAGTGGCCCCCACACAGTATTATATGCCCTCAGTGGCCCCCACACAGTATTATATGCCCACAGTGGCTCCCACACAGTATTATATGCCCTGAGTGGCCCCCACACTGTATTATATGCCCAAAGTGACCCACACACACTATTAGGTGCTCCACAGTGGCCCCCCCCACCCCCAGAGCCGGTGCTATTATTATACTCTGGGGTCTCCTCAGACCCCAGAATATGATAAGTACAGGTCCAGGAGAAGTGTTTAAAAATAACAAACACTTATACTCACCTTGTCTTACCTCTCCGGGGCATCCTCGCTCCGTCCTGCTGTCTTTACCATCTTCCTTGGTCCCCTGGTCTCCACGTCCTGTGTCCCAGACGTCACCGCTGGGGCCTGTGATTGCACCTCAGCGGTCACGTGGGACGCGATGACGTCATTACGCTGGCGCGCCCCATGTCGCCGCTGGGGCCTAATCACAGGCCCCTGCAGTGAGGCGTGAAAAGTGCCGGAGACGATGCTGAATCCAGGACAGCCAGGTGAGTATTTTTTTTTTTTGTCACTTCCCCTGGGCTGGCACCTAATGGAAAGGGACCGGCCCCTTTCCATTAACAATAGGTATAGCGGTCGGGGAACCAGGCCTTCCCCGACCACTATCATGATAGTCCGGGGCCCCGGCCATTTCCAGCTGGCCGCGGGCCCCGCACCCTCTGGCCACGATCGTTACGCCACTGTCCATTGGTCAGGGGCCCGATCGGGAAGGTAAGGAGCCGGTCGGGCCCCTGACCGTCCCGATCAGACCCTTGACCTTTGCATTGGCAAAATGAGTACTAATAGTCGGGGCCCAACGGGGGATTCACCGGTTCCCCGGTGGGCCAGTCCGACCCTGCCTCTAACCCTCAACCCATCTTTGCGTCTTTGAATGAAGAAATTGTTCCATATATATGGCTCTATCCAATTACTTTTATGGCAGTTATGGCAACAGCATACTTAGAAAGGCCCACCTGTAAAGTTACTGTGGTCCCACTGTAGGTGGAGTAGCTCAGTGGGAGGAAGGCCAGAAAGCTGGAATACTACGTAGTTACTGTGGTCACGGTGGCAAGGATTTCTATTAGATCATCCAAATCTCCTCCTAGGCTAGTGCAGTGCTGAGGGGGCCTCTGGTGGCAGTAGTAGTGTTTCCCCTAGGGAACAACCTAAAAGTAAAGACTTCCTTAGCCCAGTGGTGGTTGTAGTGCCCTTAATGGTAGGTGCAAGAATGAGAATCAGGAGACAGGGTTCCAAACATAATAACTCATGGTTTACTAATCCAGAACGGGCTGGAATACAACCGCCTCCAGATACTGGAGGTTCAGATATTAGGAACTTTACACTGGGATTGGAGCAGAAGTTGTAGATGGTACTTCCCAGGTGTCTGCAATGCCCAGGCCGCGGAGTGCAGATCCAAAAAAGGTTGTCTTAACTGACCTGAGACTAACAGGTGAGGCCCAAGTAACTTTACCCTCACAGTCTTCTCTTGCACAAAAATGAGCAGGGATAATTCCCATCTCCTGGCTGCAGAACAACACTTTGACTGTTCTTGAGCTGGCTTAGAGGTTAGCCTTACCAAGGCCGGTAACTTAGCCTCTCACCTGCACTTTCCATATCTGGGGAAACTTAACTCTTCTTCTCCTTCTAATGCAGGGAAGGGGCAACTAACTGTAACCTCCTCTTTCCTAACCAAAGTTTCCTAAGTCATGGGTCATACCATCAGCTCAGTTCCCAACTATAATAGTTTGCCCTGTTGATGGCGCATATGCATGTTCAGCTCACAGCACTATCATTACTATATACATAGGCAAATATAATCAAAACCACTGCATAGGGAGCTATAGGCATTCAGTTTGTCAATGTATTTTATATGGTGCCTTATGGTGACACTGCACAGAGAATAGGTTTGTGATATTAAGCATGCTACGACAGAAAAAAAAAAATGCGTGCAATATTTTGCAGAAAAAACAAAAGGCATACGAAGAACAGTAGAACCCCATAGGCGTCTATGAGTGTTATATCAGTGGCCTGGGTCACCCCTGAGGCCTGTTATTGGGCCTCAGTAGTCGCTTGAGCGGTGACTACTGGGGACAGAAGACCAAACTGGTTTGTTTATCTCTCTATGTATTAGATCTTCATAAAGGGTGGAAGTTCTGTGAATAACTTTATAGTGGAAGTTTTTGTCATGTGAATTTTTTTTTTTATTGCTGACACATTGCAAATTCTAGATACATAAGCAAAAACAAACAAAAACATATTTCAGAAAAAGCTTAGCATTAATTCTAATCTATCAAACATGAGACATTATAAAATATAATATAAAAATGCAGAAACCTATAATGTAGATAATTCTGAAAGTGCAGCATGCAAGTGTTTTTCCCCATGGGCATGTGTCTCACTTTAGCTCCAACTTAAATGCATTTGCCCCATCATAAATAGGTACAATATATCTCTAAATTCTAATCATTTAATCATAAAAATACATACCATGACCAAAATATTACGCCCATACATTGACCAATTACCACTATACAGTACAGTACTGATCAGACGCCATACTCAGATGTGTTTGACCTCAGTTCCTTTTGGTACCATTTCTGTTAGTTTCATCAACCAATATGCTAATTCGTCATTCTAATATCAGGTGGGTGGTCCTGGTATGGAGCCTGGGACCACCCACCTGACAGTAAAGCTTCTAATTAGCATACTGGGGCCTAAACTAACAGAAATGGTTGCTCTGGAATGGTGTGGGCTAGGAAAATAATTCCAACTGCATCAGAATCAGTTGCATCTACTGAAGGATACAAATAGTTGGAGTTGGTGAAGGTGGTGACAGGTCTTTTTGAACCTTTCACTACTGGCCTGTAGCTGAGCGAAAACTTCAGCATATGTACAGTACCTGGTGGCCAGGACTAGCGACTATTGATTTTCTCATTATTTCAGTATGTTCTTGTCTTCGTCCTTGGAAAAACAGCTGAAAACAGAGTATAAACTCAACACTGCCGTCCCAAGAAATAATAACCCGTAGAGGTCTATAGTGTTTGCTTGGAGAACCGGATTATTAGTAAGAATGTTCCTCCGAACCTTGGAAAAAAATATGTTTATTATCTTGTTCTGGAGCCAGAGGACAATGATAAATAGTCTAGAGAAGAGCACGACTTGAGCGAGAGGAGATGTTATTCATAAAACCTTACAAGAACATTCTACAGAGAAGAAAACTTCTTCTGCACTTGGAGAATTCTCTCCCAGAAAGGATTAAAGGGTTCATTGTTCATTTCTGCAATTAAAGTAATAACCCCGTCCTGCCTTGTGCCATACATTCACAGTGCTAGCGACTGGTCTGCAAATGAATGGCTCAGAGCTGGTGCGGGTACAGGAACTTTGCCTGCAGCATCAACAGCACGTGCCGGCTGTAACCTACAGCAGACACCCTGATACAACACCGAGGATTGAAGCTAGAACTGATCCCAGCTGTTTATCTCCTTAGCTAGCAACCATGGCCTTTAAGTAGTTAAAGAGAGGAAGGGTACACCCTTTGTCATTCCATTGGTGCACTTGCAATAGGATAACAGGGTGCTATTTCCATGACAGCTCAGGGACAAATGAAAGCTCCCAGGTCTACAATTTTTGTGCTCCTATTAGGCCCTGCAGGACCTAATAAATTGTCAAGTTTATGTCAAATAGGAAAATATACTGCAATACACATTGTGTGGTCTGGACTAAAAAAAAAAGTAAACAAGTGTAACTAAATTTAATAAAATATATAAGGATAAAATTGAAAATCCCCACAAAAGTTCATTTTTAAATTTTTGCTGTGTTTTTTTGAGCCAAAGCCTGGAGTAGTTTGAGCAGAATGGAGAAGTATAAGTGATTCCTATATATTTCCCATTCCTTTTGTTGCTACTCTTGGGTGTATATATGTATTTATGTATTTTCTGTATCCCAAAATGGTACCAATGAAAAAGCGACCCCACAAAAAACAAGACCTCACACAGATCTGTTGAAAGAAACATGAAAAAGTTATAGGTCTTAAACTGGTGACAAAAAAAAACATTTTTTTTATAAGTAATAAAACCTATAAAAGTATAAGACATTTTATATAGTTAGTATGCCATTTATACTTCTGTTCATGACTAAACAAAAACAATCACTCTCACTCCGATCTTCCTAAAAACGTTATACAATGCCTTATAAGCACCCACTACAAATACAACTCATGCCTCTTGTGGCTAGGGTAACAGTAAAATATAAAGGTATGATTTTCAGAATGCAGAGATACTGGAATACTGGAATATATTACTGTTTCTGTCAATATGCAAATAGGTTAATGCATGTATATTCATTAACCCTACCCCATAGATCTGGGCGAAACCTGCTTGGAGCATGAGCAAAATACATTACAGTTCACTCTGAGCAGGATATTGTCCAGAAACACTTTCAACATATACGGCTCTAACTCCGAAGCCAGGGGGGTAGAGCCGCGATCTTGAATCTTGGCTTTAAAACAAGACCAAGATCTTGTCTGTAGCCCACCTAGATTTGAGATATCACTGGTTAAAGTGGAAGTGCATATACTCACACTTTCACTTTAACCAGTGTGCAGGGGAACACGAGCAGCTGACAGTGTGCAGGGAGGGGAGAAGGATTTTATTATTCTGCTGCCCCTGTCACTTCAGATGACCCCTGGGAAGGGGTACCATGGACTTTTGTTCATGATATGACTTCCCTATTATCATTAGGAGCATACTTGCCATTAAACCGCAGAAATTGTTTTGCAGAAAAAAAGTAAAAATAGACTTTTCCCGTTGATAAAAAAAAAAAGACACTCACACAACTGATATCACCACATCTGTAACTCTAAAATAAAATGAGTACATTATTTATTCTACATGAACGCCATAAACCATAAAATTCAGATGACAGAATTGATGTTTTCTGATCATCTTATGTACCCACAAAATACAAGGTCTTGTAAAGCTACACTGAAATAAAATATAAAAAGTTCTGAAAAAGGGAATTTAGATAGGGATAAACAGTTGCTGGTGTAAGGCTAAAATGTGTTAAAATGCACATAAGGCAGCACAGTGGCTCAGTGGTTACCACTGTTGCTTTACAGCACTGGAGTCCTGGGTTCGAATCCTGCCAAGGACAACATCTGCAAGGAGTTTGTATGTTCTCCCCGTGTTTGCGTGGGTTTGCTGCGGGTACTCCGGTTTCCACCCACACTCCAAAGACATACTGATAGGGAATGTAGATTGTGAGCCCTATATGGGACAGCGACTGTCAATGTATGTAAAGCGCTGCGGAATATGATGGCGCTATATAAGTAAGCGTAATAAATAAATAAGGCACTGGAGTTAAATGTGCCAGGGATGTTTATTTAAGTCATAAATTCAAAATCTGCTAAAAAAAGTCACTTTTTTGGGACAGTGTTTGCAATTTTAATGTGACTGGGGGTTAATGCGTCTATACAGTATTCAGTGAGTTTCAGGTTACTTGGCCCCCCCAGGTCTTGTCATTGGAAGAATAAGTGTTAAAAAAACATCCTGTGTATTTACAAAGAGTCCTATAGAATAGTCTCTGGTGCCTTTCCTTGTGTGTGACAGCATGGCCGGTTGACAGCTATGTGCTGTACAAAACACTGTTTTTCTGCTACTGACTGGTTGGGATACCATAAAAGAAATCTGAAACTTTTATAGTTGTTGGGAGGCGCACAGAATTTCCAAACTTTGAAGAGTGTATATAGCGCGCACATTCCATTCTTTCATTGGAAAAAAAATGGCTGCATTAACACGGGAAGTAAAACATGTGGATTTTATTTTTGGTGTGAAGCAAGAAAAATAAAACAGCTGAGAAGTGGTAGAATATTTTCTCATATGATACAACCATCATCTAGTACTATCACCATCATTTAACCCTCAAAATGATTGTCAAGTCAGGATGTGAAAAGCTTGCGTCACTTGGAAGAACTCCACTTCCTTTTCTCAATGATAGTCCATTGGTCCCATGGTCAAATGAATGGGATTGAGCTGCAATACCAAGCACTCTCATCATACCAATTCAATACTTTATCATCCAGACACATATAGTTTAAATAATAACCAACAGAATAAAATGAAATTTGTCATTGGACATCTCACATCATCCTGGGATATCTCAAGCCAAGGAAGAACTCATTTGCAACATCCTGAGGATATCAGTGTGAAGAGACCTAAGATAGTGGCTACTTACTTCTTCTCGTTCATGGTGGCTTTGGCGCCAAATCCTTTAACAGTTCTCAGAAAAGCACTGTGTTATGGAGGTCACACTTGGGTGATATTAGAACATCGTCCAGCGCATTCCCTGCTGTGGGTCTCCTGACTGTTGGTACCTTTGTAATACCGTCACCAGTGGCAACCAAATACCATAGTGTAGCACATATAATACCCATAGCAACACCAAATACCACAGCACGACATACCTCCCCAGCAGCGCCAAATACATGCATCCAGCTGAAAATGCCTCCCAGAAGAGCCAAACAACATGCCCACAACAGACAGAGGAGATAAGAGAAGAGCCTCCTACCTCCAGTACCAGTCTATGATTCCTGCAGACTCTGCTCCTGGCTGAAGGACCTGTGAACTATTAGTGATGTCATCACTAATCTCTCGAACCACAGAGACTGCACTGATAATGCAGGCTGACAGTATAAGTGCAGTTTCTACTTTATGCTAGGTTAACACTTGCATTTTGGTTTCCATTCAGGGGGTCTGCTTTGGGACCCCCCAAACAGAAACCTAATCTGCTTAAAAAAGCAGTTACCCACGGAAACCCGCGGACCCCTTAGACTAAAATGGGGTCCGCTGGGTTTCCGCCCGGTTTCTGCCCAAAAAGAGCAAAAATGGGGACCAGAATCCCCAGGCAGAGACCCAGCGCAGGTGTGAACCTAGCCATAGAGCCCCCGTTTTGTGCTGAAGCTGACACTGGTAGGGACTCATGATTTACATGAATAAATGAGTGAAAATAATATACATGGCTTCAGTTATTTCGTAATGATCCACATGATGCATTATAATCCAGAGCTGTATTAACAATTCTACAAGCTTCAGAGCTGCAGTCCCCTTGCTGACTCAATGTCTATGAAGATCTATGCTACTTCACACAAAGCATCTTTTTGTGAAAACATAATCTTCAATCTTCATTACTTCATAGAAACATTCTGGTGCAATATTCTAATTATCTATAGCAAAAAGCTGCCAAAAATTAATTGTGGAATGTTAAGTGCATAGTTTCCGAAAAAAAAAGACTCTGCTGGCAATTCACTTCAAGCAGCTCAAAGCACTCGAAGTATAGCAACATATGTCTTTTTTAACACTAAGTATATGAAGCACTTTTGGAATGCCAAACTTCTAACCAGAGTCCTTAGCAACCCAGCTGTTTCCAGATGATACAGAAGACCAATAATCTTCATAGAACAGTAAACATGTGGAATGGTACAGAATGTTCCCTTTCTACCCATAAATTATTATGTCACTGATTTTATATATATATATATATATATATATATATATATATATATATATATATACACAAAAACATAAAGGCTTGGGACTTGCAGATGACAGCAGTGGCCTTGGATGACCTCCTGTAAATGAAGAGAAGTCACTGATAACTGAAGGAGTTCAGGGACACCAAGATTATTTGGAGAGCGCTTAGTGTTTTTAGATCAGAATGTCGCCAAATTTTTTTCTAACTTCCCACGAAAAGTTCTGGGGAATTTTTGTGCATCGATGTGTTGGCCTAAGTCAATAAAAAAGTTATATAAACTATATATAATGTTATGTGAAGTATTCTCTGAACAGGAAGTAATTCAGTTGCTGTTACAATGGTCTTTATAGTCTAGGAATAACCTTCTGATACTTTGTTATTCTGTTCTATTGCATGGATATTGGTTGTGGGGCTAGCAGGGCATGTGTGCCATGGGGGATGGGAGCAAGCTTTGGGAGGGTTGGTACTGGTACCAATAGAGATAGCTAATAATATCTAACACTGTGGTCACACTAACGTTGGGTGAACATTCGGTGACCCTGTCCCCATTCCACTTAAAATAGGCAGAGAGAAAACTACTGGACTGAAAAGCAGGACTTTTCTCTCCACCAACTTCGGGCAGAAACTGGGCGGAAACCTGACGGACCCCATTATACTCTATACTCTTTTTAAGCAGATAGGGTTTCCATTTTTCAGGTCCACAAGCAGACCTGAACGGAAACCTGAACGCTAGTGTGAATCTAGCGTAACAAATACTATTGCCGATACATATTATTTTGGCAACAGAGTTCGCTTGGTTGTGGAGAATGGATATCTCTATTTTACAGAAGCTACACTGGTAGTAACATTATGGGTACTTTTTTGACCTGTGTTATTAGCCTTACTATGTAACTAATAATTGGTCAATTCTGTATGGCTTTTTTGACTCTATTCTTCAAGTAAAGTAAAGCTGACCATTCACATTAGTTGTCGGCCAGTCGTTCATTTGACTCGCATCCGTACTGTCTGCTTTTCTTTAGACCAAATATGGCCGAGTTCTCAGTAGGGAGAGGAGAAAAAGACTCTGCAAGATACTTTCCTTTGAGAACAAAACAATCGGGCATGTTGAAACCAACTGCTCAATCCTTCCTCATTGGTAAGGGAAAAAAAAATCTATGGTAAAGTGAATGACAGCTACTTATCTGATGATATGTGGTGTGGAGAGACACAACTGCATGCTGGGTGGCGTAGTTGTGGAGGCAACCATGCGACTCCCAGTGTGAATCATTCATGGGTCCTATCAACTTTAGCAGAGTGCCCCCCCAATAACAAACTACAAGCAGGATTTCCTGTACAAACAATGTCAAAAATGAACAGAGTGCCTCAAAAATAATATTACCAGATAGTCTCTGTACTAACAGGAGAGAGTGTCTCCCTTCAGGAAGTGATGTCACGTCTATTGGTCGTATGGCCATGATACACCTATGAGGTCCTTATTTAAAATTTATGGTCTTCCATAAAGGGGTACTCCAGACTAGCCAGAAAACAGGACAACGCCAGGCCGCATTTTGCTTTTGCAACTGTGTGGCCTGAATGTGATAAAATGGCCTGCAGTGTCTGCGGACTGGTCTCCCATCTAGCACATGTGGGATGTCATTGGGTGACAATTGGAAGGTAGCTGCCAGTGGTCAATCTAGATTATTTGGGTGCCCAAATGCATTCAGCGTGGCATACCATTCCTCAGACAACCATTAATAACCTCACTGATAGCATGCCAAGGCTTTCAAGTGTGGGTATTTCTGAGACTGGTGCTTATATTCGATACTGAATAAATCCAGATGTTCTCAATATTTTGTTTTTCATTTTTTTAAAATTTTTATATCATTAGCATGCCCTTCCATCCTGAGATTTCCAAAATCCTTAAACTTTTCCATCTTGGTGTTGTAGTTTCAATGTATAAGAGTGTTGCAATGAAGAACTTCCAGTTATGTAAATCCCATATAGATTTATAACGCATTTTATTTTTACCCCTACTATGTACATAAGGTCTGTATTCCACTATGTATATGTTTAGCTTTTTCCAATAATAACTGATAAACCGTCTGTTTTTGTCCTATTTTCTTCCAGCAGCCTTATATGGATAAGATCACAGCTGCAGCTTCTGTGGTGGAGCTCGGCCAGCATGGGCTTCCTGGCTTCCCGAGAGCAGACAGCTAAATGAGTCACTTGTTATAAAAAGGCCAGAGCTGTGAAGCAGTCCCCTGGAATCTGAAGAATGCTACAATATTTATTAAGAGCGAGAAGTCAGTGAACAAGTCAATAGTTTGTAACAGGTCAGACCTCAGCGATATTGCATGGTGCTTATGAACCAAAGGGACCTTCTCTTATCGGGACCTTGTATTGGCCTCAGTTACTAGATGCTCATAAACAAAAATAATACATGGTCAATAATGGGAGCATTGTACGTAATTATTACATAACATCAGAATTGGACTGGCCCACCGGAGTACCAGGAGACCTTCTGGTGGGGCCAGAATTTATCACAACAATTCTCCAACAGAAGACACCCAAATTTGAAGGCTACTGTGATCTATTTTCTAGTAGTTTTTGAAGGATGGGCCCCCAAAATAATTTTATCTGTTGGGTCCAAGGAACCTCAAACTGACGTTGCATAGCACCAACACATTCTATAGATGTAGTGTTATATGAGGCCTGGAGTACATGGAGGGGCCAGGTTCACCAAATAAGGGTCACCTGTTGTTAGTGGCACTATTAGAAGGGTTCCCCAAACAAAGGATCCCCCTATATAAAATCCATGTACCCAAATATTAGATGGGCTTTACTGTCTTAATGACCAAACCCCTTGGACCATCTTTTTCACATGAAAAGGAACCAAAAACTGTAACATAAAGGTACACACAGGCCGATGTTGGCCTGAGCAGATGCAAACCTAAGCAGCAGTATTCAGCAGAATATTTCAGAGATGCCTCTATCAAATACCTTATATGTCCCTTAAAGGGAACTTTTTGTATTGAAAATGAAATCCTATCTGCGAGCAGCATGTTATAGAACAGTAGTAGAGTTTTGTAGGAAAAGTATAGTATAATTGTACAAATTTTATTCTAATTCCTGCTCATTTTGGGCTTAGGAGTCCACTGGGAGGTCCTACTCATTAATTGGCAGCCATCTTGGATGTACCCTTATACAGGAAGGCTGTCAATCATTGATAGGACCGCCTCCTGGACTCCTAAGCACAGAATGGGCAGGAACTAATAAAATAAAGTTATGCTCAATCTCACTGATTCTGGCAGCCATAATTTTATTAAATTGCTCAGTTGATTTTTTAAAGTAGTTAAGTCTATGGATAAGTGATAAATATTGTTTCTTGGAAAACCCCTTTAATGAGCAGGAAACTGGTCCAAAAATCTGTACAAAGTGATGTTACAAATAGTCTCCCACCGACTTTCCAGAATCTGCATTCTGCTGTATTTGTATATCTGGAGTGTATAGTTTAGTTTGTATGTTAGCTGTTAGGATTTTTATTGGCCTATAAATGTTGTACAGTTTCATGAATGCACCATATCACATATCTGCAGAGCCCAATATCCTGCACTTCTTGTAAAAACATTTGCACTAAACGACACAGTGGGCTTGTTCTTCCCGTCACACGATCCTGCAGACTTCATGTATTGCACTGCACAGTGGACATTGTTATTTGATGGCGGACGTCCTGGGTTTTATTATTATTACGTTGGCAGTCGTGAAGGAAAATTGGACAACAACCAAATAAATGTGAAGAATTCCATGGAGTGAATCATAAATCAGACGACTAATGTGACAAATGTGCTGGAATGTCTCATACCCACATTATGAATTTGAAATGTAGTCGACAGTCGGCCATTGACCCAAGAGAGGAATGCAAATAATATGGCAGGTTCAAAACAAAATTTCTTGCCACTGTTTCCACAGATTTGGCTTTTAGCCATAGCAAATACGTCTTTCCTTTGTTCCCCTTGCACTGTATATCTTTTACATACCTAATAGGAGCCAGTGATAAGGTATGGGTGGAATACAGCATTCCCTAGGTAGAGAGAAGAATATCTGGCAATCATGTTATACAGAGCTATGTCAATACACACATGTATACTTTACCCTATACAGTTTAATGTAATATTAACTGTATACAAAGTTGTAAAGTGGGGAACCCTGGAAATTCTTCAGTCTATCTATCTATCTATCTATCTATCTATCTATCTATCTATCTATCTATCTATTTGATGAAAACCCAAGGAGTTGAATTGGTCTTGGTCTCCAAGGCCCCACATTGCAGAAATGCAGCTTTTTTTGTTGCAGCTTTTGTTGCGGTTTTTTGAGCCAAAGCCAAGAGTGAATGCAAAAGGAATGGACAATATATAGGAAGAACTTATGTTTCTACCTTCTGTTCAATCCACTACTGTCTTTGGCTCAAAAAACCGCAACAAAATCTGCAACAAAAAAAGCTGCGTTTCCGCAATGTGGGGCTGTAGCCTAACTCAGGTTTGAAATCATATGTGGCCATAAAAGTAAAAAGAAAAAATATGTGACCATAAAATGTAGAGTGGAGTGGGGAGGGAGAAGGAGAAGCTCAGGGATAAAGAAGGAGAGGCATAGTCAGCCAGAGGTGGCATCAGCTAATAGTGAGTTTACTATCTCATTCCAAGTGCTTTATTCCCCCCCCCCCCAATACTGTTCAGTACATCTCTATAATGTTCTCCATGTTGCATCTGAGTGACTGACAGAGTGTAGGGAGCTAAATATCCTATTTTCTCTATTAGTTGGTAGATATCACGTCAGTCAGTTTCCACCTACTAGCTCTGAGACAACTGAGAACTAGAAATACAATAGAACCTGTAGAGGGGAAATGGTTTATTCCTCATGCGCGCACATGGCAGTTTAGGTTCCTTTAAACCGTTGTCTTTTTTTCCAAACTGAGCCAATTGTTCTAACCTTTGTTGCATAAAGGAGACTTTTATAATGTAGTGCCCTGCCATTGAACCATTTTGATATGTTGTCCTTTCCATTTGGGGACAACTATTGTTGACTATATGTATTATATATTATATAAGTCATTTCTGTGTGGACATTTAGAATAGTGGTATATTTTATGTGGCAAAAGGACCTTTGGAGAACCCTAAGGGTCCTGAGCCCGTTAGCGACTGCTGCCGCTGCACTCCCTGTACATATGACCCTGCATATGACAGTACATAAAGTTAAAAAAAAATGTAAAAAGTAACAGCAATTTAAGTACAATAAATACAGTGAAAATTTTTTTTATTTCATCAAAGTAAAAATAACATATAATACATTTACTGTATATATTATACCCAAATAA
Source organism: Leptodactylus fallax (assembly GCA_947044405.1). Taxonomy (NCBI): domain Eukaryota; kingdom Metazoa; phylum Chordata; class Amphibia; order Anura; family Leptodactylidae; genus Leptodactylus; species Leptodactylus fallax. The sequence continues at coordinate 835,073 of CAMRHE010000506.1, forward strand.
TATTTACTGTATATATTATACTGTATATACCCACACTTGTCATGACCCATACAATATATTTCTACCCTTTCTAAGTTTAAATGATGAAAAAAAATATATATATATATATATATATATATATATATATATATATATACAGTACAGACCAAAAGTTTGGACACACCTTCTTATTCCAAGAGTTTTCTGTATTTTCATGACTATAAAAATTGTAGATTCACACTGAAGGCATCAGAACTATGAATTAACACATGTGGAATTATATACTTAACAAAAAAGTGTGAAACAAATGAAAATATGTCTTATATTCTAGGTTCTTCAAAGTAGCCACCTTTTGCTTTGATTACTGCTTTGCACACTCTTGGCATTCTCTTGATGAGCTTCAAGAGGTAGTCACCTGAAATGGTCTTCCAACAGTCTTGAAGGAGTTCCCAGAGATGCTTAGCACTTGTTGGCCCTTTTGCCTTCACTCTGCGGACTAGCTCACCCCAAACCATCTCGATTGGGTTCAGGTCTGGTGACTGTGGAGGCCAGGTCATCTGGAGTAGCACCCCATCATTCTCCTTCTTGGTCAAATAGCCCTTACACAGTCTGGAGGTGTGTTTGGGGTCATTGTCCTGTTGAAAAATAAATGATGGTCCAACTAAACGCAAACCGGATGGAATAGCATGCTGCTGCAAGATGCTGTGGTAACCATGCTGGTTCAGTATTCTTTCAATTTTGAATAAATCCCCAACAGTGTCACCAGCAAAGCACCCCCACACCATCACACCTCCTCCTCCATGCTTCACGGTGGGAACCAGGCATGTAGAGTCCATTCGTTCACCTTTTCTGCGTCGCACAAAGACACGGTGGTTGGAACCAAAGATCTCAAATTTGGACTCATCAGACCAAAGCACAGATTTCCACAGGTCTAATGTTCATTCCTTGTGTTCTTTAGCCCAAACAAGTCTCTTCTGCTTGTTGCCTGTCCTTAGCAGTGGTTTCCTAGCAGCTATTTTACCATGAAGGCCTGCTGCACACAGTCTCCTCTTAACAGTTGTTGTAGAGATGTGTCTGCTGCTAGAACTCTGTGTGACATTGACCTGCTCTCTAATCTGAGCTGCTGTTAACCCGCGATTTCTGAGGCTGGTGACTCGGATAAACTTATCCTCCGCAGCAGAGGTGACTCTTGGTCTTCCTTTCCTGGGGCGGTACTCATGTGAGCCAGTTTCTTTGTAGCGCTTGATGGTTTTGGCCACTGCACTTGGGGATACTTTCAAAGGTTTCCCAATTTTTTGGACTGACTGACCTTCATTTCTTAAAGTAATGATGGCCACTCGTTTTTCTTTACTTAGCTGCTTTTTTCTTGCCATAATACAAATTCTAACACTCCATTCAGTAGGACTATCAGCTGTGTATCCACCTGACTTCTGAACAACACAACTGATGGTCCCAACCCCATTTATAAGGCAAGAAATCCCACTTATTAAACCTGACAGGGCACACCTGTGAAGTGAAAACCATTTCAGGTGACTACCTCTTGAAGCTCATCAAGAGAATGCCAAGAATGTGCAAAGCAGTAATCAAAGCAAAAGGTGGCTACTTTGAAGAACCTAGAATATAAGACATATTTTCAGTTGTTTCACACTTTTTTGTTAAGTATATAATTCCACATGTGTTAATTCATAGTTTTGATGCCTTCAGTGTGAATCTACAATTTTTATAGTCATGAAAATACAGAAAACTCTTGGAATGAGAAGGTGTGTCCAAACTTTTGGTCTGTACTGTATATATATATATATATATATATATATATAAACAAAAAAGGAAAAGATAAAAACAATACTGATAAAATAGCTACTTAACCTTAAAATAAAAAAGGAGGCAAAAACTAAAAAGAAATGGTCCTTAAAGGGCTATTCCCATGAATATAATCATATTTAGATTTACAAACAATTAAAAGTTGAACATTTTTGCAAATATATTTAATTAAAAAATTTGGCAGAGTTTTATAGATTTTCTCTAACCATCTTAGTGTTGACAGTCTGTTGTCTTGGTTGGTTGCCAATGGATACGACCATGGATGCTGGAACTTTCCAAGGTCTGACACGTGTCAGATACCCAGCCTTGATTTCATTATTGTCCACAGGTTATCAGGCAGGGACACTACAGACATGATAAGATAATCCAGCCTCAATAAGGAAATCACAACTGGGTTTAAGAATAGAGATAGTTCCTGCATTCATGGACGTATCCATTGGCAACCAATCGAGATAACAGATATCACCAGTAAGATAGTTAGAGAAAGTCTTTAAAACTCTGAAAGATTTTTAATTAATTGTCTACAAATCTAAATATGGTTATGTTTGTGGGAATACCCCTTTAAAGCTATAAGTGGCTTGTTAGGGCCACAAACTGTATCCTTGCCCTGGGTGATGGAAAGCCTTGCTACCACTACATTTTTCGGTTCCCCAATTTTATTAGACCAATATAAAAGTCAATTCTTATATTACCTTCATGTACTGCATTTAGTTTTCAGGAAACATCCAAAATTATTAGTACTGGAAATTTAGGAACAGACTGATCTGTACGTTGTGTGCTCTGCCTGGCCAGTCATATGGCAGCAGCTCCATACCAGTATGACATTTAGGTCCTGAAGACCAGAAACATAAAGTTCTGTCTGCTCGGACAATGTTCTCCTTTATTAGAATTTATAAGATTACATTCTGTATTTCCCAATGCCCTGGCAACTAAAGTGATATATGATATCTGCCCTAGAAACCAGGCTCCAAGATCACAGGTACATGTCGGAAACTCTTCAGAGCCAATATATTTATCATTAAAGGTCTGATTCCGAGCGCTTGACACACACTGAGATCATTCTTGGCAAGGCTACCAGATTACTCACTACTACACTGATACATAGATTAGGGACCTGGACTCCTGGCAGATGTCGGCCATCCTTCATGTAAATCTTCCCCATTCTCTGGAATTGTAGTGTAAGCCTTGTACTTCTGCCTGTCATATGGTATTTGTTTATTGAGTAGAACATCATGCATCTTGCTTTGGTTTTTTTCCTTTAGGCCTCTATTACTGAACTAGTTCTTCGTCATTCTATCGCTAATGGGCGCCTAAAACAATCAGGAATATTCATTTCGTGCCACTATATATTGAGCACAGACGTACAGATCATGTATGCATTTAGACTGGCTGCTAACCCATTGGACGTGATGTCTACCTAGCTGAAAACCCTAACACATATGGAGTGTACGTATGCATTTTATTCAGATTTTCCCAGGGTAGCGAAACACAACATTAGTTCTCTAAAGAAACATTATGTATCCATGCCTCTTAATTGTCCCATATGCAGCGGGACAATTCCAGATTTGTGGAGCTGTCCCTGTCCCAGGAAGTCTACCCCTAGTTCCAGTTTTTAACTTTATCTGTATTGTCAAGATGCAGCTCCCAGCTCCATGGTTCACTATGTGACCTGATATCAGCACCTACATAATGAACAGTATCTCTATACTGTCAAGCGCACCAACACATTGCAACAATATGGCGCTCATGTATAGTACACAGCAATGTAGCTAGAGTGTGAATCTAGGGTAGTTAAAGGGGTTGTTCAGGAACTTTTTTATTTATGAACTATCTATAAGATAGGTCATAAATATCTAACAAATCATGGGGGTCAACAGTTGGCCCCAGCACAGATCAGTTGTTTGTTGGTGCATCCAGTCCTTGTACTATACAGTGAGTAAATGGGAGCTGAGCTGCAGTAACAGTGACTGGCCACTATAGAGTGCATGGAGCTATCTGCTCCTGGCTCCATTCACTGTATAGTACAGGGATCAAACCTATCTCTGAACAGCTGATCAGTGCAGGGCCTGGCTGTTGAATCATCGGATATTTATGGCCTTTCTCAAGGATAGGCTATAAATAAGAAAAATCCTGGACAACCCCTTTAAAGTGTTATTAGTAATGTTATATGGATAGGGTAGTGAAAAAGTTAATGATAACTTCCCTGGTGGTCTAGGGCAGTGAAAGGGTTTAAAGAAGGAGTTAATAACAAAACCTATGATAGACTATGGCAGTATAAGGATCATTTGTAATAGAGAAAAAAAATAGATCCTGGCGCCCCCGTAGCAGAGTAATGGTGGGTTAGTAAGGTAATAGAACAGTACTAAGCTGTTCAAATAAAGCTTGCTGCTGCTCTTACCCAGTGACCATCCAAAACTAGTTTGGTGGTAACGTAATACGGAAAAAAGTAGAGAAAAAAACTGGGATATTATGGTTGAGCGCTGCAAGTGAGGGTATATCAATAAAATATTTGCAAAGAGAATGTTTGTGAATAAAAACACACGTTTTATTGGTTCCACACCGGACGTACAACAATAGGCTACGCGTTTCGAAGCTGTACTAGCGTCTTCATCAAGCCATAAAATATAGCAGAGTCCAGGGCAGGAGGGGAACCAAATTTGCAGCGCTCAACCATAATATCCGTTTTTTTCTCTACTTTTTTCAATATAAGGATCAATCATAGTCCATGGTGAAAACCTAGAACCGTGTACTATGTGGAACTATAACAACTTATTAATTATTGCTTTATGTAATTATTAATACAGTGTTTAACCATTAAAATACTGAGCATGCACAAGGGAACGTTTGATTTTCTCTGACAGCATATATATATTGTAGTCCTCACCTATGGGAAGTTAGCTTTGAGACGGGAGTGGTCCCCCTAAGTCTCTTGATATACCTTGGTCTGAGGGCTAGGCTAGGAGTGACACCTAGGTCATGGTCCTACAGTTGGTACCCACTAACAGCTTGGATTAAAAGGGGCAAAAGAAGTGCAAAGTCAAAACTGAAGCCATGGTGGTCTTCACCAGAGTCAAGATACAGCCAGTGGGAGATCACTGAATCGGCAAGAGGTTACCAACAAGATTCATTGGGTGTTACATAAATAATAATGTGGGCATAATTCTTATACCTTGTTAGATGTGAACGCTTCCTTTGTTCTCATGAAGTCACCATTATAGTAATTTAACCACCATTTGCTGTCAGTCACCCGGGTCATCCACATCTCGAATAGATTGTTACAGAAGAGCACAGTCTTCAGCATTATCTATTGCAGATTGAAGTACACACAGAGACATCTGCTGTTGTCCACATCCAGATGTTAAGATTATAAAACATTTGAGTGGAAAAAACATCAGCTGTCCATACGTGTATTTAGGAAAAGTCAGTTTATCTCGGTATGAGTCAAACAGTAGATTGGACGTTGTGTTCCATTTTAATTATGTGTCAAGCTCTCGGCTATTTTCGGTCACAGAGACAGCAATTTTCTAATATTGGCATATGTGTTGCCTTGTCTTTATAACATGCCTCTTCAAGGATATAATTTTATGCTTCATGAAGTGTCTTAGATGTATGATGATACGGCATCTGATTCTTAACATATTCATCCAAGTGTTTGGTAAATGTGGTTTTTTTTTTTTTTACAGCTAAATTCTTTTTTCTGATTCGAAATTTCACAACACAGATAAAATGGATTCACTCAGATTTTTAGAACAAAAAACATTGTCGTTTGTTATTATGAACCTATCAAATTTGGATAAATTTTATAATTTAAAGGAAATGGAAATATGGCTACATCATTGCTGCAGCAAAGTACACAAAGGCTAAGGCCCCATGTTGCGAAAATGCTATTTTTTGTTTTATTTTGCTGTGGTTTTTTGAGCCAAAGCCAGTAGTGGATTGACCAGAATGGAGAATTATAAGTATATCCTATACATTTCCCATTTCTCTTGGCTTTGGCGCAAAAAACCGCAGCAAAATCTGCAACAAAAAAAGCTGCTTTGCAATGTGGGGCCTTAGCCAAAGACCAACGTGCTGGAATCAAAGGGAATTTAATGCATAAGCATAGGTTTTGCTAATTCATCTCAGTCCCTGTCTTTTGCAAATTTTTGAAAGTCCCTTTAAAATAGAGAGTTGGGGCAAAACTTTTTTTAAAACTAAAGCATATTATAATATGGGCCATTCTGGACAGCAAAACAGCTGACATGCTGCTCTATTTGTTAGTCATTTTTAACCGATGCGATATAAAAAAAATGTGAAAAACTGATAAAGGTATACTTTTAACTTTAGTAAATTTTTTATTTAGTTAGTTATTTTGTTGGTGGAAAAGTTTTTTCCTCTGCCTTATATTATTCAAAATCATGGCATTGACTAAACTGTATTTTCAATGAAAAATAGAAACTTTACAGGGCTCATAGATCTTCATTAGAGATGACCAACTCAAAGCTGCAGAAGTGGAATCCGAATTTTAGGAAATCTTCGATTTGCATGGAATCTCGATTTCCTGATGCTTCGCAGTAACGAATATTTAGTAAGGACCTTTGTGACATCAGACGGTCACATGATGTTCTCTAGTGATGTGATTAGGTAGGCGTGTCTTTGGTTGTTAGCAGATCCTTCCACATGAATAAAAGTTGTCCGTGCTGGAGAGAGCGAGAGAGACATGACCGCGGCATCCAAGGGCTTCCGCCATTTTGCTGCCCACCCACCCACTCCGGCTCTCTGTAGACAGTAAATATCTGTTTATTCACTGCAAATTAATTCGGATCGAATGGAATTGTATCAGAAAATTCGTCGAAGTTGCCGAATCAAATTATGGAAAACTTCGCTCATCTCTAATCCTCATGTGCAGTACCTTAAAGAGGACCTTTCACCACCTCCACCAACTTCACAGTAACATCCTTCAATAGGTACCCCTCCACTGATTCTGGAACATCATTTTCTCTAGCCCCCACCATTTCGGAGCAATCGGTGGGCAGTGTCAGACAGGAGCAAACAGACAAGGACCGCCCACATTACAGTAGAGAGCATTATTGTCCTGAAACTAGCAGAAATGTTTGCTCAGGAATGTTAGGGGTTAAAGAGAAAAGTCCAGCTGCACCAGAATCAGTGGAGAGGCACCTATTAAAGAATGCAAAGAGTTGGTAGTAGTGGTTAAAGGTCTTCTTTAATAAGGTAATTTTCTTCAGAGCTCAGCTATATATCTGCTACAGATACAGTAGAGCTGCAGCCCGGCCACCAGTCACTGTTTCTACAAACCTGCTCACTCACTATACAATTCCCAGCCTTCCCTTCTCTCACACTGAATAGAGAAAGAGTGAATAATGGAATTTAATTTGATTTAATTTTGCTGATTTTTTGTTTTATTTATTAATCTGTAACTTTCATTTTGTTTTTGTCAAACTAGGAGATTGTTATGTTACTATTTTGTATTATAGGCTACATGAATTGCAAGGACTGATGCTGGGGGGTAATTAACACAATACCTATTGACTGCAGTCAACCATTTCTGTAAGGAGATGAAGTGATCACATCAATATATTCGACAAACTTTTTTGAAAAAAAAAAGTTCAGCTTTAGGTTTCGACAATCAACTGTGAGTCCTAAAGTAGATAAAATAAATAATAACAATTTTTTTGCAATGACTGAGCTCAGCCCCCGAGCTTTATTCACATGAATCTTTTGTAATCTCTCGTAGACCATGACTTCATGTAGTTATTTGTCATGATGTCATTACCTGTTTTATAAAACGTATCGCCAGCATTCAGTTCTACATGTCAACACAAAGAAAGGGGGAAAAAAAAAGAACTGACTTTTCCGTCCCCTTCTTCCATGTCCTACGTGACCAGAAAACCTTCTATGGATCCAGGATTTTCTGTAGGAACTTTTTGACTCTTATATCATGAGGTCTTGGGTTTGTTTTGTTCTGTTTTATGTCAGCATAGAGCAGTGTTATCTATTAATACTGTAAGTAGGTGCCAATGTACACCAAAACCTACAATTATGTCCTGATTTGGGACTGATATTGCTATAGCTTTTAATGGCCAAGATTCTTCCGAAATTATTCCAACTTTACTGTATAAACCATCAGTATATGACATTTTTTGTTTTTCCTGGAAAGAGAAGTACAATTTGTGCTCTCTAGTAGAAGAAACACCTGCTCAGATTTTGATATTCATGACCATTTATTGTACAGACCCTTCTCGTCGCCATAATATTTAGCATGCAATTCCTGATGGTCCTTCTCTATTACTCACCTCTCTCCAGCAATATCTTCCTCAACTCCTGCAAGGAGTGGCATAAGGAGTTCACTTATCTGCTACATGACAGTTGGTACATCAGATAGTCAAGTCCTATATGGCATGTGAAAAACTTACTTAGTCAGTCTCTGCTTGTGTAGTTAAGACTTCAGTAGCTATATGGTTAGCAGGCATTGATTCCTGGTGGACATTATTAATAGTGTCAGTGTCCATTACCTTGAAGTTACTTAGAACCTAATAACCTACAAATGAATGTTAGGTAATGGATGGTAGGGAGTATGACTGCAGGATCTGACTACATTGTTTGTAGTCTGTAGCCTTTGAGACACATCACTCTGCATATAAGGGGTATAAATTTAATTTCCTGTTCCCTACTACCTAGTAACCTACAAAGTGTATATTATATATACATGTAAGTCTGAGTTTCCTGTGTCAGTAACTCTAACTTGTATGGAAATTTCAATCCACAAGCCAGGAGGTAGTTAATAAGTCCCAGAAGGTCACTCTATTTAGTCAATCAGTCGGGCTGACCATTGCAGACATTGTGACACCGGATCATGTGAGAGCTTGCTGATCAGAGTCCTACGGTTGCAGCAAGTAGCTTGGGGGTCAGGGGTCCATAAATGTGATGAGGTTCATGATTTCAGTGTCAGAATCTTTGGAACTTAGCATGGATTCTGTCCCAGACTTAAAACCAGGTCTGTAAGTCATTCCCCTTTTATTTCCCATTGTTCGTATGTATTTGTCTTAGTTTTTATTTCATCTTTTTATTGTTAATGCACTGTTCCCTTTATGTATATTAAATCTAACATTTTATAAGTTTGTCCTTTGACTCTAACGTCCCCACAGTTCCTGAAGAGAGTAACTATCATTAGCCGTGTTACCCCTTTTTGTGTGCTAGTGCGTGAGGTGTGCGTATACTGGTTTCTCGTCTAACCATAAAGTGGCGAATGCTGGTAGCTTTGTGTGGATTCATGAGTATAAAAAGGGGCTTCACTCCTGTGTAGCCCAGTGTGACGGGTGAGATGAAAGAGAGTGTGGAAGCACAATGTGTGTTGTGAGTAAGGTAAACAGTTAACCCCCAGAATTCAGCGGATATACTTGGGGTGTGCCCAGTGATACCTGACCTATATCGTCATGAATTAGATAATAGATGGAATGCAATATCACTGCAGGATCAGACTACATGTATTGTTTGTAGTCTGTAACTATAAAGACACATCACTCTGCATATGACCTGTATACCTTGAAATTGCTTCCATCTGTCCCCTATTACCTAAAATGTAAAAAATTAGGTGATAGATGGAAGAGAATATGAGAGCATGATCTGACTACATACATGTTGTGTTTGTAGTCTGTACCATGGAGATACAGCACTCTGCAAATATTAGGATTTTTTGTCAAGATTAGTTTCAAATAGAGATAAAATATGTTTGCAAAGATGAACTTTGACTTTAAGTTTTAAGATTTTTAGTCCCATATTACAAGAAAAGCTCCACCTTTTTTACAGGTAGCACAAGGACTCGAGCCAGTATCGGCACTGATGTCACTAACACTTCTGGAAATGACAGTGCTCTTGGAACGTGACTTAGGTTTAAAGCATTCCCTGCAGGGCCGCAGATCAACAATTAAGAATGCAGCACAGAAGCCAAGCGTCGTATCATGTCAGCAACCACTTACATGTCTACTGCTCATTAAATGACAAATGAGAAGGAAAACTTCTGTAATTCAGATTTCCACACAACTTACAACAACCAAATCCAAAATGTATGGAAAGGGTGATAATTCAGGAAAAGAATGTGAGATTGAAGCCTCTTCCCGAAATAAATGCTTCTTTATAGCTTTCTGGCAGAGAGAAATGAGCAACAGAATCCTACTGCAATGCTGGAGGCTACATGGAGGCAGCATGTAGTGGTGAGGTGCTTCTCCAATAACAAACCATGGATTAACTCTGATATAAAAACACTACTTAAGGAGAAAAAGATGGCATTTAGGACAAGAGATAAGGAGGGGTTGAGGGAAGTACAAAAGGAGCTGAGGCATCAAATCAGGCAGGGAAAAGCCAGTTATAAAGAAAAAATGGAAAAGCAAAAGGAAAGAAAAGACATAAGGGGGGGGTCTGGGAGGGGCTTAAGTCAATTTCGGGTCATAAACTGTCTGCCAGATTGAGGCAGATGTTAATTGGCTTAATGAACTAAACCTATTCTTCAACAGATTTGATCACACACCAGCTCCTCCCACCCCAGTATGTCCTTTAGCTCCCCCCACCACAATGTCTTCTCCCCATGCGGCCACTTCCCAACAGACCAGTAAATCCAGAAATCCGTCTTTATCTGGCCACAGTCTGACCTTCACACGGGCCAGGTGAGGAAGGAGATGAAAAAGATCAAGGCGAGGAGAGCCGCAGGGCCAGATGACATCAGTGCAAGGCTAATTAAGAATTGCGGGGACCAGCTGTGTGGTATAATTACATATATGTATAATATGAGGCTGAGGCAGGAAATAGTCCCTGAATTATGGAAATCTTCTTGTGTGGTACCAGTTCCAAAGAAACCCCACCCTATGGACCTCAATGACTACAGACCTGTAGCACTGACATCCCACCTGATGAAGATCTTGGAGAGATTGGTTCTCACACATCTCCGCCCTCTAGTGAGCCCCGCTATGGACCCCCTCCAGTTTGCTTATCGGCCGGGCATTGGGGTAGATGATGCAATCATCCATCTTCTGCACAGGGCTCTGTCTCACCTGGAGAAACCAGGGAACGCAGTGAGAATAATGTTCTTTGACTTCTCCAGTGCTTTTAACACCATACAGCCCAGGTTATTGAGGGACAAGCTGGGCCTTGCTGGAGTGGACCACCACCTCTCCAACTGGATCCTAGACTACCTCACAAATCGACCTCAATACGTGAGAGCCCAAGACTGTGTATCAGGTACCGTGATCTGCAATACGGGGGCACCTCAGGGTACGGTTCTCGCCCCTTTCCTCTTCACACTGTACACTGCAGATTTTAGGTGCAACTCATCCAGCTGCTACCTACAGAAGTATTCTGCCGACTCTGCAATAGTGGGTCTCATCACAGATGATGATGATAGGGAGTACAGAGAACTGAACCAGGATTTTGTGGACTGGTGCCACCGGAACCACCTGAAGATTAACGCGGGGAAGACCAAGGAGATGGTGGTGGACTTCCGTAAAGGCAGAAGCCCTCCTAAACCAGTGGACATCCTGGGGACGGGCATCGAGATTGTGAACACCTATAAGTACCTGGGTTTGCTCCTTAATAATAAGTTGGACTGGGCAGATCATATGGAGGCCCTGTACAGGAAGGGCCACAGCAGGCTCTACCTGCTTAGGAAGCTGAGAGCCTTTGGAATCCGGGGGGCACTTCTTAGAACTTTCTTCAACTCGGTAGTGGCATCAGCCATCTTCTTCGGAGTGGCCTGCTGGGGGAGCAGTATATCAACCAGGGATAGGAATAGACTCGACAAGCTGGTTAGAAGGGCCAGCTCTGTCCTGGGGAGCCCACTGGACCCAGTGCAGGTGGTGGGTGACAAAAGGATACTGTCCGTGGTGAGCTCCATGCAGAAGAAGAAGTCCCATCCCATGCATGAGACTGTGATCGCGCTGAGCAGTACTGTCAGTGACCAACTGCTCCACCCTAGGTGTGAGAAGGAGTGCTATCGGAAGTCTTTCCTCCCCACCGCGGTTAGGCTGTACAACCAACACCGACCTAAGCGGAGATCTTTACACACAGAGAACTGAAATATCTCTCTGCCTGTTAAATCCCCCCCCCCCCCCTCTGCTGCGTCCTATCTGTCTGTCTGCTATTAATGTAATGCCTCTCACCTTGGAACATTCTGGTACATGTTGTATTCGTATTTGTATCTGCTTATCTTTGCTGCTGTGACACACTGAATTTCCCCATTGTGGGACTATTAAAGGACTATTATTATTATTATTATTATATTATACAACTGTTATGTAACTTGCTTTAAAGTCATGATACACTGATCAGCCATAACATTAAAACCTAAAAGCTTAAAGGGGTTGTCCATCCACAGCAAGATACTTACTGATCGGTGGGTGTCCCACTGCAGGGACACCCACCAATCTCGAGGACTGGGGTGTTTAGTAGCCCAGATTTGAATGGACAGCACATGCCACTCCCCATTCATTTGAATGGTGGCCTCAGGAGATAGCCGAGTGCTAGCCAACAGTGAGACACCCATCAATCAGCAAGTTACCCCCAATTCTGTAGCTATAACCCCTTACCATGTAAAACCCCTCCTACTTGTTGCGGCATGGACTCCACAAGACCTTTGAAGGTGACCGTTGGTATCTGGCACAAGACATTAGCAGTCGTGAGGTGCAGCTTCCATGGACCGGACTTGGTTTTTCCAGCACATCCCACAGATGCCCTGACAGATTGAGACCTGGAGAATTTGGAGTCCATGTGAACAAGGTGAACTCTTTATTATGTTCCTCAAACCATTCCTGAAAACATTTTGCGGTTTGGAAGGATGCATTATCCTGCCAAAAGAGGCCACTGCCATTAGAGAATAGCGGTGCCATGAAGGGGTGTACTTGGTCTGTACAATGTTTGGTAGGAATGGATATATGTCTTAAAGTAACATCCACTTGAATGTCAGGACCTAGGGTTTCCTAGTAGAACATTGCATAGTATCACACTGTCTCTTCCAAATTGTCTTCTTCTCATTCTGATTAGTAATTAGGTGACTGATGAATAAAATTGAGTAAACTAGGTTATAAAGAATCGGGATCAGTACGAGCTTTCCAAAAATTCAGGTTTGACCAAACCCAAAATTTTTAGAGTCCGCCATGAATCATTATTATGCACTTCAGTCTCCTTAAACCCCAGAGTATAATAATCAGAGTCCCAAGGAAGGTGAAGAAAGGTGAGTATAAGTGTTTTTTTTATTTTTATACACCCCCCTGGGCCTCCAATTACTGTACTCTGGGTTCTGAAGAGGCCCAGAGTATTATATTGATTTATGGGTGGCAGACCGCTAATATTTTGGGTTTGGTCAGAATTTACAAAAACAGACCCACAAAATGATCACGGAATTGCCAGTAAGTGGGAAAGAAATAAAAAACTTTGTGGGACAGTGTGTTAAGAAAGTGAAGAATCTGCTAATGTGAAAGGCCTAACCTTAGTCACATGTTCTCTTTAAGGCACATTTGGTAAAAGCTTCAGTGATGAATAATGAAGAGACGTTGTTGATCCTAAGATGATTTTTTTATGTGCAGGTTTGCTAGAAGAACATCACTAGCTTCGGGCTAATACAGACAAATGTTAATTCTCAGCAAGGCATTGTGTCTAAATTAGCAAAACATCCATGTACGTCAGTGTTACCTCCTGATATTGAAAATAGGACTCAAAATCTGATTAAACCACCTGTACTAATACAGTCCTTAGATCAGAACCCCTAACTACAATGTTTACACCAAACCCCATGCATTGACCTCACAACCTCTTCTAATGTGTCTTTCTGCTGTCCACTCTGTCCTCAGGTTTTGCACATATTTGTGCCATACAAAGCAGTTTTGTTACACTTTTCAGAGGTCTTGTGTAGTCCATACCTTGACAGAACACACCTGTCTTGGCGGCACACTATTAGCACTTTGGCTGATCCGTGTAGTTCTAGTTATTCAGCACAATGCACATATAGTATTGAGTTTCAGGTAAAAGCGCTGTAAATCTTGCAGAGTCACCTAGTGACCTGTTTGCATCGCCTGCAGGTTTGCAGTTTTACTTTTCTATTGTCCTTTATCTAACACTTTCTTGGAATGATATTTCGTGAGTCAAGGTAGTTGCTGAAACCGCAGCGGCAGCTGACTGGCCGTTTACCAGGAATCTCTATGCATTGCTAAAGAACTGCCAGCTGGACTGTGTGATTCATTCACCTGCTCAAGGCACTACCCCAGGTGGAAAATAGCGAATAATCTTAACTCTTTATATCCTGTGATATGTCCTTGTGTGGAGTGTTTCTGATATAATGTGGGCAGTGCTGTCAACTACTCACACATAGGACACATAGTACCACTCATGCATTAGACACATCACACATGCTTCACATGTGCCACATTTGCTTCACTCACATGCCAGAAAACTGGTATAAAAAATAACAATTTGTTGTGCATGCCTATTTTTGCTACAATTTTTTGATTTTTTTTTTTGCTGGCTTGCACCCTGCATGTAGTCTTTTCCAAATGTGTGCGTAATGGAGTGTTGGCCTCCTGTAGCCTGACAGATTTACTGTAACTTACAGCAAATCTACGCCAGATCCTAGCTGGTGTATATTGGAGTTTCTGGGTCATGAAGCCTAGCAATGTGACTAATTTGTTAACAGACAAGTACCTCTTAATAAATTAGGCGCATCTCCCCTACAACTCCATTTTGGGATCAAGACTGGTCTATGAGACACCGTTCTTGATAAATTCTCCCTTATATACTCATAGGATGTGTGATGCTGCACATGAGCCAATCACACACTGGACATAAGCCCCGCATGTGCCACGCACTCATAGAACACATACCACCCATTTCACTTATAGATTGGCATTTACCACCCATGCCACTTATACATAGGACCTGTACGACCCATGCCACTTATACATAGGACCTGTACAACCCATGCCACTTATACATAGGACAGGGAAGACTCATGCCACTCACACATAGGGCACATACAACACATTTCACGCATAGATCAGCATTTACCACCCATGTAACTTATACATAATACAAGTATGACTAATGCCATTTATACATAGGACCAGTACGACCCATGTCACTTATACATAGGACCTGTACGACTCATACCACTTATACTTAGGAAACTTGCCACCCATGCCCCTCACACATAGGACACATACCACCCATTTCACTTATAGATTGGCATTTACCACCCATATAATTTATACATAGTACAAGTATGTCCAATGCTATTTATACATAGGACCAGTATGACCCATACCACTTATACATAGGAAACGTATCACCCATGCCACTCATACATAGGAAACATACCACCCATTCAACTTATACATAGACATTTACAACCCATGCCACTTATACATAGGACACGTATCACCCATGCCACTTATACATAGGACATGTACCACCCATGCCACTTATACATAGGACCTGTATGACCCATACCACTTATACATAGGAAACGTACCACCCATGCCACTCGCACATAGGACACATACCACCCATTCAACTTATACATAGACATTTACAACCCATGCCACTTATACATAGGACATGTACCACCCATGCCACTTATACATATGACACATATCACCCATGCCACTTATACATAGGACACGTATCACCCATGCCACTCATACATAGGAAACATACCACCCATTCAACTTATACATAGACATTTACAACCCATGCCACTTATACATAGGACACGTATCACCCATGCCACTTATACATAGGACATGTACCACCCATGCCACTTATACATAGGACCTGTATGACCCATACCGCTTATACATAGGAAACGTACCACCCATGCCACTCGCACATAGGACACATACCACCCATTCAACTTATACATAGACATTTACAACCCATGCCACTTATACATAGGACATGTACCACCCATGCCACTTATACATATGACACATATCACCCATGCCACTTATACATAGGACACGTATCACCCATGCCACTTATACATAGGACATGTACCACCCATGCCTCTTATACATATGACATATATGACCCATGCCACATAGGACACATACTGTACAACCCATTTCATTAATACGTAGGGCATGTACCACCCATGCCACTTATACATATGACATGTACAAACCAACAAACCATGCTACTCACACATAGGACACATACAATCCATTTCACTAATACCTAGGTCATGTAGAGATCTCCTGCTAACATCAAGCCTTACCTTCAATATTGCAAGACCATGATACCATTCCCCTGTATATCAGGAATGCCATCCTCTTTCTAATTCTGTGGTATATTGTGGAACAGAGATGGCCCCCTTTCCCTCTGGGCCCCTGTGTTGCTGCTTCTGTGACACTTGTTGGCCTGGTTAAGAATTGGCTCATGTCACTTGTAATAAACAGTCTCATAGATGTAAATCTGGTAGATAGCGTATAGTGCTGGGCATAGAAATAGACATCTTGGCAGAAGCTCCTGCAAAATCTATCACAAGGCCCCCACTTACCATGTGCTATCAATAACGTGTGTCTTCTTATATTTTAGAGACACCCTTGGTAACCATTGCTACCTCTACATCCCCTATAGCTATGCCCCTGTATCTGGGGTTATTAAATCAAATGTTCTATGGCTTTAGTAGATCTATAAAATAGATGTAATAATCATGAACTATATGTACTTAGTATGGAAAGAATACATAAGGGTTCACATACTTTTCTGAAATGTGTAAATATGATAGCACTAGTGTTTATAATCACAATTGCAGAAATATTGACATTGCATTACATTGTATTTCCTTCAGTGCCCTTTGAACTCTGGCATGTTATATCACATGTGGTCATTATTCTAGACTTTTCCGTCTCAGTACTATAATATCTCATTAGTGAGGAATCAAACTAGAGCTGAACTTCCAGTTATATAACATGCAAGGATGTGGTCAAGGGGCTGAATAATACATCTGGTGGTTAACATTCTTGCTTCAGACCAATTCTGAGCATCTTGCAGCCATCTCTTGTCTGTCTGGGCTGTTATTATGGTAAGTATATGTCCATGTAAAATGATTAATAATGTGACTGCAGCGTATAGAAGGGAATGTGCCAAATTATATCTAATACATCGTCCTTTATATCTAGAATCATCCGCTGTACGGTACCATTTATTGCACAAGTAATGCACCGCATACTACCTATGTAGATGGTCATAGTTGTGGCACAAGGTCTTTTCTATGCCACTTCCTCTTCCTTTGCCCCGCTTGCTACTATGAATGTGGATGAAGAAGGGCAGAAACAAATGCTGGGGAAGGGAGGGGATAACTAAACCTCAACCTGACAAAAACTGGTGCGAGTTTTTAGGAAATCTACACCAACTCCTGACTGGCATAGATTTCCATTCTAGGGCATGGGAGTGTGATGAGTGTAATAAGAGGCCCTTAATAATTCAGACACTTCTCATACCAGTTGGGGACTTGATTAAGATTGGCATACAGAATGCCAGTCTTAATAAATCCCCCCCCCCCCACACTCACATACTGTACATGTCACATACAGGGCCGTTTTGATGCATTGAGGGGCCCTGTGCAAACTTTTTGAAACTGGGTCCCCCAATGCCCCCCCCCATAGTTTTATTTCCCCTCCCACCTCAAACATCAATGTCACATGTAAAAAAAAAAAAAAAAGAATACTCATCGAACCACGTTCCCATGGACCCGCAGGCTCCGACTGTAATGTCTGCAGCTCGGCGCTCTTTGTGCTTCCCTGCCACAGACATTATCAGATGAAGGCTGAACAATGGAGCGCTTAACTGATAGCTCCCTGCTCCACTATTGTATTCAGCCTCTATCTGTGTCCTAAGGACACAGATAGAGTTGAAATCTCTGTCTGCCGCCTGGAACAGCGGGACATCACCCGAAATGTGGGACTGTCCTGCTCAATCTGGAGCAGCTGAAGGGGCCCCCGCAACCATAGGGTCCTGTGCGGCTGCACCGTTGCACCTATGGTTAAAGAAGCCCTGGTCACATATACATTACACCCTAGTTGAATTTTCAGTACCTGTGGACACAATGGGGCAGATTTATTAGGACTGGCATTTTGTATACTAGTCTTAATAAAGGCCCTCATATGTGCAAGGTGTGACGGATTTATCAAGAGGCTCCAGCCTTTTAATAATCCAGACGCACGCCTGTGTTCCAGAATGAAAATATAAACCAGTTAGTAACTGCCATAGATTTCCTGTATCACTGGTGTGAGTTGAAACAAATATGTGGGGCTAAGGGTCCCCGGCCTACCCCATTGGCCACATTTGCAGAAAATGGCAAGCAAGGGGCAGAATAGGGTATGTGGTGCACATTTGGCGCAAGAAAGCGCCTTATGCCTAAAGTGTGCCAGAATATCACCCATCTACTCCAGAAAACTGGCCTTGATGGGACGATAAATTCCCCCCAACATTCTGTGGACTGGAGATACAACATGTAGGAGCTGGACATAACAGAGGTGACTGGTTTATTAGACGTGATCTGACCATATAGTTGGCTGATATCTAAAGCTGGTTAAATACTATGGACAGCTACCTTGTCTTACTATCCCCTTATACATTCATGCGCACTTTGTCTATGTGTTGCATAAGTACAGAACTGGGAGACAGGGGAATAAGTCGCTGCCAAGCTCCGAAGACAGCAGCTTATTTTCCGGAGCACAAAAGGATAGGGCAATTGACATCAGCCATAAGGAAGAGTCAGGAGGCTTTCATGCACAATGGTTGGTCAGCTGGTCCTGTGAAATCAGTAAGTACTTATGGTATACATCTAATGTGTATGGTCAGCTCAATGGAGGAGACTGGCAATAGGATGTCCACCATGCGTAGTCCCACACCTGCCTCCACTGCAGCTCCTAGCTGGTTAAGGAGGGAAACATGTAGGAGGTGTCCTATACTACTGTCAGTAATAGAGGGCACTATAGGACCCCTGAGCGGGATTTGGCCTGCAACCTGTGCTGCAATATACAACTGATTATGGAATCCCTCAGTATCAACAGTATGATGTGCAGAGTCTATGCAATGGGTAGGAAGAACAGGAAGCCTGTGAGGAGCCTCTTCAGCCAATAGCTGCAGAGCACTGAGTCATGTCAGAAAAGGGGCGACATTTTGGCAGCTTCTCCTGCACAGAACAGTAACATGCAGCAATAGTTGTTATTACCTGTGGAGTTAAGGACATTTACCGTAGTGAATATTTACTTTTTGGGAAACTGAGTTAAAAAATGAAAGGGGTTGGTACATTACATGACATATATAGCTTCATTTCAATAATAATAAAAATTTACAAAGTTTCACTTTATTTTGACTTTCAGTAATTCATTAAAGGGGTTATATAGTTAGTTAAACCCAATTTCAGCTACCCCCTGCAGATGGAGGGTCTTCATCATCTAGACAGAGCACAGAACTACCGTAATACAAAAAGATTACATGTCTTGGAGGACCCAGTGCAAACGTGCATGAAATCTCAAAAGCTTTATTAAGCTTTTTATTGTTTGTTTGGTTTTTTTTTACTTGTGAAGGCAAAGCTCAGGGTATAATTTTTGCCCTTTATTCCAGTTTGTCTAAGGCTAGCGTTCGGTCTTCGGAATTCCGTCCCCCATTCCGCTTGAAAAATGCAAGCAGGACTTTTCTCTCAGCATTTTTTGGACGGAAATCGGGCAGAAACCCGGTGGACCCCATTATAGTCTATGTCCGTGGGATTCCGCAGGTAACTGCTTTTTAAGTGGATTGGGTTTCCATTTTTCAGGGTTCCCCAAGCAGACCCAATGAACGGAAACCCGAACGCTAGTGCGAACCTAGCATAATAGGTTATGATTGATTTCTGTGGGGTCCACAATGGAACACCCTCTGATAAACTGATTTTTAGGGGACCCTTCTAACAAAAAGCTGTCTTCTAAAGCAAACAACCTCATTACTATATGGGTGACAAAAAGTGATTCTTAGTGAACCATTTCTGACCAGGTAACTTCTGCCTGCACATTTTTCTATATTGTATAGACTGCTCTAGTGGTTCTAATATACCGACAGTCATTGGTATGTTGTAAAATTCTATTCCTTGGCTAACCTTTTCCTTGGGTTAACCTTCCAGTATTTAACATTCTACACAAATGGAGACCTTTGATTTTAAGGATGCATTCCTAGGGAAGTGGTCAGCATCATCGTGAAATGAACAGCTTATTCATCTTATTATTCATTTATTGTGTTAAAAAATCATGTCAAGTTATAATACAGTTTGTCCTATACTGTATATTCTTTTTTACATTAGCCTTATTTGTCTGATGAAGGGATTTTACTTTCCTGAAGTGCGTTACGTTTTCCTTAACTGAACTAAACCCCCTGCTAGATTAGAATTGCATCCTCCTTTACCTTTTCTGTTGGCTGTACATAGTTTGCTACATGTGTCACAAGATGACCAGCTTTTGAAGACAATATGATTTTTCAATATTCTGCCATGAGATGTCTTTCCTTTATGTTTATGTAGGCACTCTGTGGTTTGCTTGTGCAATGTGGCTTGTCAAGAGTTTTGCTGGCATGTTGTGATATTATATTGAATTGGTTTCTTGAGACGTTGGAGTCCTTTGGTTCTTTACTAAATTCGAAGTAAGGTAGGGGTGGACACATTCATATATGGTTTCCTCCTGGAGGACAAGACCTTCATTATGAGCCTCATTTGGCTTGCAGGGTCGTAGTGATGACTACCTTTTACTTTAGTATGTTGTTGTCTTTCT
The DNA here is from genome assembly GCA_947044405.1 of Leptodactylus fallax. Taxonomy (NCBI): domain Eukaryota; kingdom Metazoa; phylum Chordata; class Amphibia; order Anura; family Leptodactylidae; genus Leptodactylus; species Leptodactylus fallax. The sequence continues at coordinate 855,655 of CAMRHE010000506.1, forward strand.
CTGTCTTTATGTTGTCACTACTTTATACTGCATTATTCTTTATATCATGACATTATACCGATTTGACATCTTTCCAGTTATTCATATAGAACATGGGAACTATTTATTAAAATGAATAATAATTCCTCTGTGGGGGTTTACTTACCCAAGGTAGGGCTTTGCAATATTATTTTTTCTTTTTGCGATCTCATTAGATATGATTTATTAATATGAATAAAAGTTACATTTCAGGTTGCGGCTTGGAGAATAAGAAGGCGTCAATTGCCAGTAGGCAAAAATTCCTTCCTGTTTTCAGATATATGTAACACTGGCATTCTGTGCTAGCCGGCATACTCTCTCTTTCGCAGTAGTTGCAGCCGCCAGGTTACTTCTGCTCCACATTGTGCGGTTCCTCTCCATGGTTCTGTGCACTTTCTCCTGCTACTGATACAGCTGGGCCTGTCCATAGGATGAGCATGTCCTTCCTTCCTGTAACCTGAAGGTATAGTGTGCACACCTCTGAGCCTTCCCCAGCCAATCCCTATCCCTGTCAGCCTGTATGTATAAAGGACTGCTTCACCATCCATACTTTGCCCAAACAATATATGATCATAGCTTAGCTTGTTCCAGTGGTTGGTTTCTGCTGGTTTATCCTGCATATGGACAGTTTTTCTGCAAAATCTTTTAAGGGACTCCTACCTACTATATGCCATTCAGACTAGTGGTATATTTTACATGGCAGAGGCATCTTTAGGGCCCCCTCAGGGTCCAGGTCCCAGTAGAAATTGCTACCACTACACCCCCAGTAGCTACACCTCTGTGCCCACCCTGACCTTCTGCCTGTCTACGACTCAAACAGTATCTGCCAGTCCATGAACTCATGAACTGGGTCCATATGTGACTACTCTCTTATCTGACTTCTGCTACTATGCATCAGCATCTCTGGCGTTTGGCCAGCTGCCACCTATATAGGGACTACTTTGAGAGGTAACAACCTGGTAGTCTTCCAGTAGCAAAGTCCAGATTTCTGTAAGGGTTTAAAGAGTAAATAGGTAGTCGGACTGGTTAGGTGTCACGGGGGTCCACAATCAGTTGCCCGTTACAATACATCAATATGAATAAGGCTAAGATCTCATAATAGGTCCATCTCTCAGAGGACCAGAACAACGGAGGGCCAATGCTAGTGTAAACCTAGCGTCAATCCCTGGATCATTTTTGGACTTGCTAGAATCTAGTGCTGAATCTTGGCCTGTGTAGATATACCAGGACCAGGGGCGTAAATACTGGGGTAGCAGCGGTAGTGGCTGCCACAGGGCCCAGGACATTAGGGGCCCCAGCGAACCCCTGATGCTTTTTTTTTTTTTAATAGGCCGTTACCTGCTGGAGTAACCCCAGCAGGTAACGGGCCCTATTTACTTACCGATCCCTGCTCCTAAACAATGGTGTACCCTGGTGCACCACCTATTACTAGTCAGGAGTAACTGCTGGCATAGTGTAGCCAAAAAGGACACATGAGGTAAAACCCCCATTCTATCAATACAATGCAAGTAATACACGTTCCTGTCTGTTTACTCATCAACCTCAACATATACAAACTCACATTGTGAGATCTTCATACAAAACAAGCTGGCAATGATATGCGGGCAGCTATTGTGGAAAGATTTTTGCACAAGATGTCATACCCTGCAGGTCTATGGCAAACTCTTCAACTTCAGTGAATTCACTGCATCCCAACAACCACAAGGCACTGTTGTACAGAACAGTCTGTGCTTTCCATTAGGGATAGTTGGGATGTCATTATCTGCATAGCTCTCCATAGTCCTGCAGAGGTAAAGCAAGGTCTACAAAATCAGCCTTTTATTACAGGCAACTGCATTGACTTCCTTGGATCTTGTGGTTTTCATAGTTTCTACCTGTTTAACCATTCAACCATGTGTCCATCCTTTCTGAAGACTGATCTGTGCCCCATCTGGAAAAACACATGAAAGCTGCGCTTATTGTGTTTGCAGTGTACTGTGTCAGAGAACATTGCTGCTGGGCTTGTAATAATCTTTATTACAGATACCTCCTTTCATGAACCTATAGAGATGGTGGTGACAGATTATATATTTTGTCTGTACGAGGCTCAACTCATACTAACATAAAGGCACGGGTGGATTGGAAAATTGAGCAACACGTGAGGGTTCTCTCTGCCTGTCGCTCTGTTCTGGGTGCGATGTCCTTGCCTTCATGGTGTGCTGGTCCTTAAAAAATCGGTAAAGCTTCTAGTCTGCTCCCAGCAAATCTCCCGCACTGTGGACTATTTAAGACACCTTATTCAACAGGAAGGTACCCGAGAAGAAAGGTTCCTAGTTTGCTAGCGTGCTTCAAAAGTGTCAGTCTACAGTCTGCCTGTTTACTGACTTTAGACCTGTGCCTGTATACCTACTGTTAACACATGCCGCCTGCCCTGACCTCCTGTCTGACCACAGTGTTGAATGTTTCCTTCCTGCCCTGACCTCGGCCTGCTCTCTGACCACATCTCTTGCCTGTCTCTTTGGTTCTACACAGTAGTATCTCACAATTTGCCTGGGGTAGCTACTTGTACAGGTAGTGACAAGGTGGTTCCTTGCAGATCCCTGTATGGGGGTGCTTGTATTGTACTGTAATTTGCTATGGATTTGGGCTATGGAATCTGCTTTGTCTGAACTCACCTTTAATATTAGTTGTTGTGTGCATATTTACTGTTACATTTTCTTTGTTCTGATGTCATAATCCATCTCCTTATTGTAAAAGCTTTATCTAGTTAAATGGGACATGAAGTATTGCAAAACAATATGCATTGTAAAATTGGTCCACAACATGTTGCTTCTGTGCATGCTCATTCTTTCCATCCATGTTTACTGATTTAGAATTAGAGTTTGGCACCCGTCACTGCAGTTTGCTTGTCGCACAGATGTTGGCGGTATGTTACTTAACTGCTAAATGTGCACCAAATCATTCCTGGGAATTTTTCCTTATTTTTTTCTAAAATCATCTGCCAGTTACAACTGCTCAAATCGATTTTGCTGAACAGATTGTTTATTTTACACTTTTAGAAAAACATTATACTATTCTGAAACAAGTATACAGTGTTCGCGTGGTTAAAATCCCAGATAAGGACACACAGTCAGTCTGAGAGAACTTGGCTCCAATTCGCGTGCACTTTTTTTTTTTTAATAAAAGGGTCAAACCACAGCAATAAAGACAACATGTTTGTTGAATGGAACAAGGCCTCATGTACACGGCCACATTACAAAATCAGGGCGGTAAGTATTTCTATCGTATGTCGTGCTATAGGCCCATACTGTACCTCTGCATGTCCTTCGATGTGATAAAAAGGTACTCATACAAAAGGGTAGACCATGAATATCAGATTGATGGGGGTCAGCCCTACATATCAGCTGATATCCATAGCCACAGTGCTGTTAAAACACAGTACATGGGGCTAGAAGCAGACAGCTCCGTCCACTGTGTAGTGGCAGTTAGTGATAACTGCAGCCCAAGTCCTATTCTATCAATAGAAGCTGAGCTGCAGTAATAACTAACTGCCACTACCCAGTGGACGGCGCTGTTTCCAGTTCTGTGTACTGTGTTTTAACAGCACCATGGCTACTGATATCAGCTGATACATAGGGCTGCGGGGTCAGACCCCCTAATCTGATATTCGTGGCCTATGCTAAGAATAGGTTATCAGCAGCTTTTGCCTGGAAAACCCCTTTACCAAATTTGAGCTAATGTAAGTGTGGACATCGGTTTGCTAAGACAGTATATATAGTAGCAAGGTCTCGAGGATAGATCAGTGCCTTAGAGAAACACCAAGTCCGCATCTAAATCTGCATCGCTATCTGCCTGTAAAAGGTGAATATTTTGTGTAGAATTTGTCCATGGCATTAAATGTTAGCCTGTGTGAAACTACCCTAACATACAGTACTGGGCTGAACTTGTAGGCAGGCGTGGAAAAATGCAAAAAAGTAAGAATATTTTTAACAACAGAAGTGTTAATAGTTTATTTTTGTCAATTAAAGTGAAGAGAATGAAGAAAAAAAGGAATCTAAATCCCATCAATATTTGGTGTGACCTTTGCCCTTTGCCTTCCATCACTTCTTCTCAGTACACTTACAGTTTTTGAAGGAACTCGGCAGAGAGGTTGTTCTCGCCATCTTGGAGAACTAAGCACAGATCTTCTGTGGATGTAGGCTTGCTCCAATCCTTCTGTCTCTTGATGTAATCCCAGACAGACTGGATGATGATGAGATCAGGGCTCTGTGGGGGCCATATCATCACTTCCAGAAGAGGTGAGTATAAGTGTTTGTTAGTCTTTTGCACCTCCCCTGGACCTACACATATTGCACTATGGGGGTCTGAAGAAACCTCAGAGTATAGTAATTTCACTTCAGGTTCATGGGTGAAGACCCCCAAAATTTTGGGATTGGGTTGAAACTTTCGGAAACTTGAGATCAAATCTATTTGGTTCATTCTTCTCTAAACACACTATTAACACGTCTATTTCTGAAAGCATTTTTACTTTGCAGCAATTTTTCCACACATGCCTTAAACTTTGGCACAGTATCATATCTCAGTTATTTGGGTATTGCTATTGCTTTATTTTTTCATTTATATTATTGGAATTATTTTGACCCTGCGGGAATGGTTTGCCCATCTGGTCTTCTCAGACAGTGATCCGCCTCTGCTATAGAGCCACTCCACTTCACTTTACTGAATATAACTGTGAAATATAGCCTTTGAGGGCCTGTATAAATACTGAAATTTTTTTAATAAGAAATAATAATGAATATAAATTATCTACATTCAGGTCCTTAAAAGAGTCTTTCCACAGTTTTTAGCGCTCGCTCCATAATGAATATTTCAGGAGTGTTGACATTCCAGCAGATAAAGTCATGTTCTGGCTGACTGAGGCGGGCTACATAATAGCACAAGATCCAAGGTCAATATTTTCACGTCTCCTCCTTGTACTAATTCTTCTATTGGAGACAAATCAACTGTCATTTGTCAAGAAAAGTGATCGCATCTAACCATGGGTGGATCAGAAGGAGAATTAGCTTCTTTCATGCTCCCGTTGACCTTACTTGCTCAAGACTTGGAAGCCTTAAATATGGTAGCATGCTCTTGAATACTTTTGCTTCAGGTCTCAAGTCTTCAGTAAATGCATGATGTTGTGTTTACTTCTCGTCTTAATTTATAGTCCGACCATATTACTAATGCAATAAAGTTTCCTACTGAGTGCTGCAGGTCTTAAGAAAACATTAGTAGTTTCGTTCTTAGGCTTTGCACATTTACTTACCTTCTTTTATGGACTTGGCTTCGACATAGCCTTATAATGGCTTTTTTTTCTTGTGGGAGGACTTATAATTTTTGGAGGGACTGGAAAAATACAGAAATGCCTTGATTTTTTTTTTTTTTGGGGGGGGGGGTTAGTTGCTAAGATGTTCACTGTAAGGTACAAATTAAATGTTACCTTAATTCTATGAGTTGGTTCACATGGCAGATTTTGTGGCAGAATCGGCCATGCAAAAATCTCTGTAGAAATCTTCCTGTAGAAGATTTCCTGTTCTCATTCACTTCAATGGGAGCTTTGGACAGAATCAGCCTGAAGACCAACCAGCCTGCAATTTTTTTCAGGTACCGGAAATGAAGTATCCTATTGATATGAATGGGAGGCAACATTTTTGTAGCAGATTCCACCATGAAAATTCTGCCATGTGAATCCAGTCTTACAATTATAATTATACAAAATTTCTAAAGTTTTCTTTGTTTTAGTACTTTTTCTAAATCTTTTGTTAGTGTGTCACTGTGTACCAAGATATATAACATTTTGGGCTTGTTTTTTGCAGAATATTTTTTTATTATTATTATTATTATTTTGGGGTACATTGGGACTTTTGTTCAATTATTTCAGTTTTTGGAATGGAGGAATGAACAAAAACCACCTATTCTGATATTGTTAGTTTTTTTTTTTATGGCAGCCACTGAGCATGTGACTGTATACTATGGTTTGTTATAGATATGGCCATAGGAACTACATTTCGTGTGGTTGTTTTTACTACTTTTTTCCATATTAAAACATTGTGTAAGTGAAAAGTTTTTATATTATCTTTTAACATAAGATTTTTTTTACAAATTTTATTATTTTTTACTTGATTATGTGATCAAACTTCAATAATACACAACAACTGACTGTATTGCAGTCAGTTTTACATTGATAGGTAGCCTAATAGGACCTGACTTACACAGGGTCTAATAGGCTTTCATATATAGATGACCATAGCAGTCCATCATGGAGTTGCCTCACAGGGGTATGTTTGTTGTTACTATGCAAAAAACAGGTTTTGACCCCCACCTTGCCCCAGGTGGCTTGTAATCTGTGACTACTTGCACTACATGAACCATCTGTCAAAAGTAAGATTAATACAAGATCAGAGGTCAAACTTAAAGGCAAACGTATTGGAAAATATCATGTAGAGCATCAAAACCATGGAGAAGAACAAAAATGGAAAAAAAATTGAGCCACAAACAAACTAGGCACACAAAAAATCGTGTCTAGAGGCAGGCAAAGGGAACAAAGACATATCAGTGAGTATTAGAGGAAAATGGGCTACATCCCCTGATCAGATGACATCATCAGATTATTTCTTCTGCTTATGGCCCATGGTTTTTACTTGATGGTGTTATATAAAGCTCCCCTGAAGTCAATATTTCATTGCTAAACACACCTGAGTGACTGCTGAGATAATTAATGTTACCGATGCTGTAATTGTAACCTGTAAACCAATTAATCCTGGCACCGGATCCCTTTCATTGCTTATATAAATATATTTCTCCTCCAGGCCTTTCTACACAATATACCATTGTCTAGAATACACTTGATGACTTCTTGCTGATTCCTTATTGGTCTCCACATGTCTGCAGGATTCTCGGCATAAAAAAGAAAAATGTATTTTTTTCCATACACTTGAATTCGTTTTTTGTTTTTAACAACTTGTTATAAAACAAGTCTATTGTTCAGTCAATGCAGAAACGAGTCTTTTCTGAATCAGGCACTGAAAGTGCCATGAAGGTAGGTCATGAAAATGCTGCGTGACCCCTGGAGAGGGGGTCCAGGTGGGTTGGCTGCATTATTTGAGAAATTGATAGTAAGAACCTATGCAGATATCTCTTCTTTAAAGTCCTACAAACATGCATTTACGGAAATACTTGTGTTTTCCATATAGGTATAATAAGAGCCTAACTCACCTATTTCCGGTACTTTATTGTACATTCCTAGTGCCTTTCCTTCTTGTGCTGGGGCTCACCAAGCCAGAAAAAGAAAGGCTTTCATGATAAGGAATCCAGCAACTGCCAAGGCCGGAGATTGGTGTCAACAGCCATATGAGTCGCTTCACTTTTGGCCATACAGTTCCCTACATTGGAGGGAAAGGGGACCATGACTGAACAATGGGGCACCCAGAATAGGTAAGTATGACTTTTTTTGTTGTATACCTACCCTGATCACCCAAGTAACCAAATGAGGAACATGTAATTTTGTGATGGATTGAGATGTCAGTGGTCACAGTCTCATTAAACAGTCTCATTAATCACCTGGATAGATCATAAATGTTTCTCGTTGAAATATTCCACATAAAGTCAATGGTAAAAAAGGCAATAAAGTTATTAATAACAAATAATTCGATGCAAGAGAAATATTTTTTTTTTTTATTATGTTTCAAATGCTATCCCACCCTGTACCAGAATTAACATGACTGTTGACCATGTTCCAGTCTACACAGCACACAAAGTCTTATTTGTGTGTATAGCATTGCTCTCCTGCCTGCCTGTCTGCTCTATGTAGGCCTGCAAAAGTACAATAGAACTATCATATGTCATTAAATCCTCCTTTACTAATGATGATGACTCTGCTGACCCTGTCCTGGTCTACACAGCAAAGCTAAATGTGAGCTGCATAACAGGAAATGTCAGCCTTTCATATGTGCTACATCAACAGCAATATGTTCTTTGATATTTTCAGTACTTACATGTTTTTAAACAAAATAAAATCGGTGAAAGAACATGAAAAAAGTTATTAAATAACAACAAAAAATTTTTTTTCCCACTTTTCAAATAGTAAAAGGAATGTAAAGGTCAAAACATACACTGGGAATAATGTATAAAATATTGTCAACAATTTGTACTGGGATATTTCTATAGAGGTTTTTGATGTATCTATGATATTTTCTTAAAAATAAAAGGCAATGAAGAAAAACATTTAGTCTGAATGGCAATAGCGGGAATGGGGAGGTCCAAACTTAATCTGGGAACAAGAAGATTACGTGAAAGAAAATCAGATCGGAATTTCGGGGCCAAACAAGTTTACAAAAAGTGGCCTTTGTCAAATGTTCATGTGCTTAGTAATGGAAAAGTCCCATCCATCAATTCATTTTGTTTAGTGACTCATACTGTAGCGGCAATGTTAATATACAGCAGTTACACACGTATGACATCATCTGAGTCTTGTTACTATTGTCTGTGACATTGCACAGGGCAAGCATGGAAAAAGCAGCTCTTTCATGCATTATCACCCCTGCCAACGACAAGTTCTCTGGCATCATTTCTGCAATTTGTTCTTTTGCCAGAAATTTAGGGTAGTATAAAAGATTCAGTGACATCAGAAATGATGAGAAGGAAAGTCCATATTAATATTTCCACTGTCAGCTTATAGTCATAAGCATAATCTCCAGATTATGAGCTCTCCAATTTTACCATTTGTGGTAGGTACGACCTGGTGTAGAGTAGAGAAATTTTATAATAACTCTTTTTGTTCATATTAAAAAAACAATTCCAATATTTATTAATTCCTCCCTTAATGAACCAGTTGCTTTTTAGACTAGTTCATTAGAAATTTTTTGAAAAATGTCAGATTCGGTCAAATCTGAAATTTTTGGGGTTTACCACTTACGAATCATTATTAGACCTCAAAATATAATCATCAGAGGTCCAGGGGAGGTGTAGAAAAACAATGAACACTCTAATTCCCTCACCTCTCCTGGGCTCTGTTGTCATGGTGTCTGACTTTGTTCCCAGGCACCCCCCGACCTATTTGAGCCTCCCCTGTGATGTCAGCCGCCCCGGGTCATCACTAAGGCCCATGATTAGGCTTCACGCCAAAGCACCATGATGTTGACGCAACCCATGTGACCAGTGAGGTCCAATCAAAGGCCTTAGCAGTGACCTTGGGGCACTGATATTACAGAGGAGACTGTAAGAGGCTGGAAGATGCACTGGAAGGATGCCACAAGGGAGCCCATGAGAAGTGAGAGAAGGTAAGTATATATGATTATTATTTTTCCATACCTCCGTACTCTGGAGTCCGAAGAGACCCCAGAGTATAATAATACTTCTGTCTCAGACCGAGCTATGAATCTTGTGGGCAAACCTCATGAATGTTCGTAAAGGAATCTCGCAAAGTCCGTCAATCTCTCTATATATGCCATTCTGAGATACATATACATTCTTTATATCGTTTTTGTTGACTTTATATTGTTTTTGAAAAACATCCCATACAACAATCTTCATAGATTAAATCAGAAACTAATTGTGTTTTTGGATATATAAAGTAATATAGTTTGTAAGACTAAGGCTAGGTTCACATCTGCGCCTGGAGACTCCATGGTAGATAGTGGCAGAGAGAAAGGTCCTGCACAGAGTCTATGGGGTCTACGTCTGTCTGCAGGTAACTGCTCTTTTAGTGGTCCACCTCTCCGTCATTTGGGTCCCCTGGCAGATGTGATCCTATCCTAAAAAAACATATATCCATCCAGTTCAGTCTAGCATAACGCAATGTTAATCCAGAGGAAGATAAAGAGCCCATTCTCCTCATCTTTTGGGAAAATTCCTTCACAACTCCAAATACGTCAACCAGAATAAATGCCTGGATCAATGACCCATCTCTAGAAGTCTAGTCTACAGTAATCTAATAACTATGTATTATTGTTACACTCCAGAAAACCATCCAGGAGTCTTTAAAACTCTTCCAATGATTTCACCATGACAACATTTTTTATTTCACGTTTTCTCTGCTATTACAGTAAAAAAAAAATTTAATTGTAACAATTGTCATTCCTCTTGATGCAGAGGATTCCCTCTTGTTACAGTTACAGAACTGGGTATGAACAGATCAAGGGACATGTTCAATGTACTATTTATACCTAGTTATTAGATTGCCGTTCAGACATCCTTTTCTATACTAAATTGCACTTATTTTGATAATGTTACTGGGTCATTTATTATTTTAGTTGCTCCCCTTTGAACGCTGTACCACATCTTAACCTACATTCATATGAGCGATGGATATAATGGATATGGAGTGATGGACATCCATTTTGCATCCGAGTTGCACCCATTTTCAGTCAACCCTTATAGGTATGAATCTATTGAGGATCCTTGAAAAGGGATAAAAAAAAAAAAAAAAAAATGCTTTTTGACAGTTTGCTAAAACGGACCATCAAAAAAAATCGGTCTTGTGAATAGCCCCATTCACATGAATGGCTTTTAATGCGGCCGAGAATGACGTTCATGTGAATATAAGCTTGTGTTCCAACACTCGACTCTATTAAGTCTTTTGGGATATATAGTTAATATACTTTATAAATTATTTTTTTGCATGTGTGTAATTTTTTTTACACTTTTTTAATCTTGAAATTTTAACCTGTGATATTATTTTTTTATTGCATTGTACCAGTACCTAAGAGTGTCACAACAACATGCAATATAGGGAAAAGACTCAGAGGACCTTCAATTGATCCTGATCTGTTTGCCTACAAATAGTGTGTGAGTAATGAGCGAAATGCATTGGATTCTGTTACAAAAAATCAGATACCACATTATGTTGGAAAAGGAAATCTGGGGTCCAAGTCAACTGATTTTATAACCCCATTCACATGTAAGTGTCCGCTGTGGATTTGAGGGCATGATGCTGCTTTATCAAATCTGCTCAGCCCCAACTATGTTCTAGATTTGCGGGTGAATCATCTACAATGCAAAATTTTAAATCCATGGCAAGTTGTTGGCAAAATTTACAGAAGAAAAAAAAATCTCATTTTAAACCAGTCAAGATTATATTCTATATTTTTATTTTTCTTCTACATAGTATACTGTATTATAGAGCACGCTTCTCAAATCAACAAGATGTTTGCAATATGAATGATATGTTGAAGATGAAGAACTATCTGTATTATGTGTGGCACTTCATGTGAGGCCAAGAATTTGTACAACATGTCCATTCTTAAAATACATTTAACCATATAATATGAAACAAATGTGATTCTAAGTACAAGTCCGAAAAACCACTAGTGCGACACTAAGACTGCTGGTTAACAGTGAAACTGATTGTTTCCTTCCAAATATCAAAAATGAACTCCAAAAAGGAAGCTTCATGTGTCTTACCAATATTTTTAAATGTCAGGGTTTCAGGACGGAATTTACTGCTAAGTACATGTAGGCCCGTGCCTAGGGTGGCATTATTGATGGGCAGCACTTTATGGGATATATCTTTTTTTTTTATCTAAATCTTCATTAAATCCTGAAAACGTGAGCAAGACTAATACTGTGCTGTGGACAGGATAATATATATGGTATATGCACTGTCTGAAAATATTGTTTCTTTCTCACTTTGGCCAAAATTTGAAGGGTTATTCCCATTTCGGCAAATCCTTCTGAGATTGAGACGACCGTTTAACCTATGGTTGTATTTTGTACTTAAAGATCCTCATGATCAAGGAACGTCCATGGCGGCATTATATGACCATGAAAGACTATCTCAGCATGCTGAGGTAGAGTCGGCAATGGCGAAGTGTCATGAGGCTACTGTGGTCGCATGACATCAACATGGACATTACATTAATGTTCTTGGTGGGCTAACGGACATCAAGCAAGATGTTATTACCATATTCCCTGCAGAGTAAAGGGGCTTTATGAGACTCACTGAAGTTCACTGGATTCATCCTATATTAAGGGTTTTCTGGGTCCCAACAGTGTTTTTTATACTGGTTAGGTCATAAGTATCTGATCAGCGGGGCAGTGCCAGAAGCAACTGCTGTGGACAGGGCTGGAATCAGCTCTTCTCTTATTCAAGAAATAATAATAGTCCTTTAATAGTCCCACAATGGGGAAATTCAGTGTGTTACAGCAGCAAAGATAAGCAGATACAAATACAAATACAACATGTACAGGAATATTCCAAGGTGAGAGGCATTACATTGATAGCAGACAGACAGATAGGGCGTAGCAGGGGGGGGGGGATTTAACAGGCAGAGAGATATTTCAGTTCTCTGTGTGTAATGATCTCCGCTTAGGTCGGTGTTGGTTGTACAGCCTAACCGCGGTGGGGAGGAAAGACTTCCGATAGCGCTCCTTCTCACACCTAGGGTGGAGCAGTCGGTCACTGACAGTACTGCTCAGCGCGATCACAGTCTCATGCATGGGATGGGACTTCTTCTTCTGCATGGAGCTCACCACGGACAGTATCCTTCTGTCACCCACCACCTGCACTGGGTCCAGTGGGCTCCCCAGGACAGAGCTGGCCCTTCTAATCAGCTTGTCAAGTTTATTTCTGTCCCTGGTTGATATACTGCTCCCCCAGCAGGCCACTCCAAAGAAGATGGCTGATGCCACTACCGAGTTGAAGAAAGTTCTAAGAAGTGCCCCCCGGATTCCAAAGGCTCTCAGTTTCCTAAGCAGGTAGAGCCTGCTGTGGCCCTTCCTGTACAGGGCCTCCATATGATCTGCCCAGTCCAGCTTATTATTAAGGAGCAAACCCAGGTACTTATAGGTGTTCACAATCTCGATGCCCGTCCCCAGGATGTCCACTGGTTTAGGAGGGCTTCTGCCTTTGCGGAAGTCCACCACCATCTCCTTGGTCTTCCCCGCGTTAATCTTCAGGTGGTTCCGGTGGCACCAGTCCACAAAATCCTGGTTCAGTTCTCTGTACTCCCTGTCATCATCATCTGTGATGAGACCCACTATTGCAGAGTCGTCAGAATACTTCTGTAGGTAGCAGCTGGATGAGTTGCACCTAAAATCTGCAGTGTACAGTGTGAAGAGGAAAGGGGCGAGAACCGTACCCTGAGGTGCCCCCGTATTACAGATCACTGTACCTGACACACAGTCTCGGGCTCTCACGTATTGAGGTCGATTTGTGAGGTAGTCTAGGATCCAGTTGGAGAGGTGGTGGTCCACTCCAGCAAGGCCCAGCTTGTCCCTCAATAACCTGGGCTGTATGGTGTTAAAAGCACTGGAGAAGTCAAAGAACATTATTCTCACTGTGTTCCCTGGTTTCTCCAGGTGAGACAGAGCCCTGTGCAGAAGATGGATGATGGCATCATCTACCCCAATGCCCGGCCGATAAGCAAACTGGAGGGGGTCCATAGCGGGGCTCACTAGAGGGCGGAGATGTGTGAGAACCAATCTCTCCAAGATCTTCATCAGGTGGGATGTCAGTGCTACAGGTCTGTAGTCGTTGAGGTCCATAGGGTGGGGTTTCTTTGGAACTGGTACCACACAAGAAGATTTCCATAATTCAGGGACTATTTCCTGCCTCAGGCTCATATTATACATATATGTAATTATACCACACAGCTGGTCCCCACAAGTCTTAATTAGCCTTGCACTGATGTCATCTGGCCCTCCGGCTTTCCTCGCCTTGATCTTTTTCATCTCCTTCCTCACCTGGGCCCGTGTGAAGGTCAGACTGTGGCCAGATAAAGATGGATTTCTGGATTTACTGGTCTGTTGGGAAGTGGCCGCATGGGGAGAAGTCATTGTGGTGGGGGGAGCTGAAGGACATGCTGGGGTGGGAGGAGCTGGTGTGTGATCAAATCTGTTGAAGAATAGGTTTAGTTCATTAAGCCAGTTAACATCTGCCTCAATCTGGCAGACAGACTGTTTATGACCCGAAATTGACTTAAGCCCCTCCCAGACCCCCCCTTATGTCTTTTCTTTCCATTTGCTTTTCCATTTTTTTCTTTATAACTGGATTTTCCCTGCCTGATTTGATGCCTCAGCTCCTTTTGTACTTCCCTCAACCCCTCCTTATCTCTTGTCCTGAATGCCATCTTTTTCTCCTTAAGTAGTGTTTTTATATCAGAGTTAATCCATGGTTTGTTATTGGAGAAGCACCTCACCACTTTTGTGGGTACTGTGTTGTCCACACAAAAATTAATGTAGTCCGTTATGCAGTGTGTGAGTCCTTCTATATCTTCCCCATAAGAATCCTGCAGAACTTCCCATGCGGTTGTGTCAAAACAATCCCTCAGAGCCTCATCACTCTCCTCGGACCATATCCTCACTGTGCGGGTGACAGCTGGTTCTCTACGTACAAGTGGCTTGTACACAGGTCGGAGATGTACTAGGTTGTGATCCGATCTCCCCAGGGGCGGTAGGGCTGATGAGTTGTATGCCTCCCTCACGTTGGCAAAGAACAAGTCCAGTGTTTTGTTGTCTCTTGTGTGGCAGGTTACATACTGTGTGAAACTGGGCAGTGTGGATGATGGAGAGGCATGGTTGAAATCACCCGACAGAAGAAAGAGGGCCTGGGGGTGCTGAGACTGTAACTGGCTCAGCGTGGCTTGTAGGACCTCGCAGGCAGCGTCAGCTTTCGCAGAGGGGGGACATATGCAGCTATCACGATGACATGTGATAGTTCCCTTGGTAGGTAGAAAGGTCTCATGCTCACAGCTAATAGTTCAATGTCCTTACAGCAAGTTTGATCTTTAATCACAATGTGCCTAGGATTGCACCATCTATTATTCACAAACATTGCCAGCCCCCCTCCTTACCTCTTACCAAAATATACAAGAAACACTTCATAATATAATTCCAATATATCCATGTTTAATCCAATAAATATATAAAAAATCAAAAAGTAAAAGAAATGGTGAAGGGTCACATAATAAAATACCAGAATACGTCAATATACCATCAATATAAACATATGTAACCCCAGGTGACTGATCATATAATATACCAACCCTCACAAACATTCACCAAAGTGCATAAACTGCGCAAATCACATGTATACAGCACTATAGTATTAGGAAAGTAACAGAAGGACAGAAATATAAATGACTGACATATACAAACCAATCACACTTGCTCCAACACACATTTTGCTGTCACACTTCTTCCGAGGGTCAAGTAATACGAGCACCTATTACCTGAATATTAGCAAATCTGTTTTTTGGCACTGTCAACAGCAGTAACTTCCGGTGCATGGAAGAAGGCAGAGCAGTTTTGGAGGACCTGTCTTGTCCTGCATTATACACATAACCCATTGATAGGAATGGACATTGTGTAATACTTCATTTCCACTATGATGGCACTGCAGGGAACTTAAACACTTATTGCCAAGGCTCCCCATAGATTATAGATTATCATTGAGAGTCTCAACAGGGGGACACTTTGTGACCATTTTATAGTTATGGGATCCATCTAACAAGTAGGCATTGTCCAAAAAGGACAACTCCTTTAAGAGCTTTAAGTAATAAGGGGTAAATGGTGTTTCATCAGTCCAGGGAAGTTATCTGACTGCCTTTGTAGGATCAGATAGAGACAGAAATAGATACTATGATCCAAGAGGGCTTTTTATGCTCATTTTAACCTGATTTATTTTAATAGGTTAAATATTAATATATTAGTTTAATATATAATATTTGTGTTTATGAAACATAATTGTGAAAATGTAATTGATTTGGCCCAAATACTAATAACTGTCTATATAGTGCCCGGTACTGTGTCTGTGTCAGCCTTTATCTTGCGCTTTCACCATCTCATGCAGACATTAAGTCACCTTCTGTCTGACTTCTTTAGCAGGGTATCAGTTCCTTTTTTTCCATTTGCTGGATGATATTGAAGGGATACGCTTGTCTGCTTGTGATATGGATGCTATATTTAACTTATATGATGACCACTAAGTGTCTGGTGACATTAGAAGGAATGTCCGAATAAAGCTGATTTCCTTTTTTTCCCCCTATGCATAAGATTAGCTTAGGTTTAGTGCACCCTTTTATTTCATGTGACTATTTTTTCCCTATTGCTGTTCAGCAAAATTTAATGTCGAAATGTCTGAACCATCGCCAGTTGTAATAAAAAGAGAGTAGAGAAGTAAAAACTTCTTGTTCTTACAATTTAGGTGAAACCGGGTCAAGAGGCAATGACCTTGCTAATGTAAATCCTAATGTGACCATGGAAGCTTTGTACCAAAAAGCTATTATTAAAACCACCAAAAAGGATAGAGACAATGGAGCAGATTTACTAATACCGTCTAAGAGTAGGACAGGGCAAACTTAGAGAGTCTTAAACTGTTCCAGATTTATCAAAGTGTCTGATATGTTTGATAAATCTATCATATTCTTACACTGTCTAGTCTAACTTTACACCTCCTAATAGTTGACTTAGTTTACGCCAGAAAATGTTGCCACATTTTTGCACCACAGAGTTGCAAATTATGCCACGCCCCTTTGCCACAAAGTTATATCCCTTTGTCGTACAAGTCAAAAAAGTGTCTAAAACACTTGATAAATGTAGTACACAGCACAGACAATATTTGGTATAATTCTGGCATATTTTGCTTGATAAATCTCTGCTATTATTAGGAGAATTTTTTGTTTCTTTTGTTATAATTTTTATTACAAATTTGCTAAGTATTTTAATATGTAGCTAAAGGAATATCAGCATACTACTTATATAACAATACCTCCATCTTTCCATCATAGATGGCGGCCCGCAGTACATTGTAGTCATGCTAAATGCCTACAATATTTATACACCTGTCAAATAGAAGGAATCTGATTTACCAAATCCTTACTTCACTTTTCCATGCTCAAAAGTGGTGGTGAACTACTTCAGGAATACCCTACCACAGATTGTTAGCTTTGACACGTTTAGGCCATCTTGAGGAACTGAAATTACATACTGATGTACTACTGTACTTTGCGGTATGCCAATGTTAGTAAATGTTCCCACATGAGTTTCACTATAATCTACATAGGTCTATTTAGAAAACCTGGTGTTGCTAAAATGTGAAGGACCTCACCTTAACTCCTTCCTGCTGCTGTTTTTTATTTTTCATTTAGTTTTTTTTTCTTCCCTCCTTTTATAGCTTTCATTTTTTCATTCAACTGGTCGTAGAAGGACTTGCTTTTTCTGGACAATTTGTACATCCTAATGGCACAATTCCAAGGATATTGGGAAGCTGGAATAAATTAGGAATGGTGAAAATTTAGAAATAAAAATACAGTTATACCATTTACTAACAGGTTTTACGTTGAAATCAAATTTTTATAGCTCTTGTTATTTTTTTTTTAAACTTTCAAAAAAGTAAAACCTTTTTCCAAAAGAAAATTTTCTTTGCATGATCATATTTTGATACCCACAACCTTTATAGTTTCATCTATGGAGCTGTATAAGGACATGTTTTTTCTTTTTGCATGATGAGCTGCCATTTTTATTGGTACCATCATCAGGTCCATACAACGTTTTGATCTCTTTTTATTTAATTAGTTTGGGGGGGGGGGGTAAGAAGTGATTATAAAAGACGTGATTATTTTTTTCATTACAGTATACACTACATACTTATCTAAATGATTTTGTGTTGTTAATTTATTTTTATTTGTAAATTAAGAAAAGGGGTGATTTGAATATTTCTATTATTTTTGTTTTTGTTATATAAACTCTAGGAGGTTTGATCGCTAATACAATATACTGCAGTATTTCTGTATTACAGTATATTGTACAATTGCCACATTTTTTTTACACCAGGCTTGGTTCCAAGATCACATTATCCAAGTGTCACAACTTGTCACTTAGATGCAGCCTTCGCAACTGAGTGCAGCACCTGAGTGGTTAACAGCTGCAATTGTTGCTGGTTGTTGCCAGTGGGTGCCTACATTATATGAAGAGTGCACAGTTCCTGAACTCTTTACATATCGCCTCCCAAACATTATGATGTACATGCTGCTATGAAATTGCCCGTAAGCAATACCTAATAGCATCTGATAGGAAAAGGGAAGACAGAGAAAGTGAGCCCTGAAACTAGACTCACCCCGAGTCCCTTGCCGCAACTGTCCTAATGACAAGGACAACTGGACGACAAACCCTACTCTAGATTAGTGAAACACAGAACAAGACAAAACAACCCAAGACAGAAGAGGAGTCACCAAGCCAAGGGTCAAGCCAGAGAGACAAAACAGTACCAAATCGCAATCCAAAAGAGAAGTCAAAAGCCAAAAAGCAGAGGTCAGTAAATACAAAACAAGAGCAAGGACAAAAGCTTAGCACGGTCAGAGACACAATGGCCAGCAACCAAGTGTGGGCTGATGGCCTGTTTATAGGAAGTCCAGAACCCGCCCCAGGCTTGACTGGTAGATAAGCTGTCAATCACAAAGCACACAAAAGTAACAGTGCCAATACAAAATGACCAGAGTCCAGGAGCAGGTAATCATGAGCGGACACACCTCCTGCGCCATACAATGCGACCAGAGGATGGCGCAGAAGTTCGAACGGGTGAGGACATAACACATGCATGTCGAATTTCAAGAAGGGATTAAAGAGAGTTTTCTTGCTTAAAAATTTATTTTAATTGTCTTTTTGGTGAGTTTTAAGTTGATAAATTGGGGTTCCACATTCAGGTCCCTCAGCATGAGTGATGAGACTGGAGGACTATTGGGGTATTTAATGTTACCTAAAGGAACCTACTATGTAAGTCAACATCTAACCTATTTATAAACCTTGAAACGTGACTTGGGATATCTACAAACTAGAGTCCCTACCAAAAGGAAGAGACACCAAGCAGTAGACAGTTGTTTTGGGGTTCTTGCCCATTGTCAGTACATAGGTGACTGCAAGTTGGCTGGATAAGATAGTTGTCTCTTCCTTTTGCTGATGGCCTATCATGTATATATGGTAAATACAGTGGTGCATTACCTGCACTTTCCCCCATTTTCTAGGATTGTCAAAGCTAGCCTAATATCATGAAAGGTGAGAATTATTACATGAGATGTTATTATATAAATATATGCACTCGTACAGTGTTTATCTGTTTACATGGTAGTTCATGATGAATGAACTTGAGGACAATATTAAAAGGGTTCTCTCACCAGAATATCTGCTTACTATATCCCAAATTGGGACATATAGTTGTCTTAGAGTGGGGACCGTCATCTATTTGACAGAGTTGCTCTGGCTTGGGAAGACTCCAACCCACCCATGTATCACATAGCTGACCATTCATTTTAATGGCTAGTCTGCACTGCCCATGGCCAGTTGCAGATAGTGATAAGAGTTGATCACCTGGGGTTTCTAAATCTGGACCCTTTGTGATCAGTCCTGTTGAGATGACCCTTTTAAGCATGTTATTAGCTTTCCTAAATATCATATATTACCTCTTTATCTTTCCATAAATGCCGAAGAAAAGAATTATGTCTTTAAAAACATTGTAAGTAATGCATTATATGGCAGCCATTAGTGATATTTGATATCTCTACTTTCTTTATGGCCATATTTAGTACTCTAAGTCATATTTTTCATCTGTTAATGTATCCTTCAGGGGGGTAAATATGTCACAGGCAACCTATCTGCTTCCCCACTTCCCAGAATTTGGACCATCCTTGGGCTTTGAAGCAACAGGGTGTTGCAATAAGCAATAAGATGTTCCAGGAATCAAGCTCTTACATCTGGTAATGTTGCTCTATAGAGTATAAATATAACCGCCATACACAACCATCTGCAATAAATAAACAATACACATTGATATGGTTGATATACCTAGAGATAATAATGTGAGCGCAGTACTAGGCATTAATACGTGGTATAATAGAAAGCAGATAGCATTGTATATCCTTCATCATGTCGATCTTTGACTTATGACATAACATCTTTGACAACTGTTTTTATTATTGTTTTTCTATTGTAAAATTCCTTCGTATAAAGATTTATTAAGGAGCTTATTTCTCTGGCTCTTTTGCATTTGCCTATAAAGGTTTTAGAAATCTTCAGTCCTTGCTGAGGAGCTGCCAAGTTTATCTTCCAATCTAATACTCTAATTCTTCTGATGTGTTCCTGTGCACTGGATACTTGTTTCAGCCAAAATAAATTCTGGTTCTGCAAAACTATCAAGTCTGCAATGCTATTCGTCTACGGTGTCACCCACGTCCTTCATTCTTATAATGACCTGTGACTTTTGTCCTCCATAATGAAAATCTTCACTTTCAGATTCCTCCCGTGCTGCACCTGTATTCTGGAATGTCCTGGCTCACCTCTAAAAGCTGGATATACTTATAAGCAGGCAAACAATAGATGATATCGATAAGTGTCTGGCTAACCTTCTTCTTAACCTCAACACCTGCCACCTGGTGACAGATCTGCCAAAAATTGTCTATGCCCAGTGATTTATGCCAAGTTTGATGTTTATTCTTCCTAATTTGTCCTGGACGCCGATCCCTTGGGTTATTCTAATTACATATCTTAGCAACTAGTGTCTGACCGTATCAATCAAAAACTAAGGTACATCCAAAATTTGGGAATAGAAAATAATTTAACCCTTCTTCCCTTTACAAGCCTAAAATAACAGGAAAACAGATGTTCGGCACTCGCTGCCACATTTATTACACCTCTCTTTTACTGAGTTCTCAAGCGCAAGTCCCCATAGCAGAGTATGCCTGCCACATATGACCACATATAGTGGTAGCTATAGATGCCCCATATATTGTGAGTAGAAGTGGGCAAAATTGTTTTTCACAAATAATTGTGGGTTTTTTCGCCTGTTTCATTTTGATCTGGAAGTCCTATTATTATACTCTGGGGTCTCAGGCCCAGGGGAGGTGTGGACACATAAGGAATTATACTCAGTTTGCCTCTTCCAGCCCCCTGGGTGATGCACAGGTCACTAGGGCACTGCTGAGGCTTATATTCAAGCATTATGATGTCATCGAGCCTGTGATGTCACCCAGGAGCCTAGACTAGATGACTATAGACTATAATGGAGTCCACCGGTTTTCTGCCCCAAAAAGGGCAGAAAATGCGGAAAGAAAAGTGCTGCTTGCAGGACTTTTCTCTCCGCATTTTTTAAGCACATTTGCGGATGGATACCACGAATGGAGTTCAAGAGCTGGTGTGAACCCAGCCTTAGATAGTTCTTCCCAAATTTGGGACTTGTAAAATAAACAGGATGAAGTGCATAGAGAGGATAGGGGTCCTGTTAGTTTAGGATATAACAGGGTAAGTTTCCTGAGTAGGATGACCCCTTTCAGGGCAATTGACATACTGTCCAATAAGAGACTAATAAGGACAGATAGAGAGATGGAATGACAATTGTATCAATGGAAACAAGCATCAAGACATCTGAGCCATGGTAAGACCGTTTCTTCACTGATCCATCTCAATGACGCTATTTTCCATTATCCACTCCTATGTCTGGTTATGACATAACTCACCACGCTAAAGGGTGTGGTCTCTAACTGCGGTATCTAAAAATATCAAAAATAAATACTAGTTGCATAAAATAGCCAAAAAATACTACAGTAAAGTATGATCACAAAACATCAAGCGATATAAATAGGGTTAGTACGTAAGCAATCAATGTAGAAACATCTCCAGCACCGGTGATAAATATAGGAGGAAGGAACGTCTTGGGGAGGTGGAAACTGAGGGCGTTCACAGGTAATAAATATTCAGGGATAAACAAAAATTGTACTATAAAGTCAAAAAATATTTTTAATATGAATCTTCAAAAATGTGCTTGGAAAGAATTCTTTCCTGGACAAGTTTCTGCCACAAGACCCCGAGATATCTTCTCATTGGTTTGTTTTTGTTTATCGTGAGCTTCCATAGTAACAAAGGGAAGCCAACAAATTAGGTCTGAAGGGTAAGGTCATCTCCATGGTGACCTAGGAGAATTATTGTTTAGATTTTTCCTTCAAGGGCAATTAGGAAAGGTAAAATAAATAAAATTGGGAATATTTTTAACTTTGAGACTCGGGGAGTAATACATAAATATGAACCAACACCTCGACAGACTCGTGATTGAGCAGTAATATATTTGGCGCTTGGTAAATAAATATTGAAGAGAGAAGGAACCGGTGTATTTTTCCCCAACATTCTTACTTAAGATGATTTATGAAGTACTGTAAGAACACTGTTACGTTAGAAAAGGTTTTTTTTTTTTTTGCAAAATCGAGGAGCTTCACCTATGAGTTTAGCATAAATAGACAATAAATTTCACAATCCATGAGCAGATGAACATGTACTTTCTCCTGACTTGACCTCCTTCAATGTGGCTTGTAGTATATTTGAAGCTCGAAGTCAATGGTTATTTTATCCTTGGAGCTAGAAAATAACTATGTTGGCCTCTGCCACAACCAGGTCTTTGTAAGGGGAACAATGGGTCTTATGTATCAAAAGTGTCTGCGAGGGGAAAAATTCATAATTCATAATAAAATTAAGAAATTAAGAAAATTGGATTGTGATTATCTGATAACTAAGCAGACATTTTCTTCAAGAAATTTTTTTATGTCTTCTAAAAATTAGCTAAAAATGACTTAATGACTGGTGTTATGACCCTACAGAACTGTTTTTGACTCTAAGGCCGAGGACTCATTTGGCATACACATCGTGGCAAAAACCGCAGCGTTTTACAGTCCCTACAGTCTAGCGAATCCCATCCACACATTGCAGAAAAATGCTCGCAGCGGAAATGCTGCATTTACAAAACTGCCGCGTTTTTGTAAATCCCAGCATGTCAATTATACCTATGGAAACGCCGGCGGTTTCTCTATAGCAGTGATGGCAAACCTATGACACGCGTGTCACGCATCGGCAGCTACATATTGTGTTATTGCAATAAGCAGCTGTCGATACTTTTATTTACCTGTCCATACTCCTGTCCTGGCTGCCCTCCGCTGCCTCCTCTAGGCGGTGGTACACTGACGTCACGACACTGAAGAATGCCGGGACACTACATACAGCGTCCTGGCCTTCTTCAGCATCGGCAATAGTGCACCCAGGAGGTGGCAGCAGAGGGTGGCCAGGACTGGAGAGTGGACAGGTGAGTGAAAAGTATCGGCCACTACTCTGTGTGGTGGTGGGGGGGATAACAGGGGGTCATATACTGTGGGGGGGAGATATAAAAGGTGTCAAACTGTGTGGGGGGCCATAAATAGGGGAATCATATGCTGTGTTGGGGGGGTAAAAAGGGGTAAAAAGTGGGTCATACACTGTGTGGGGGCTAAAAAAAAGGGGGTTATATAATGTGTGATTGGCCAGAAAAAGGGAGTCATATACTGTGTTATGGGCCAGGAAGAGGGGGTCATATACTGTGTGATGGGCCAGGAAAAGGGGGTCATATACTGTGTGATGGGCCAGGAAAAGGGGGTCATATACTGTGTGATGGGCCAGGAAAAGGGGGTCATATACTGTGTGATAGGCCAGGAAAAGGGGGTCATATACTGTGTGATGGGCCAGGAAGAGGGGGTCATATACTGTGTGATGGGCCAGGAAGAGGGGGTCATATACTGTGTGATAGACCAGGAAGAGGGGGTCATATACTGTGTGATGGGCGAGGAAAAGGGGGTTATATACTGTGTGATTGGCCAGAAAAAGGGAGTCATATACTGTGTGATGGACCAGGAAGAGGGGGGGTCATATACTGTGTGATGGGCAAGGAAAAGGGGGTCATATACTGTGTGATGGGCCTGGACAAGGGAGTCATATACTGTGTGATGGGCCAGGAAGAGGGGGGGTCATATACTGTGTTATGGGCCAGGAAAAGGGGGTTATATACTGTGTGATGGACCAGGAAGAGGGGGTCATATACTGTGTGATGGGCCAGGAAGAGGGGGTCATATACTGTGTGATGGGCCAGGAAGAGGGGGGTCATATACTGTGTGATGGGCCAGGAAAAGGGGGTTATATACTGTGTGATGGACCAGGAAGAGGGGGTCATATACTGTGTGATGGGCCAGGAAGAGGGGGGTCATATACTGATTGATGGGCCAGGAAAAGGGGGGTTATATACTGTGTGATGGACCAGGAAAAGGGGGTCATACACTGTGTGATAGGCCAGAAATACATATAATACAAATACATATATCAAAAATAATAACAAATATAACAAAATTATGGATATTTTTGGATGTGACACACCACCCGACTTAAGCTAGGTTTTTTTTACGAATTTTGATACCCGAGCTTAAAAGGTTAGCCATCACTACCCTATAGGTATAATTGAAGCAGAAGTTCGCAGAGGAAAACTCTATGGACTTTCTATAAAAAGCACTACGGGAAAAAACGCAATGCATTTTCAGCGCGGTTTTTCCCGCAGTGCTTTTTCGCCTTAGCCTAAAGAGGATTTAAGAGAAATCATAGGTTTAACATTAGCTCATGGCTAGTGTCATGTCCTGGGCTCAGGAAGAAGTGTTTGACTTAAAGGGGTCTTCTGGGATTCAGCATCGGCAATAGTGCACCCAGGAGGTGGCAGCAGAGGGTGGCCAGGACTGGAGAGTGGACAGGTGAGTGAAAAGTATCGGCCACTACTCTGTGTGGTGGTGGGGGGGATAACAGGGGGTCATATACTGTGGGGGGGAGATATAAAAGGTGTCAAACTGTGTGGGGGGCCATAAATAGGGGAATCATATGCTGTGTTGGGGGGGTAAAAAGGGGTAAAAACTGGGTCATACACTGTGTGGGGGCTAAAAAAAGGGGGTTATATAATGTGTGATTGGCCAGAAAAAGGGAGTCATATACTGTGTTATGGGCCAGGAAGAGGGGGTCATATACTGTGTGATGGGCCAGGAAAAGGGGGTCATATACTGTGTGATGGGCCAGGAAAAGGGGGTCATATACTGTGTGATGGGCCAGGAAAAGGGGGTCATATACTGTGTGATAGGCCAGGAAAAGGGGGTCATATACTGTGTGATGGGCCAGGAAGAGGGGGTCATATACTGTGTGATGGGCCAGGAAGAGGGGGTCATATACTGTGTGATAGACCAGGAAGAGGGGGTCATATACTGTGTGATGGGCGAGGAAAAGGGGGTTATATACTGTGTGATTGGCCAGAAAAAGGGAGTCATATACTGTGTGATGGACCAGGAAGAGGGGGGTCATATACTGTGTGATGGGCAAGGAAAAGGGGGTCATATACTGTGTGATGGGCCTGGACAAGGGAGTCATATACTGTGTGATGGGCCAGGAAGAGGGGGGTCATATACTGTGTTATGGGCCAGGAAAAGGGGGTTATATACTGTGTGATGGACCAGGAAGAGGGGGTCATATACTGTGTGATGGGCCAGGAAGAGGGGGTCATATACTGTGTGATGGGCCAGGAAGAGGGGGGGTCATATACTGTGTGATGGGCCAGGAAAAGGGGGTTATATACTGTGTGATGGACCAGGAAGAGGGGGTCATATACTGTGTGATGGGCCAGGAAGAGGGGGGTCATATACTGATTGATGGGCCAGGAAAAGGGGGTTATATACTGTGTGATGGACCAGGAAAAGGGGGTCATACACTGTGTGATAGGCCAGAAATACATATAATACAAATACATATATCAAAAATAATAACAAATATAACAAAATTATGGATATTTTTGGATGTGACACACCACCCGACTTAAGCTAGGTTTTTTTTACGAATTTTGATACCCGAGCTTAAAAGGTTAGCCATCACTACCCTATAGGTATAATTGAAGCAGAAGTTCGCAGAGGAAAACTCTATGGACTTTCTATAAAAAGCACTACGGGAAAAAACGCAATGCATTTTCAGCGCGGTTTTTCCCGCAGTGCTTTTTCGCCTTAGCCTAAAGAGGATTTAAGAGAAATCATAGGTTTAACATTAGCTCATGGCTAGTGTCATGTCCTGGGCTCAGGAAGAAGTGTTTGACTTAAAGGGGTCTTCTGGGATTTTTTTAACTGATGGCCTATCCTTAGTCTAAGTCATCAATTGAAAATCTGTGGGAGTCCGACATCTGGAATTCCAGTGGATGAGCTGCTCCGCTTAACGTGTGATGTCTCGTTCATTGGTCATTAGGTCCATGTTTACTCTCAAAGCTCTTTATCTTATGCAACTGATTCCAAAATATGCCAAGTCAAGATGAAGTAGTATTACAGCTGCAATGCCTATACCTACAATGTTTCTACTGAATCATACTTAGATCACCATATGATACTTACTGTTATAGTGTTATCTGATCAAATGTAGGACAAATATTATTTCCTTCTGTGGTTTTCTCTGTTTCTAATTCTTATCAAACCTGAGCATTCTCACTGAGGTCTCATGGGATATGCTGCTCTCTTGTACGCCATCACAGTGCAGGGGAGAGAACTCTTGTAGAAATTCGAGGACATTACTTTGAAGGCTGAGATGGGGCCCTCTTGGATGTGCAAGACACATAAAAAAAAAATTGAAAAACAAAATATCACTGACCAAAACTATGTAATGTTTTATTGTATTTCTTTCACTCATTGACAATAAAACACTGCACCAAGAATGAGGTGTTGGAATGGAATGAAACTTTCAATATGTGAATGTAATAATGATATGTGTAAGTAGTTACAATATTACAGTGAAAGGAAGCTCTAGCACCTTGTTGGGCCCCTCTAGCCTGGATACAAGATGAGATATAGCTGGGCGTGGAGGCATACAATTTCCATATGGTATTCTGTGCCAACATTTGTTGCAGCTGGGTCTGTAGATCTTGCACACTTGTAGGTTGCTGAAAGTGGTATCTCAGCTGGTCCCATAAATACTCAATTGGCAATAAATCTGCGACCAGGTAGTCCAAGGAAGACATCGCAGAGACATTCCTGGGAAACACTTGCTGTGTGTGGGTGAGCATTATCCTACAGAAAAATGACAGCTGGAAGCCCTGCCATAAGAGACAACACATGAGGCCGCAGGATGTCCTGCACACATTGCTGAGATGTTAGTGTCCCTCGTATCACTACTAGGGGAGACCAGCTGTTGTATGCAATAGGTCCCCAGATCATCACACCAGCAGTTGGCCCAGTGTGTCGCTTCATAGCAAAGGCAGGATTGAAGCACTTACCATGAGGCCTCCATACTGAAACCAAACCAAATCCAATTTAGACGATATGATTCCAGTCCATAACAGGTCTCTTGGTCTCCAGGTTTCTTGTTCATGATGACACAAGTACAAATGGAATCGATGGTGGCTGCCTGTCAATAGCAGAACATGCAATGTGCACTATGGCTCCAAATTCCCTTCAGCTAAGTGCCTAGAAATGGTCTGGGTGGAGACAGGAGTGTGTAATGATGGTGTCACCTGTGTCTAGATGGTGGACAAGGAAACTGGAAGCTGCTTGTGCTTGTTGACAGAAAAACGATCCTCCCTACTGGTGGTCTATCTGGGCCGTCTGTAACCTTTTTGCCGTGTGTGTGCCCTATGTAACCACCGCTCCCAACTCCTCCTAGTAAAATAACCATCCTGCTTCTCTCAGTCTCTCAAAGTTGGTCAAGGGGTCAAAATGTCTTTGAGTGCATTGCAGAACTGTTGACATCTCTCACCAAGAGGTACACTACCCAAAATTAGCCTCTAAAAGCCTTTTGATAGCGCAGTAGGGCATATACCTTTATGCCCTCCTGGTCAAGACCCAGCGTCTAATCGGACCACACCTGTATCGTTGACATAACTCCATGCCAAGTTTTGCAGTAATCCAACATTTCTATCTGGGTGCGTTATTTTTTGGGGGGAGCAGTGGTGCATAAAAAATATGAAAAAGAAAGAAAAGAAAGGACAATGCTGCCTGTTCTTTGCAGGTATGGCTGAAAGATAGATTTCTGCTTACAAAGCAATAGTGGAGGCAATGAAGTGTCATGTAACGTCCTCCTCTGGGTAACAGCGGCATGCATAGTGGGGCTCTATCATTTCCTTTTGGAATTTTCAGAATTTTTGTAAAACTATGAAGCCAAAATATGATCCAATCTTTATATAACAAAAAGGCAATAAAATGAAATATGTTTTGCATTATCTATAGTGATAAAAGTGATCCAACATGGTATGTGTTTTTCTGAAAAAGTATGTGACCTTCTGCTTCATCTTATGAATGTCGGTTGCTTTCTAGAATGACCATCTGCTTCAGGGCCAGCCAACTTTTCTATTGGATTTTGCCTTAAAGCGTATTATCACTTTTGCAGATGTCTCTCCTCACTCTGTGTCCATGGACTATTACCAAAAAAGTAATAGCTTTAGAGAGTGTTTTAGATAAATCAGGAAACTATGAATATTTTTATTTATTGGCTTTTTCCATGATACAATCTAATTGAAACCATTGTACGATAGGTAACAAAAATTTTGCATTGCAAACACCAAAACAATAAGGACATATTGACATGCACGAGATTTATTGGCTAAATTTCCTGTGTGTCTTGCAGAAATCCATTCACGTGCTGCAGAAATAACCTCATTTCGATGTAATAAACTGATTTTCTGTTGCAGAAATGTATATAACAAATCTGAAGTGTGTGAATAGGTTCCAAAATAGAGAATAAACAGACAGGGTTTACTCATACACTTAAGGGTATATAGGTGTTGTATACAGTACTCTGGTGTATTTTACACATAAGAGGGACACTATAAAATAGGGCTACTGTATTTATGGCGGAATCCCTTGGATGCTGCGGTCATGTTTGACCGCGGCATCCAAGTTGTTAATACCACGGATCGGTTATGAAGCAGGGTGTCAGGTGTCAGTTACAGCTAATACCCTGCTCCATAACCAATCGGGGGATTTAACACCTTGGATGCTGCGGTCAAACATGCCGTGTGCGCTCGCGAAGGGGTTAAAGGGATGTGACATCACAGGGCTGGCTGCTGATTGGCTGCTCGCATGGCATTGTGGGTAATTCCGCATTCCCAGAGTTCCTTGCCCCATGTAGAGCAGCCATTTTGAATGAAATGTGAATTATTACCATGAAGCGTGAGGAAATTCGGATTCAATAGGAATAGAATAGTTTCTAAAATTCGGATCGAATTCCACTTCTGTAACTTCGATTCGCTCATCTGTAATTGGGAGTTTTAGAGACCTTCCCTCTCCATGTTCATCGCACATGCACTGCTTGGCTGAGCCGAGTGTGCATGTTTATGGGAATGCCTGATGACAGCCAAGCTACAGTTTATGGCTGCCTTATTAGTACAAATGTAGCAAAGCTTAACTTGGATCTGATAACTTGCTGCAAGTTAAAGTTTGCTGGAACAATACATTTAACTCTTTAACCATAAAGCTAAACTTAGCTACCTCTGTATTTTATTTCAACTCTCTCCTTTCCAAAGCTCACTGTTTAGTGGGAACAATGCTCCTATCCATGCCTGGGATAAACACGTCTATCCTAAAATAAAATGGTAATAATATAAGGGTCGACTAGATGGTCCAGGGGTCTTTTTCTGCCATCTGTCTTCTATGTTCATATGTTTCTATCCACTACAGGGCACAATGTTTCTAACTTCTATTTCCTTGAAGCTTCTTTTTTATTATATAAAATTGACTATGATGTGAAATGCAGTTTATGACTTTTCCTTCCGGGGACAAGATAAAATTCTATCCATTTAGGGAATTGACCTTAATTTGATTTCTATTTGGTTTGGGGTATTTCTGTGCAATGTTACTGAATTTCCTCTAAGGGCTCAAACAAACCACGGAACCTCAAATAAAAGTATTTCCCCTGCGGTGACTCCAGTGTGCTACACGGTGAGCAGAAGTTCAGCACCTGCCATTACATTTTAATTTCCCAGACTTGCAGTGAGGAATGTATGTAGTATATAGGACCTTCTGTATTACTGTAGGTGCTTCCAGTACGTGATCGAATATGTTGTGTCCATTTAGCACAATTCACTATGACTGCTACAATCGGACCTCCAGTGCTTCTTTAAAAGTCTCAAGTAAGACGAACTGCCTATTAATGGGAGTCTCTGGGTCGGCTGATATCTCTAACCATGTTTCCAGGGTCTTTAACCCTTTAACGACACAGACTAGTTTGTACGTTAATGCTCGGTGGCTTTTTTTTCATATCCCGTCTAACTATATTATTTTTCTGTCCACACAGCTATGTGAGGGCTTAGTCTTTGTGTGACGAGTTGTCCTTTCATTTACCACCATTTTGGGTACATATAGTTTTCATTAGCTTTTATTTATGTTGTTTGGGGGTCCATGTGAAATAACACACAATTCTATCATAATTTTTTGCATTTTGTTTTATGACATTCACTCAGCATTAAAAATGACATGGCAGCTTTGTCCATCAGGTCATTATAATTATGGCAATACCATATTTATATTGGTGTTTATTACGTTTTACCACTTTTACAAATAAAACGTCATTTTTTGAAAATTAAGGATTTTCCTGGGGTCACCGTATTCTGATGCCTATAACTTTTTTACTATGCTGTTGACGGAGATATGTCAGGACTCTATTTGCGGGACAAGTTGTATTTTTTATTGATACCAATGTTTTGGTATGAATGACTTTTTGATCACTTTTTATTGTTATTTTTGGGGGAAAGCAAAGTGACCAAAATACATTAATTTGCGCATTGCGGTATATTTTTTTTATGGCATACACCATATGGGATAAATAACAATATTTTTGGATAGTGGGGGCTTATACACACGTGGGGATACCTAACATGTTTGTTTATTTATTTTTGATTATATTATATATTTTATAAATATAAAGGTGTTTTTTTTTAACTTTTTGTTATTTGTTTATTTTTTCACTTTTTAGGAGACTTGAAGCTGGGATCTCAGATCCCTTGAGCAATGTCCTGCAATACATAGTATTTCAGAACATCGCACAGTAGTTCCTATGGGAACTGTGCATAGACAGTCAGAAGGCCGTGGCCCGGCCTCCTGGCTACCATGGCAATCCCTCGGAGCCTGCGATCTTATCGCAGGGGGTCTGAGGGGTGACAAGGGGGACATTTTACCTCCAGACCCCCTGGATACCGTGATCGCTATTGATCACAGCATCCAGGGGGTTAATCTGCCAGAGCCAGAGAATCTTTCGACTCCAGCGGCTGGTCCTTGTCCTTGGCTGTGTAACAGCTGACAGCAGGCTGTAATGCCGCAGGTACAGTTTTCTGTGCCCGCGGCATTACAGCACCTTACTATTACTGAGCTGAGTGTTAACCATATGCTCAGCTCAACGTAATAGAATGGTGCAGAGCGTTAAGGGGTTAATGATTTAGGCATTGACTTACCTATAGGTGGCACTAAACAGTTTTCATTCTTCTTGAGGAGAGCTAATTTGCATACTTTTTTTCCCCAGGAAACATTGCGAGTAAGATTTAATACAACAGCTGCAGTAGATCTTCTCAAGGAGAAACGGTACCACTTGCAAGAATATGGTCCTGGAGGTCATGTATCACATGTTGTGTTAGTAATCTGATACTTGTATTAAAAAATACAAAAAAAAAATACAAAAATTACTGTTTTTTATATCCAGCATTTCTTCAGCGCCTTTGAAGTAACACAAATGATTGCTGGAATCAGGGCCAGCTCCGGGTTTATGTAGACAGGTGGGTGACAGAGGTACATGTGGCCTCTACTTACCTTGGCAATGACATTGACAAACATTTGTAATGTGCTTTTCCCACACAAGGGACTGAAAGCACAAGGAGCGTTGTGGAGTAGGGGAGTTAGTGGCGGCCATACAGGTGCTCATCCCCAATACCCAAAGGACTAGTTGTTTTTATGGCCTTAGTTTGATAAACATAGACCTTGTTGACCCAGATGGCCTTACCACCTAAAGTTGCCGAAACAATGAAGCTGGCCTTGGTGAGAATGATATGCTTACAAAAATATGTTATGTTTTGGGAGATACAAGAAGGTGCAAAAGTTTTAGGCAGATGTGAAAAAAATGCTTTGTAAGAATTCTTTAAATAATAGAAGTGGTAATAGTTTAATTTGTCAATGTCACGGGTCATTAGTATCAAAAGTGCAAACCCCTTTAAGGTAGCAACATGCATCAGATAGCTGTCAGCTGCGTCTATACCTCTAGGCCCCTATGATCACATATATGTTCTGTTTAGGGAGAGGGGTGTAAACTAACAACAGATAACTTCGGGATGACTTGTCTTCCTTAAGATCAAAAGGATCAGTCATATTAAAATCCAACAGCCAGATCATCATAGGCGAGAAGTTAGACAACCATCATACACAGATGATTGGCCAAACGTGTCGAAATCGGTCAATTCGGCCGCCTGCCATCTAATGTGTATGCCTACCTCCTCCAGTCTTGGATAGAGTATATAGCAGCTAATGAAAGTGTTGACTGTATGGATATAGAGGAGGGGAACATGTTCCAATAAGGGATACAAATACATAACTCAATGTCTATTTTAGGAATTTAACAAACTACATTATTTGGTGGATTTACGTCATAGTTTCTACACCCCAATATATAATACAATATACAAAGCTGGTGAAAATATTCCCATGGACGTAAAATTCCTCCGACATTCCTCAAATGTCATCACAGATCTAAGATTTACGAATCCATATGACAGGTCCCTGTTGTATTTCAGTGTCATATGCCTGCGTAATGTGAAAAGTGAGGACCGAATACATATATGGCATGCACAGGGTCATTGACTGAGGGCAGAGGATACATCTGTATGCAAATACCATCCATGTCTTCTCCAATGACATCATTCCTACCATTGTTTATGGGACAGAGTGTCTGACATGTAACATATACTGTACTATCCTCATTCGCCATGGTACATACCATGCTATGGAATATATTATTATTGTTATTACTGCTCCAACCATGAGAAACTCAACAAGACAGACGGTATAAGAAACACGCAGAATTACGAGAAGGAAGGAGGCATGACATGACAATTCTTACATTCCTCCGCCGCTTCCAGCAAATTACCTTCATTACATTTCCCTCAGGATGTATAGAAAATGTTCTAACAAAATAATGAAATTCATTACACAAAAGTGTCATTCCACTGAACTCAGTGTTGGGATATATTGGGCACTCCGGAGGATATTATTCTGAGGGTCTACTATCAGCTATAGTCTAAGAACCAAGTAGCCAGAGCTAGCTATATGAAGGCGCCACACACAGCAAATATGCTGCGGAATTTCCATCAGAGAAATTTAGATATGTGTACCTTGCAAGGCCCCAAAGCAAAAACCACCCAAAAACAGACAGACAGATATATGATTAAATAGACTGATAATTAGATCAATAGATAGATAATAGGATGGATAGATAGACAGATACCAAAAAAAGAGAGCAGTACCTAACAAAACAGAAGGCTGGGTGCAGGTCCCATTGTCCAAACTCAACGACTGTATAGCAAAATCCAAAAATATAGGCAGCAAGGGACTTTGTACTGGGCTAATAAAGGTAGATATATAGTGCTGCCTATTTTTTTGGATTTGGATACATAGGTTAGATAGATAGATAATTAGATAAATAATTTATAGACCAATTAATTGATAATTAGATCGATAGATAACTAGATAGGAAGAAAGAAAGAAAGAAAGAAAGAAAGATAGATGATAGATAGATAACTAGATGGATGGATAGACAGATAAAAGATAGATAGATAGATAGATAGATAGATAGATAGATAGATAGATAGATAGGAAAAAAGAAAGAAATATAGATAATTAGATAGAACGATAATTAGATAAATAATTAGATAGATAGATAGATAGAAGATAGATAGATAGATAGATAGATAGATAGAGGAAAAATTGCAGCACTCCTTTAAAAAATAAACCAGTGAATTTTAATCCAAATTCACTGGTTTATTTTTTAAAGGAGTGCTGCCATTTTTCCTTTATTAGCTGTGTGGGAGACATTGCCATCCTCTGATTGGACTTGCACCCAAACTTTATTTTTGTCTATGCTGCTTTGAATTTTTCTTTCTTTCTAGATAGATAGATAGATAGATAGATAGATAGATAGATAGACAGGTAGATAATACACACGTGGACAAAATTGTTGGTACCCCTCGTTTAATGAAAGTAAAACCCACAATGGTCACAGAAGTAACTTGAATCTGACAAAAGTAATAATATATAAAAATTCTATGAAAATGAACAAATGAAAGTCAGACATTGCTTTTCAACCATGCTTCAACAGAATTTTTTTTAAAAAGAAAACTCATGAAACAGGCCTGGACAGAAATGATGGCACCCCTGAAAATAATGTGACCAAAGGGACATGTTACATCAAGGTGTGTCCACTAATTAGCATCACAGGTGTCTATAGTCTTGTAATCAGTCAGTGGGCCTGTATATAGGGCTACAGATACTCACTGTGGTGTTTGGTGACATGGTGAGTACCACACTCAACATGGACCAGAGGAAGCGAAGGAAAGAGTTGTCTTAGGATCTTAGAAAGAAAATTATAGTCAAGCATGTTAAAGCTAAAGGTTATAAGACCATCTCCAAGCAGCTTGATGTTCCTGTGAATACAGTTGCACATATTATTCAGAAATTTAAGATCCATGGGACTGTAGCCAACCTCCCTGGACGTGGCCGCAGGAAGAAAATAGATGACAAATCAAAGAGAAGGATAATACGAATGGTAACAAAAGAGTCCAGAAAAACTTCTAAAGAGATTAAAGGTGAACTTCAAGCTCAAGGAACATCAATGTCAGATCGCACCATCCGTCGTTGTTTGAGCCAAAGTGGACTTCATGGGAGACGACCAAGGAGGACCAAGGAGGACACCATTGTTGAAAACAAATCATAAAAAAGCCAGACTGGAATTTGCCAAACTACATGTTGACAAGCCACAAAGCTTCTAGGAGAATGTCCTATGGACAGATGAGACAAAGATCAAAATTTTTGGGAAGGCACATCAGCTCTATGTTTACAGACGGAAAAATGAAGCATATCCTGAAAAGAACACTGTCCCTACTGTGAAACATGGAGGAGGCTCTGTTATGTTCTGGGGCTGCTTTGCTCCATCTGGCACAGGGTGTCTTGAATCTGTGCAGGGTACAATGAAATCTCAAGACTATCAAGGGATTCTAGAGAGAAATGTGCTGCCCAGTGTCAGAAAGCTTGGTCTCAGTCACAGGTCATGGGTCTTGCAACAGGATAATGACCCAAAACACAAAGCTAAAAACACCCAAGAATGGCTAAGAGGAAAACATTGGACTATTCTGAAGGGGCCTTCTATGAGCCCTGACCTAAATCCTATTGAGCATCTTTGGAAGGAGCTGAAACATACCGTCTGGAAAAGGCACCCTTCAAACCCGAGACAACTGGAGCAGTTTGCTCATGAGGAGTGGCCAAAATACCTGTTGAGAGGTGCAGAAGTCTCATTGACAGTTACAGGAATCGTTTGATTGCAGTGATTGCCTCAAAAGGTTGTGCAACAAAATATTAAGTTACGGGAACCATCATTTCTGTCCAGGCCTGTTTCACGAGTTTTCTTTTTTTTTTTAAATTCTGTTGCAGCATGGTTGGAAAGCAATGTCTGACTTTCATTTGTTCATTTTCATAGAATTTTTTATATATTATTACTTTTGTCAGATTCAAGTTATTTCTGTGACCATTGTGGGTTTTTCTTTCATTAAACGAGGGGTACCAACAATTTTGTCCACGTGTGTAGATATCTAGATAGATGGATAGGCAGATAAATGATAGATAGATAAATAGATAGATAGATAGTTAGATAGATAGATAGATATATTTCTATATAGCTTGTCTTTTATTCAGTGATATCCCTGCTGTTTCTATGCTTAGGAGTCCAGTGGGTAGTTTTGCTCAGTGACTGACACTTATGTCTACATGCACATTCATACAGTTAAGGTTGTTAGTCAGTGACTAGGACTCCTAAGCCAAAAATGAGCAGAGACGTAAATGAATAAATGACTATTATACTGGGTATACTGTATTTGTTCCTATAAACCTATATATCCTTCTGCTCAGCTCCTCCTGCTCCGTTGCCTGTATGCACTTTCCTGCATGCAGGGAAACACTACAGACACTACGGACTGTCTTCAGCTAACCGTAAGCAGCAGAATGTATCCAAGAAAGACAGACTTGATCAGAACGGTTACCACAGTCACCCTACAATTGATTCCTCAGACACTGGTCCTTATACTGTAGCTAGATGTTATCATATCAGAATATCTGCAGCATGTCTGCTGAAAATCTGCAGAAAAAAAAAAAATGTCCGAAAGGGTGAATATTTTTTGTTGCAGATTACATCACAGTAATGCATTGGATTTGCAGTAGATTTCACACTTTGCTTTGCAGCAAAATCTGCAATGAAAATCCACAGTATAAACTGACATGCTGCAGCATGTGGATAAGACCTAAAACATAATAAAAAAAAATAAAATACAAAAATATAGTATTTATTATGCCATTAAAATTTAATAACCTTTTTGAAGGTAACAATGGGATGTATTACTTAGCTTTGGGCACTGGGTTAAGTGTGACATAGAAAAGCGCAGGTACTCTTTACATTTTTGTGGTTTTAGTGGCGTGATAATATATCATAAAGGCATAATAGCAGCGCCCTTCTAATGATAGTCAGGAATCAGGAATATGACAAGAGGGCTCTTGCTCTTTCAGAAGACTCAGACAAGTATCGCTTTACTAGTGCCTAGAGCAAAATTGACAGTCTGTTCCGTGCTGCAGCTGTGTATCTCTCCATGTTACTGCTGTTGCCACCATTCACTTGCAAAATCTTAAAGGGCTATTCCGATAATTCCAAATCATCTCCTATCTATGTACAATAGCCATCTACGCACTCTACAAATACAAAGGCACCACCAATTCTATGGCGCTGTTGATGCTCATTTCACACTAATATTCAAACGTCACTTATTCTGTCCTCCTCCTCCTTGACCTCTCCTCTGCCTTTGACACAGTTGACCATTCCCTCCTGCTAGAAACTCTCTTATCAATTGGCATCTCAGACCTGGCCCTTTCCTGGATCTCCTCATACCACACCAACCGCACATTCAGTGTCTCCCACTCCCACCACCTCCCCGCCACACCATCTTTCTGTAGGTGTCCCCCAAGGCTCCGTCCTAGGACCCCTCCTGTTCTCCATCTACACCCTAGGCCTTGGCCAACTCATAGAATCCCATGGTTTCCATTACCATTGCTATGCTGACAACACCCAAATATAGCTCTCTGGACCAGACATCGCCTCTCTGTTGTCCAGAGTCCCAGAATGTCTAGCAGCCGTAGCCTCATTTCTCTCCTCCTGCTTTCTCAAACTCAACATGGAGAAAACGGAGTTCATAATCTTCACCCCTCCTCGCACGGCCCCCTTACCTGACCCATCTGTCAAAATTAATGGAACCACTCTCACCCCAGTCCCACAGGACCGCTGCCTTGGGATAACCTTAGACTCTGACCTATCCTTCAAACTGCATATTTAAACCCTCAACACCTCCTGCCGCCTCCAACTCAAGAATATCCATCAAATCCGCGCCTTCCTCACCCCTAAAACTAGAAAGATGCTAGTCCATGCCCTCATAATCTGCCGCCTAGACTACTGTAACACCCTTCTCCATGGCCTCCCAGCAAACACTCTCGCCCCCCTCCAGTCCACCTTAAACTGTGCTGCTTGCCTAATACACCTCTCCCCCCGTTCTTCATCGGCCGCTCCCCTCTGCCAATCCTTTCACTGGCTACCCATCACCCAGTGAATAGAGTTCAAATTACTAACACTGACATACAAAGCCATCCACAGCCTGCCCCCTCCATATATCTCCGACCTAATCTCCCGCTATCTACCCGCACGTAACCTCCCATCCTCCATAGACCTCCTACTCCGCTCTGCTCTTATCTGCTCTTCACACAAACGTCTCCAAGACTTCTCCCGGGCATCCCCCATACTCTGGAACTCATTACCAAGACACATAAGACTGACCCCCACAATCACAAGCTTCGAGAAGGCCCTGAAGACTCACCTATTCAGGAGGGCCTACAACCTCCAATAACGCTACTGTCACCACACCACCACCTGTACAGCCTCTACCCCCACCTTCTGTCTCTATCCCTCTTCCCTCATAGATTGTAAGCCCTTGTGTGCAGGGCCCTCTATCCCACTGTGCCGGTTGGTCACTGTTAGTATTGTGTTTGTTTTGTATATTTTGTGTACCGTATGTAAATCCTCAAATGTAAAGCACCATGGAATTAATGGTGCTATATAAATAATAATAATAATAATAATAATAATAATAATATTCAAGTCTCTCTGTCCCAGATTCTGCTTACAATCGGCGGAGAGAAAAGTCCTGGAAACTGGGCAGAAACCCAGCTTACCCCATTATGGTCCCTGGGGTCCGGTTTTTGCGTGTAACCACTTTTTAAGCAGCCAGGGTTTCCGTCTTTCGCGTCTCCATGTGGACCCGAAGGATGGAAACCTGAACAGTAGTGTGAACCTAGTGTTACTCTGCTTCTCTTATATAGTCCCATAGCAACACATAATGTTGTAGCACACATATGACTTGCTATTCGGTTTATGCGATACACATGGGACCCCATTTTCATAATTGATGGGGCTTCCAGCAGTTGGACCCTACTGATGGGTTGTCCCCTATACTGTGGATAGGTCTTAATGTGTAATTTGTTAGTATTATGGGCTATAGACTAATATTACTTACATTTTATTTGATTTATTAGTAGGGATGTACCTTTTGTTAGTAAGTGGTCTTTTCGGA
Source organism: Leptodactylus fallax (assembly GCA_947044405.1). Classification (NCBI taxonomy): domain Eukaryota; kingdom Metazoa; phylum Chordata; class Amphibia; order Anura; family Leptodactylidae; genus Leptodactylus; species Leptodactylus fallax. The sequence continues at coordinate 894,371 of CAMRHE010000506.1, forward strand.
TAAGTTGTCTAGAAGTAAAGAAAAAAAGTAGGTTGTAAACCTTGTTCCCTATCTATAATGTACAATTTATAAAAAGTGGCCACGTATGTGACAGCAGTGAGGCTAGTGGACCTCATGAGACATCATGGGGAAACTGCAACCTATTTCTCCCCTATAGTTACACCCCTGTATCTTCGCAATATAATGCGAGATACTACTCCCTCTATAATCTACATGTACATTTTCTACGGGGTGGAGGACTGTTTGTTGTCTATAATTTTGTGGAATAAAATAAAAATAAAAAGTAATTTAAAAAAATTAAAAATTCATCAGAACTACTTGTGTTAAAGTCCCTGTATTGAAAAGGGGACGTTTCCCATCAATACATGAATATCACATTATAGTACTGTATATCTTTGGTCTATATACTGAATGTGCACCCTGAATATGGTGTGAATTTAACCTACCACTGCCTGAGGCTTCAATGTCAATGGGTCAATTTTTAACATCCCATTTGGGTAAAAAAAAAAAAAAAAATTTAAAAAAAAAATACAAATTTAACTTCATCTATTTTTTAAGTGACAGATGACAAATGGATGTAAAAGACAAACAGAAAAAGAGAAAATGACTGAAAAATAAGTGGCACAATCATGGAAAACAGATGTTAAATTTTTTTTTAACATTTTTAACGTCTTTTTTTAAACTTTTGTGTCGATGAGGTACCGTCTTACTAATATAACTAGAGATGAGCAAAGTTTTCAAAAATTCGATTCGGCATCTTCGCCGAATTTTCCGATACGATTCTATTCGATCCGAATTAATTTGCGGCAAATAACATCTATTACCTGGCTGCAGAGAGCCGGGGTGGGCGGCAAAATGGCGGAAGCCCTTGGATGCCGCGGTCATGTCTCTCTCTCTCTCTCTCCAGCACGAACAACTTTTATTCATATGGAAGGATCTGCTAACATGCAAAGACATGCCTACCCAATAACATCACTAGAGAACATCATGTGACCGTCTGATGTCACAAAGGTCCTTACTAAATATTCGTTACCGCGAAGCATCAGGAAATCCGGAATCATGGAGAATCAAAGATTTCCTGAAAATCGGATCGAATTCCACTTCGTCAGCTTCGATTCCCTCATCTCTAAATATAACAAAGCTGACTTATTCACCATTTCTGCACATTTTAATCCAAATAACACTGAAATATATTTCTGTAAAACATAGAGTATGTAGTGAAAATAAGACACTATTTTGGGGATAGCTTATAAAAATGGTTAAGAAAAAAAATCTATCAGTTAAACCAGCATCTACTGTAAATTGTGCCTTTAAAGGGTTAATGCACTGCACAATGAAAGAACAATAGAAGCACTCTGAGGATCACATACGGGACACCAACCCTCAGGTTACAGAATTATTTTCTATACTATCAGGTTGTCGCATTGATCATGTGCGGCCCCACCATCATCTTCTTTGATCTGGGGATTTGCTATAAGTAATGTGAAACTCAATTACCTAGAAATACTGCTTATCGTCTGCTGAATTTCTCCCTCGCAGGTGTATGGAAATATTCAGTACAATCCTACATTCAGCTGATCTGTTCACTACTCAACGTGGCACTATGTTACCTATTCTGGAAATATACTATAGTCATGACTCCTGGATGTATATTACAGCTGATACTCTGGCCAAGATCAGAGGTAACCCATTAGATGCCGCAGTTCATAGTGACCACAGTCATATATCCCAGTTACTATAGGTAAAAAAGTCAGGCATTTAAGACCCCAATGTCTGGGACCACCTTAACCCTACTCTTTGGTAGGGTATGCACAAATCCTGTTCATTATTGGGTCAAGACATGCCAAATTTGCTGGTTACTGAAAATATGGGACAATCCCAGCAAATGTGTGACTGTTCACCTTCATGACAGGAACATTGGCATCCCCTTGATTTGGTTGCAGGGGGGTCAAAAGGTTTCCAAGTCAACAATGGCCCCCAGGTCTGACATCTTCATATTTCTAATAGGTGAGAGGGTATCTGTCAGTTCACCTTATAGACATAATAAGATGACAATAGATAATATAGACCTTATTCCGACATAATTGACTTTCTACATCAGTTCCGGTGGAATAATGTGGGGTCTCTCAGACGTGGGTACACCAATTCCGGGCATTTAATCCCTTGGATGCCACGGTCAATAGCACCAGCGCCATCTAAGGGGTTTTGGAGGGACAGAACTCCCTCCTGTAGGCATTGGCACCCCTGCAAAATGAAATGAAAAAAACACAGCAAAATCACATTAAAACATTAATTCCCCCATCCCAAAATGTTTAGAAAATAAAAAGGAATAAAAAAATAAAAATACACATATTGGGTATTGCTGTGTCCATAACTGTAATAACTGTAATGTTATTTTACCTGCCCACTGAACAGCGTGAAAAAACAAGTCCAAATAAAAAGATCTAGAATTGCTATTTTTTGTCGGTCGCCGAAAAAAGTGTTATAAAAAGCAATAAAAAGTGTTATGTTCCCCAAAATGGTATCGGTAAAAATATCAGGTCTTCTGGCAAAAAATTAGCCTTCACACAATTCTGTTAGCCAAAAAATAATTAAGTTATGGTTCTTGGATGATGCGACGATGGACAGAAAAAAAATTACAATAATAAAAAGGGTAAAAAAAAAAAAAACTATACAAATTTGGTATCAATTTAATCATACTAACCCAGTGAATAAATTTATCAGGTTATTTAAACCACATAGTGAATGGTGCAAAATTTACAGCATATTTTTTTTTATTCCTTCCCAGAAAGAATTTATAAGTTAATCAATGATGTATATCTACCCCAAAATAGCGCCATTACACACTAGCAATTGTCCCTCAAAAAAAAAAAAAAAACATGCCCTCATACTTTGACATTGACAGAAAACTAAAAAAAAACTATAGGACTTGGTATGTCATGATGGAATAATGTAAAAATGGTCATCAAGGTCTAAAACAGGCTGGTCACTAAAGAGTTAAACAAAACATTGAAATAAAAAAATAAACACAAACAAATAAAAACATTTTTAAAAAGTGCTTTATGGCCAAGGATATAAAAAATAAAGTAGTATTTAAATGTACTAGTACTATAAGTCTAATATGCTATTGAACCCATGCAGTGAATGCTATAATGCCAGGATCGGTGGTTTCTTTTTCATTTTATCTTCCAAAAATGGAATAAAGCTGATCTAAAAGTCATATGTACTCCAAAATGGTACCAATGTAAACTACAAACTGTCTTGCAAACAACAAGCCCTTACACAACTTTATCAGCAAAAGATTTCTGTCTTTCAGATTTTCTTTAAATTTATTTTGGAATTTTTTTTTTTATTAATCAAAAGTAATAAAACCTAACAAAATATGGAAGTTTAATATCTCTATAAGTGATCCACAGAATAGTACACTAGTCATTTATATTGCATGGTGAATCCTGGCAAAAAAAAAAAGCAAAACAGAAAACAATAAAGAAAACAATTGCAGAATTGGTATTTCATTCCTTTTCCAGCCCCCAAAAGATAAATTACATTTTATTAAGACACTGTACTATGCCTTTAAAAAAAAATACAACATACTACAAAAAACAAGCCCTCATACAGTTACATCAATGAAAAAATTAACAGTTGTAGCTGATGGAACACATGATACAAAAACAAGATAAAATCCTCTGCCCTCCAGAGGTTACTATATTGAAAAGTTAGTGATATGACAACATAAAACTTTAGCATCATACTAAGTAATATAAAAAATAATTGTGGTAGAAATATATTTTACATAACAAATGGCTAATATAACAAAAAGTAAACTATATTTTGATTGGAATATGCAATATTAAAAAAAAAAGATCAATTAGCTAAAAAAAAACTAAAACATTTTCAAATTGCAATTTTTAGATAAATCATCACCAAAATTCCATTATTATTTGACAGAACAAGTATGTACTCGACTTGCTCTACCTTGAATGTTATGTTCCAGTATAGGCTATAACATAGGCTCCGGGCTATATAGCGCTTTTATTTTGTCTAGGCGTAAAAGGAGACATAGTAAGTATCAGACAAAGAAATCCCAATTGAATGGTTTTATTTGTAGCTCTGGAAATTTGAAACCTAATTCTACTAAAGACCTAAAAATTCAGTTTATTGTGTGAATCTGGTAGTCATGAACTTTTAACTAGGATAGGCACATTATGAGCAGAATAAACACCAAGCAGTGAGATCCATCACCAGCAGTTCTCCCGCTTTTTGACAGTATCCAGGAAATTGCAGAACTTGTCTCCGCTATACAAAACAACCAACAAAAAGAAGCAAAAGGGAAGGCAATATAGGCACAACGAAAAGCCAAAAACTAACATGTTTGAGTCACCTTTACTGATACATACGGTACTGACTGCACAATTGCTTTAGGCAGGTACGGAAAAATGCTGCAGAGTAAGAATGCTTTAACCCCTTAAAGGGGTATTCCCACGAACATAACTATTTTTAAATTTGTAAATAATAAAAAGTTAAACATTTTTGCAAATATAAGTAATTAAACATTTTGCAGAGTTTTAAAGATTTTTCTCAAAATATCTCGAGGTCACAAGTTGTTGTCTTGATCGGATGCCAGTGGATACGACCACGAATGCAGGACCTTTCTAAAGTCAGAAAATTAGCCATGATGTCCTTATTGTGGCTGGGATATCTTCTCATACATGTTGTGTCCCTGTCTGATAACCCAGCTACAATAAGAAAATTATGGCTGGGTTCCTGACAAGTCCCAGACCATAGAAAGTTTCTGCATTTGTGGTCGTATCCATTGGCAACCAATCAAGACAACAGACTGTCACCACTAAGAAAGTTAGAGAAAATCTTTAAAACTCTGCAGAATTTTTAACTACTTATATTTGCAAAAACGCTTAACTTTTAATTATCTACAAATATAGATATGATTATGCTCATGGGAATACCCCTTTAAGGACACAGCCTATTTTTGCCTTAAGGACACAGCATTATTTTTCATTTTTTTCATCATCATATTGCAAGAGCCTTAACTTTTTTATTTTTATTTTGACATAGCCATATGTGAGCTTGTTTTTTGTGGAATTAGTTGAATTTTTTAACAGCATCATTTTTACAACACAAATCATAACATTTTTTTTTAACTGCTTCTGGGAGAGAATGGAAAAAAAACAGTTTACCATTGAATTTTGCACTGTTCATTCTATGGTAAAAATAACATTCTTAATTTATTCTGCGGGTCAGTACGATTATGGTAATACCAAATATGTATAAGTTTTTTAATGTCTTACTACTATGACACAAAAAAACCTCTTTTTTTAAGAAAATCATTAGTTTTAGAGTTACTATATTCTGAAACCCATAACTTTTTTATTGTTCCATGAATGGAGCTGTGCAATGGCTTATTTTTTGCGGGATAAAGTAAAGATTTCATTGGTATCATTTTAGAATTCGAACGACTTATTGATCGCTCTCTGTTCTGTTTTTTGGATAGCGGGATAAACAAAAATGGCGATTTTGGCATTATTATTTACTTTTATTGTTTATGCCATTCATCATGCGGGTGAAATATTGTAATAATATTATATGTCAGGCTGTTGTCATTTTTATTTTTTAAAACATGCAAAACATTTTAATGGGGAAAATGGGGTTTATTTATGTTTATTTTATTGTTTTTTTTTTTTTTTTTTAAAAAGGGTACTTTACCACTAGGGGTCTTGATCACCTGTCCAATATACTACAGCACATTTGTATTGCAGGTTATTGTGCCTGTTACTTAATTGTAACAAGCATTCTATTAGAACATGCCTCTAGCAGGTCCTAATAGAAAGTCAATGATGGCAGCCAAGGGGGCCTTTGTTGTGGCCTGATCATGGGGACAATTTGGAAGGTGCTGGGAAAGGGGGGGGGGGGCAGTCATGACAGCCATGATAGCTTTAGGTGGCTTTAGTTAGGGCTGTGGATAGGTGGGTTACAAATTTGAAATTGTGGTCTTGCAATAGTGGAAGAGTGAAGAAATCAGATGATACCTTTTAGAGGCTAACTGAGTATATTTGATGGTAAGCTTTCGAGAGTACTAGCTCTCTTCTTCAGACATGGTGTTATACTAGAAACTGAAAATTCACACTCTTTATACACACACAAGACATGGATCTTCAAAAGGATCTTAGAATAACAAAATGCAATATAAGTAGGGAAGTTATTTACAACAGGTCAGGAAATAAACAGTCTGGGAAACTTTGTGGGGCGTGACGGAGGGATCTGTTATTTGTTTGCTGTCAGGTGGTGATTTGTGACCCTCACAGTTCATACATAGTATGACATAGAACTGATCACTATAGTGTGGTTAATATGGCAAAATTTTTTGGACTTATTTAGTTGTTGCTATGCATTTATTTCCAGGAGAGTGGATTAGTGTTACTAAGGGTTTAATTTGGTCCTTATGACTTTAAATTTTTGTACGATAAGGCAAACCAAAGTCTCCTAAATTTATACCATCTTGTAAGCAGATCTTTTTCTGACATAGTAGGAAATCTCTAAGTGGTAACCTAGATCCCTGTGGGAAGTAGATGAACTCATCCTATCTGACAGAAATGTCTCTTTCGCTGTGAAATGACACAATCAGCTCTTCTCTGGTGTTACTGTAGTACATGACAGAGTCGGAAAGATAAAAGCAAGACGCTGAATGAGGCTCTTCACGGCTCCATTGTGTTACATTTCAGTCCATAGAGCTGCGAAGAAGAAAAACCAAAGAACAACTGGATCTTAGTCCATTCATAGCTTTTATCCTCACATGGAAATCTATACCATAAGAATGCTGTAATGCTGAGGTTATATATACTAACGTATAGATGTATAATGCCTGAGGATGAAAAACATATGTCTTTCAAAATCCATCAAGATTTAAGTGCCTATTCTTTTCATTCCACAATGACAGTATCCATAATGTGTTTCTGTCTTGTATAAGCAGATTCTTCCATATTTGGTGGGATACATCGGTGATCAAATATCACTGGGTGACTTGAGTAACTTGGTACAAATCTTGGATTTGGATAGCAGAACCTAAGACTGCAACAATTTTTTTTTGCAGCTGGACTGGGATGAAAAAGCAAAGAGATATTTATTTTCTTTAACCACCAGGGGCTTAACTACCAGGGTAGCAGTGGTAGCGGCTGCCACAGGGCCCGGGACATTACGGGGCCCCATGAGCTCCCGATGCTTTTTTTTTTTTTTAATACTCCAGCAGGTAATGGAGTTCCCCCGTTCCCCGATGTCCTGCTCACGGCCGCCTGCGCTGTAGCGGGGATCACTGTGCGCAGTAGTGGGGTTCGGTAGGTAAGGCCGCGGGCCGAACCCCACAATAACTGCTATTATTATACTTCGGGGTCTTTTCAGACCCCGGAGTATAATAATCAGAGGCCCAGGGGAGATGAGGGAACATAAAAAACAATGTACTTACCTCTCCTACGCTTCTCCAGGCTTCGGGCCTGTTTGGTGACGTCCCAGATGTCAGCCGACGTCGTTTTGCGTCGCAACGCCGGTCCGCATCACGTGACACCGGCCTAGTCCAACATTGAAGAAGGCTGAAGTAGCAGGGAGTGGACTGGAGAAAGGAACAGGTAAGTAGCATTTTTTTTTATGTTTCTATCCTCCCCTGGGACTCTGATCATTATACTCTGGGGTCTGAAAAGACCCCAGAGTATAATAACAGTTCATGGGTGGTCCACAATGGAACATAATACTGTGTGCAGGGGCCACTATGGGGCATAATACTGTGTGCAGGGGCCACTATGGGGCATAATACAGTGTGCAGGGGCCACTATAGGACATAATACTGTGTGCAGGGGCCACTATGGGAAATAATACTGTGTGCAGGGGCCACTATGGCACATAATAGTGTGCGCAGGAATGCATTTTTTTGGGGGGGGGGTTGGAAGGGGCAATCGGGGGGGGGGGCGGTTGGGGGCAGCGGTTCGGGGGGAGGCCCCATGTCAAATGTTCACCTTGGGGCCCAGCCATTCCTAGTTACGCCACTTTTAACCACTGCAAGGACATCTAAACTCTGCTGAAGGGTGATCCCCAGGTGATAGTCTCCAGAATTGTTACCAGTTGGCTGTAGCAGTGATACCAATACAGGGACATGGCCAGATGTGGAACAGGATGGAGAAGACCAGACAAGAACAAGACAAGAACCAAGTTGGAAATAGATATACAGAACCCAAGGGCTTGGCAAAAATCTGGAACCAGGAGCAAGGACACAAAATAAGCATGAACAAAAAATTGAACCAAAACCACTGACACCAGGGGCACAACTAGGAGCTGGGACCAGGAGCAAGGGCACCAGGAGCATAGACGGAAAATGGAACCAAAAGCACCGACACCAGGGGCACAACTAGGAACTGGGACCAGGAGCAAGGACACCAGGAGCATGGACAGAAAATGGAACCAAAAGCATCGACACCAGGGGAACAACTAGAAGCTGGGACCAGGAGCAAAGACACCAGGAGCATGGACAGAAAATGGAACCAAAACCACCGACACTAGGGGCACAACTAGGAGCTGGGACGAGGAGGAAGGACACCATGGGTACTACTACAAGAAACTAAACTAGGAACACTCAAGAGACTGAGCAAACAGAAGTAAATCAGCAACAAATGTAGGCTTTAGTTGGCCATCAGGATTACATGGCCTCCTATCAGCTACATAAGTAGCAAAGTAAGATCCCACCTGTGAAAAACACAGTAAAATGACTATTCCTCCTAATTAGGACCCCCTTCTAGTACTGAGTATGGAGACTGGTCCAAAGAGTGTCTTCTCTGAAGATTCCAGGTATCCATGCATTACATAAATAGCACTTGTATAATAAGGCGGGGAAAGGAGGGGAAATGTGAAGAGCAAAGAACATCTGTATACTTATATTTGGTTACGTGACTGGGTGACTAAACACTGCATCTTCCAAAATGGCTCACTATGGTTGTCAGTCAGCAGTAGGAAGGTCAGTTTTGGAGTTCAATCTACTGCTCTAAAAAGAAAAATATTGTACAAAAAGAATATGACTATTTCCAAGCACATATAAAGTTTTATTAACTGGGCGGAGGGGCACTTTAAATGTGGTATACCACATGTGGTTTTCAATAGGAAGCAGTTAGAAAATAGATAGAAGTTACAAGTACTGTAGGACATAGCTCATAGCATTCTTCTAACAGTAAAGCAATAATTTGCAACCAACCTTTTAGAAAAAACCTGTGATATGAATAACCATTAAAAAAAAAATCTGAAACACCAAAAATACACATTTAACATTTACATTTGCAAACATCTTTAACGTACAGTGGGGGAAAAAAAGTATTTAGTCAGTCACCAATTGTGCAAGTTCTCCCACTTAAAAAGATGAGGCCGGCCTGTAATTGACATCATATGAGCGACAAAAATGAGAAAACAAATCCAGAAAATCACATTGTCTGATTTTTAAAGAATTCATTTGCAAATTATGGTGGAAAATAAGTATTTGGTCAATAACAAAAGTTCATCTCAATACTTTGTTATATATCCTTTGTTGGCAATGACAAAGGTCAGACGTTTTCTGTAAGTCTTCACAAGGTTGGCACACACTGTTGCTGGTATGTTGGCCCATTCCGCCATGCAGATCTCCTCTAGAGCAGTGATGTTTTGGGGCTGTCGCTGGGCAACACGGACTTTCAACTCCCTCCAAAGGTTTTCTATGGGGTTGAGATCTGGAGACTGGCTAGACCACTCCAGGACCTTGAAATGCTTCTTACGAAGCCGCTCCTTCGTTGCCCTGGCGGTGTGCTTGGGGTCATTGTCATGCTGAAAGACCCAGCCACGTTTCATCTTCAATGCCCTTGCTGATGGAAGGAGGTTTGCACTCAAAATCTCATGATACATGGCCCCATTCATTTTTTCATGTACACGGATCAGTCGTCCTGGTCCCTTTGCAGAGAAACAGCCCCAAAGCATGATGTTGCCCCCCCATGCTTCACAGTGGGTATGGTGTTCTTTGGATGCAACTCAGCATTCACTCTCCTCCAAACACGACGAGTTGTGTTTCTAGCAAACAGTTCTACTTTGGTTTCATCTGACCATATGACATTCTCCCAATACTCTTCTGGAACATCCAAATACTCTCTAGCAAACTTCAGACGGGCCCGGATATGTACTGGCTTAAGCAGGGGGACACGTCTGGCACTGCAGGATCTGAGTCCCTGGCAGCGTAGTGTGTTACTGACGGTAGCCTTTGTTACGTTAGTCCCAGCTTTCTGCAGGTCATTCACTAGGTCCCCCCGTGTGGTTCTGGGATTTTTGCTCACCGTTCTTGTGATCATTTTGACCCCACGGGGTGAGATCTTGTATGTCTTCCATTTTCTAATTATTGCTCCCACAGTTGATTTCTTCACACCAAGCTGCTTGCCTATTGCAGATTCAGTCTTCCCAGCCTGGTGCAGGTCTACAATTTTGTTTCTGGTGTCCTTCCACAGCTCTTTGGTCTTCACCATAGTGGAGTTTGGAGTGTGACTGTTTGAGGTTGTGGACAGGTGTCTTTTATACTGATAACAATGTCAAACAGGAGCCATTACTACAGGTAATGAGTGGAGGACAGAGGAGCCTCTTAAAGAAGAAGTTACAGGTCTGGGAGAGCCAGAAATCTTGCTTGTTTGTAGGTGACCAAATACTTATTTTCCACCATAATTTGCAAATAAATTCTTAAAAAATCAGACAATGTGATTTTCTAGATATGTTTTCTCATTTTGTCTCTCATAGTTGAGGTCTACCTATGATAACAATTACAGGCCTCTCTCATCTTTTTAAGTGGGAGAACTTGCACAATTGGTGGCTGACTAAATACTTTTTTTTCCCCACTGTATACTCACTAGATGTTTAAATACATAGTGTATTACACTTGTGGTAGCATTTGCATAGTGCATTGAACCAGGACATTATGTGCTTGCCCAAGAATTAAAGAGCAACATTTTTGACACTATGTCAAAACTCACTGTGGGGTCTAAGTTCTAAGACAGCAACCAATCTCTAAACTAAACAACTAGGTACTGTGCCCCTTTATTTGTGATCAACTCTCTTTGGCTCCCCTTGGAAAATGGAGCAAGAGGTCAATGGATCCATAGAGAGTCCATAAATGTTTTAGTGATTCATGGAGGTCTCAGTGTCCAGACTCCTACCGATCATGCTTAAGCATGACATACACTCCAGAGCTCCTTAGAGGCTGTGTACAAGCCTGCAGGATTGCTCGAGTGATGTGGATGTAACAACTACAATACTGTATATACAGACACCCATCCAGCTAGACGGTAGAACATAACAAGTGATTTCACCCCTACTGACCAAACCATCTGGAAACAGTTTCCCCTCCTAGTGTACAAGGGTGGTGATTTACCTGCATTGGTATGATTTTCGTGAAGGATATATATTAAATTATTCTTAAGAACACCGCATTATATATCATTTCCTTTTATTTTTAAGTACTATAAATTATATGACCTATCCATTCCACAATTTAGACCTAAACTCGAAAAACAGTCTCAGAGAAATATGTCTCATTTTTGCAATATGACCTCAGCCAGATCGCTATGTACCCTACCGTTCTAAAGTATTCTGCCTTCATATGAGACTAGACTCATGGTACAGTTAATTGTGGACACGATAACCACAATCTGTTTTTAGGAACTGGAGACCTCAATTCATGTGTAGAATTTCCAAACTTTTCAACTATGTACAATAAAAAAACTGTATTAATTCTGAAAGAACCCATGACGTGCCGCAAGTACATCAGGACATAGGGCGTAGGAGATGACGGTGACCTTCCAGATGGATTTTTTAGCTTATCCAGTTTGCCCAATGATGGCCATACTTTATGAGGGCAGGAGGCGAGCCGCAGGAAAAAGAAATAAAAACCTACTTTAAAAGGAATGTATCACCAATTTTTCTTTTATTTATTAAAACCAGATTGTTCTAATGTGTTCTATTTTTATGATTATAGATTATTTATTCTATTTTCTGTACATTAATATGGAGGCTGAGAAGATAGAGAAAACCCAAGGACCCAATGCACGTCTCACTTGGAAGGAATTGTCCGAAACATTGTCCTTGAATTTGGGGCCAGTTACCAAGATTCTGGGATAAAAATTGGTGTACAATCTCTAAAAAGCCTTGCAATTTAACAGTCACACATCTCTGATGGGCACATTACTTAAAGGGGTTGTCCTGTGGAACAAGTGTCCTATCCCTGGGGACCCAATCATCAGGTTCCCCAGTGATCAGGGGAACAGGGGACTGAAAGTCCCCCTAAGGCACCTTACAGTCCCGGCAACTCCATATATTGCACTATATTACAGGCAGTTCAAGCGCTCCATACTACAGGTAGTTCATATTACGGGCAGTTCCTGTGCACTACATTACAAGTAGTTTATGTAAATGACGCTCCATTCACAAGGTAGCCTTAGGGGGACCTTCAGTCCCACATCCTCCTAATCACTGGGGGACCTGACCCATTGGGTTTCCAGCGATCAGCCCCCCCCACCCCCGGACAACCCCTTTAACAGTTTCAGTCTTTAACAGGCTCAGATTACAATCACATCTTTGCTGGTGTCCGTCTGGTGCAGAGTCCGGCTAAAATCATGGATGAAAAAGTCCCACAAGCCCAACTTTTTCATCCAGTGATGTCAGTGAGAAAGTAATGGATATATTCAATAGGGTCCTTTGGGATCTGCTGTGGTCTGTCATTACATAGACAGTCTTTATTGTTTAATTTGTTCTCCTAGTCTTGTGGTGGACCAGAAGAATGGATTAAACAATGCAGATGTGAGCACAGTGAGAGGTACAGTCTAAGCCATGATGGTTTGGCACAGTCTCAGTCTCAGGTCACCCTGAATGTTAGAGGGTTTCTACCGCCCATAGTACAAGAAGTGGTCTGCCTTTTCTCCCTGTAGTCCCATGTAAGGCTGCAGCCCAATACAGGACAAGATGCAGTAAGCGGTCCCACAGTCCTCCACTACTCAGCAGGATTCTCTTAATCTCAGGCTCAGTATCAATCTATGCTGGCCAGACCTTATTCCTCTTACAGACCTAGCTAGCTCTCCGCTGCTGCTCTTACTGTGCAAACATATACTGTAGATAACTGTTAGAGGCACAGTACCTGCACATAGACATTGCTTACCTCACATTGACATATTAAAGTACAACATAGTATGTTACAAAACAACTAGCATAACTGAGTAACATAAGCACCCAGCTAACATCACAGGAATATGAACAATGAGTCCAAGTGCACTATATTATAGGCGGTTCATGTGCACCATACTACAGGTAACTTAAGTGCATCATATTATGGGCAGTTCCTGTGCACTATATTACAAGTAGTTCATGTGCACCAGATTATGGGCAGCTCAAGTGCACTATATTACAGGCAGTTCAAGTGCACCATACTACAGGTAGTTCAAGTGCACTATTTTATGGGCAGTCCCTATGCACTATATTACAAGCAGTCCAAGTGCACCAGATTACAGGCAGCTCAAGTGCACTAGATTACAGGCAGCTCAAGTGCACCAGATTACAGGCAGCTCAAGTGCACCAGATTACAGGCAGCTCAAGTGCACCAGATTACTGGCAGCTCAAGTGCACCAGATTACTGGCAGCTCAAGTGCACAAGATTATGGGCAATTCAAGTACACTATATTACAGGGAGTTCAAGTGCACTATTTTATGGGCAGTTCCTGTGCACTATATTACAAAGAGTTCAAATGCACCAGATTACTGGCAGCTCAAGGGCACAGGATTATGGGCAACTCAAGTGCACAATATTCTAGGGAGTTCAAGTGCACCATTCTACAGGTAGTTCATGTGCACTATATTACAAGAAGCTCAAGTGCACCAGACTATGGGCAGCTCAAGCACACTTTATTACATGCAGTTCAAGTGCACCATATTGCGGGCAGTTTATATGCACTGTATTACAAGCAGTTCACGTGCCCCAGATTATGGGCGGCTCAAGTGTACTATATTACAAACAGTTCAAGTGCACCAGATTACGGGCAGATCAAGTGCACTATATTACAGGCAGTTTAAGTGCACCACACTACAGGTTGTTCAAGTGCAGATTATGAGCAGTTGACGTACACTGTTCTGTAAGGAGAACATATGCATTACACAAACCACATCCAGGAAGCCATAGTACTTTAGATAAATGAGAAGCTTAGCTTCCTCTAGGACTGTGAAATAGTAAATGAAATCCCGAGTGATGATCGCAGAGATAGCTAATGGTTAAGACACATACCAGACTATAATTACATTATAAAGGGAAGTCGGTTGGAGCCTAAACCATAGGGGGTTAATGGACAGTATGTCATAAACAAGAAAAGGACAGGTAAGTAGAGTAGAATTAAAAAATATAGCAGGATGTTTTACTAAAGCATTGGATCTGTCCTGGCGCCATATGTGCACAAATATTTACCTAAATGATGACGGCAGAGCTGAAATCTGACATTAAGTGCATCGTACATCCCTTGTACTGAAAACCTAAGCTCACGTTCACATAGCCAAATTACACCACCATACAATCTCCAAGCTATATATATCCGTAATATGGTACCCATAAAAATGTATATGTGTAATGTTTAAATTCACATGGAAATTGAGAATTTTAATATAATATGTAGTGGAAAAAGTTCTGCTCTTTTACCAAGAACCGTGCTACTTTTTGTAGGAGTTGTGCTTCATGGGCAACTTAGGAGGGGGTGGCTTCCAGGACCCTAAAAGTGCTCTATAAATAGTTCAGGAGAAAATCTGGCGTTCACTAAGCTTCCAGAGATCTTAGATATTAAACCATTCTAGGCCACCTCGAATAGTCCCTTCATCACGCTAGATCACCAGAGATACCAAAACTCTAAACCACTGCAGACCTCCAGGGATCAGTTTGATAAATCGTCCTCTGGACCAAGACTCCCTGTGGCACCCAAGGCCATCGACATCACCAAAAGATTTGATGCATATGACAGTTTTGTCATGGGTTTTACCATGAATCTTGGCAAAAAATATGGCAAAAATGGTTTGTGCAGTTATAAATAGTCTACAGAGTTTGCAGTTTTATCATGGAAGAGCAACAAACATTCACAACATTTTTGGTGTAAGTATATTTAGGGGGCTCTAGGATTAGGTTTATATTTGGAGAATTTGGTCCATATATGTTAAGGAGGTAGAGACTGACTGCAGAAACTGTCTGTGCACAATATGGTGTAGTTTTCAGGAAAAGTTGTCATGATGGTCTGGGCGGAATTAGAATAAAAGGAAAGAGAATATCTATGATCAGAAAAGACATCACATATGGATCACCGGATTTATAGAGTAGCTGTCACCCTTTTATAGTCAATACTTTCACACAATGTCTCCCTGTAGCTCAGGCTCAACTGGCCGATACCATTTCCCTTGCCAACCCTATCTGCGTCCATACACCATCTGATACTGTCAGCAATGACTGGACACTGGCCAAGTGTGTCGGTGCACTACGGTGACATCAAGCTGTCAATGCTGACACAGAAACATGGCATGACAGGGCGGTAGTAGGAACGGGAGGGGCAAGTTTTGGAAACAGTCCAGGGCCCATGGCCTGCTTAATCTATCAATGCCATAGATATTAGTGGCAGATTAGCACTAACCCTTACTGGGGGTAAGGAAAGAAACAGGAGAACCCCTTTTAATTGTATTAAGTGAAATATCTGTTTGCGTTACACTATACAAGAAAACCTTAAACATTAGGCAAATAGGAAATAAAGACCGGAGGCAAAGAAAGCTGTTTTGTGTAATACAGTATTCAGTACAATATTCACTAGAAGCAACATGATATTACAGCTAATAAACGTCCCAGATATACAAGGTCAGGACAAAGAGTTTCCAGTGGAATTTTTACACAGAACACTGTACAAATAACCTAAGCAGTGAGATTAGTGGAAGGAACATACCACCTGCTGGGGTTATTGGTTTCACTCCATGAGAAGGAAACACAACTTGTGATTCATGTAGAAATATCATAAAATACTGAAATTAATACAGTTCAGACTGTTTAGGAGTCTCATATAATTTGTTTCTTTGTTTTCCAAGATATTCATTAGGCTAGGCGTGTGGGGCGCCTCAGGTTGTGTAGCCCTGCAAACATTGCGTGAAATGGAGGTAAATGTGACTATGTTGAGCTTTGCAAGATGCTACAACTGATTTTTAAAAAAAATCCATTAGGTTTGAAATTTAAAGGGGCAGTGCACCAGAAAGAAGCATATCAACCCAGTACCATAGATAGATAGGCTAGTGTCACCAGAACCCAGCATATCACCCCAGCCTGCAGATAGATAGGTTAGTATCACCAGGACCCAGCATATCAATCCAGTGCCACAGGTAGATAGGTTAGTGTCACCAGAACCCAGTCCAACAGATAGATAGGTAAGTATCACCAGAACCCAGCATATCACCTCAGCCCTGCAGATAGATAGGTTAGTATCATCAGAACCCAGCATATCACCCCAGCCTGCAGATAGATAGGTTAGTGTCACCAGATCCCGGCATATCACCTCAGCCCTGCAGATAGATAGGTTAGTGTCACCAAACCTCAGCATATCACCCCAGCCTGCAGATAGATAGGTTGCAAATGAACTATATATTCCTTTCTAATGACAGATCCCTTTAAGTGATCATAACATTGCGGCAACTTGCGATTTGTAACCTGACTAAATGTTCTTTTAACAGATGCAATACACACAGAGCAACACTACTAACTTTGAATGCGCAGCATAGCCCTGAACTTTATATGTTTAACTAAGTTATATTACATAATATTATGCTATACAGTATTAATTAAACATAAGGACTATATGTCCCATACAGTGCACAATATTACACATACGAATTGTATGGCCATATATACAGGTCTATGGGATTTTAGTATTTTCACTCTATAGTAAGGGGAGTGTTATCCTGCTTTTTAATATTTCCCAGATATACAGTAAGTGTCAAAATGTGACCACAGTCGTGCCATATTGCTCCATCCAAGTTCCATTCCTCCCCATCAACGCATAACATTCACATCCACAATGAGCATTAGTCACAGTGCCCCCATCATGTCTGCAAGTGAGTGCCCAAATAACAATGTCAGCCATAATGATAGAGCGATATTCCTGCTGAGTCCACTGTTAAAAACAGGTGTGATTCTTCTATCTTTTATGTGCAAACTCTTCTTGCGTTATTGTAAAGCATTTCTGATCCATTGTAAATTTGAGAGATGGTCCTATAGGGTGCCCTGTCAATACAATAGCCTTCATATTGCACTGTGTACAGTATATGTGTAAGGCTCTAGACTTCCATTAATGTAAATGTACTTTGCAGCATTTTATTTTTTTCATCTGTGACATGAACATAAATTAAGCTCAAATGAATAATATTGCACTTATTTTAGTGATCCCCTTCCCAGATCTGAAGTATAAGGGGTATCTGGGCACCCACGACTTTAATGGTAAATCTGCCCCTTCGGTGTGAAGCATGAAGATCTAGAAAGATCGTATGTTGTATAAGAACATAGAATACCTTTCAATAGGTTATGTAGACATGTCAGCTGTGGACAGGAACTAAATTTCAAGTTGCCTATAGGTCAATGCATTCATTGGCATCACCAGAAAATAAGAGGCACATGTAGAGTCAAGGAGGCTATACATGATAGATAACAATCGGCAGCCAAAAATTTCCAACACTTGTTAAATTAAATATCCAATCACCATTACAGCTTAATGTTTATGGCCAACTTTACTCCAGATTGATATACAGCTTTGTAGGGAAAAATTCAGTATAACCTGTAACTTATTCATTTTAGTCTTTGCTCATTATGGGCTTAGGAGTCCAGTGGGCGGTCCTAGTTATTGATTGACAGCTTTCTTTGTATGCATACTCTTAAGCAGAAGACTGTCAACTAGGACTGCTCACTAGACTCCTAAGCCCAGAATGAGTATATAGCATATAGAAACTTTCAGCATACTGTGCATAAATAAATGCAGTCTGTACATGGAGAATATGGAATGGCGATTACATGACTTATGTTCTGCATTTTTAGCAGTTTTCTCCTCTGCGGGGTTTATATTTGGATTCTCAGTTCTTCGTGAGGTAGTGGGTAGAGAGTAGCTGCTAATGTCTTTAATGTACTACAGACAGAACGTAGAGGAGAATCTGTTCCTTTCCATCACTCACTTAAATCATCAGCAGGATCATATAGGATATCAGAGAAGCACTCACCAGTGTATATGTAAATAAAGCACTTGGGGTGAGATAGAAACTTCCTATTTATCTCTAGAAGGTTCTCTTTGTGCATGTTTCATTTCTCTTACTTCTAAAGCTCTGCTCACCGCAGACTTCTTCAGAGACAGACTCAGCAGAAATTTCAGAGTGAATGTCAGTTTAGCAGCTAGGTGAGAGAAGAAAAAGCCATTTAAGTGGAGAAAGAAGCATTTTTTTTCTCTGATAAGATATATTACAAAGTTTCTTATATTTACATGCACTATCAATTCATGCAGAATCTGTTGACGAGTTAGTGGCCAGTTAAATGAATAAATCCCTAGTCATACTGAATCTATTCACACACAATGATATATCAATCCGCTCCTCCTGACCTATAACATACAAAGTGGACTGCATTTTCAATAGATTGTATCAGACTGAATGATAGATTCCCTTTAATGGTGTACTTAGAGACATGTAAGAAATACATGAGAAATAAATAGATGTTTATCCTCAGGTTTCACAATTCAAAGACATTAGAAGTTACTAAGAAAAGACATCTAATGAGTTTCCATCCACTTAATATGGTATTGCCTGCAGGCACCCATACTGCAGGCTTGTAGAGAACACACACATCTTCTTGACCTCTCGGATAATTATTTCGAAAAATGTAATGTGAACACTGCTTTGCTCACAGGACGGCTTTGTTTCGCAGGATTTCATACATTGCATAATTGTAGGTACAACATTGTAGCACATTTCTTGGACACACATGGAGATGAGATCACACGTACAAATTACCTATTGTCTTATTCACTTCTAGAGAAAGTCTGAAGCCTAACAGGGACTTGTTTTTGCACATACTGTATTGTTATGCTATGGAAATGTGTGGGCTTCTTATCTCATAAAGGGAGTAAATTTTCACAGTCTTGCTATTCTTTCAATGTATTTAAAGGGGTTGTGCCAGGAAAGGAAATACATGGCTTTCTGGCAGAAATAGCACCACACCTGTCCATATTGTGGTACTGCAGCTCAGTCCTAATTATTCAACAGAGCTAAGCTGCAATACCAGACACAATCTATAGACATGTGCGGCACTAGTTGGGGAAAAAAGTAGCCCTATACTTTTTTTTATCCTGGAACAACCTTTTTAAAGGGATTCTCCGGCAAACACATTTATGATTAAAACTACCCAGCAGGCTGCAAGGAAACAAAATGGAGCATACTGACCTCTCACCAATCCAGCGTCACTCCAGTTCTGCTGCCTAGTCCCTCAATAGTCTTTACCTACTGGTGTTCTTGGCACAAAGGCAATGCCTGGAGATGCATACCCAGCCAATGACGGGCTGCAATGTGTGTTGAGAGATACCAGTAAATAAATACAAGTAGAACTGGATCAGGGGCCATTTTAATTTCCTGGACAAACACTTTAAAAGCAGGGCCCTACTTTGCAGTGACTGTAAATGCCGCGGTTGCGGTGGCTGCGTTTCAGCCACGGCCAAACTGCAGCATTTAAGCCACATGGGGCCCCGGCCTTAAAGGGAATCTGTCACCAAATTTATGCTGCCTTATAAGGAAGTGACAGACATAGTGAGTAAAAATGCATATTTCACAAAAAATACCACACAAGTAGACATAACAGTCACTGCCCTGAATTCAGCATGTCTGTCACTACCATGCATGATGGCATAGTGACAGATTCCTTTAATTTTTATGTGAAAATTTGTTATAAACAAACCTGGTCCCGGCCCTCAGCAAAGACTGGGGCTTTCTGTAACTGGTGACACATTGCTTGCAATGAAACAAGCAGTGATGAAGCCAGCATATACTGACTGACATATAATCTCAGATTAGGAAGGGGAATGTTTGAGTGATGCATAAAGCAAAGAAAAAGAATCAGTTTTTCTTGAGGTTTACCCTTATATATTCTTATATTCATGTGACTAAGTATAGAGGACTACCAACCCTACCATAAAACTAGCCAACATAGAGGACTACCAACTCTACCATAATACTAGCAAATGTAGAGGACTACCAAACCTACTGTAATAATACTAGCGAACGTAGAGAACTTCCAACCCTGCTGTAATAATACTAACAAACATAGAGGACTACCAAACCTACTGTAATAATACTAGTAAACGTAGATGACTACCAAACCTACCATAATACTAGCGAATGTAGAAGACTACCAACCCTACTATAATAATACTAGCGAATGTAGAGGACTACCAACTCTACTGTAATAATACTAGGGAACGTAGAGGACTACCAAACCTACTGTAATAATACTAGTGAACGTAGAGGACTACCAAACCTACTGTAATAATACTAGCGAACGTAGAGGACTACAAACCTACCATAATATTAGCGAATGTAGAAGACTACCAACCCTACTATAATAATACTAGCGAACGTAGAGGACTACCAACTCTACTGTAATAATACTAGGGAACGTAGAGGACTACCAAACCTACTGTAATAATACTAGTGAACGTAGAGTACTACCAAACCTACTGTAATAATACTAGCGAACCTAGAGGACTACCAAACCTACCATAATACTAGCGAATGTAGAAGACTACCAACCCTACTGTAATAATACTAGCGAACGTAGAGGACTACCAAACCTACTGTAATAATACTAGCGAACCTAGAGGACTACCAAACCTACCATAATACTAGCGAATGTAGAAGACTACCAACCCTACTATAATAATACTAGCGAACGTAGAGGACTACCAACTGTACTGTAATAATACTAGGGAACGTAGAGGACTACCAAACCTACTGTAATAATACTAACAAACATAGAGGACTACCAAACCTACTATAATAATACTAGCGAACCTAGAGGACTACCAAACCTACCATAATACTAGCGAATGTAGAAGACTACCAACCCTACTGTAATAATACTAGCGAACGTAGAGGACTACCAAACCTACTGTAATAATACTAGGGAACGTAGAGGACTACCAAACCTACTGTAATAATACTAGGGAACGTAGAAGACTACCAAACCTACTGTAATAATACTAATGAACATAGAGGACTACTAACCCTACTGTAATAATACTAATGAACATAGAGGACTACTAACCCTACTGTAATAATATTAGCGAATGTAGAGAACTTCCAAACCTACTGTGATAATACTAGAAAACGTAAAGGACTACCCAAACTACTGTAATAATACTAACAAACATAGAGGACTACCAAACCTACTATAATAATACTAGCAAATGGAAAGGACTACCTAACCTACTGTAATAATAATACTGAACATAAAGGATTACCAAACCTACTGTAATAATAGTAGCGAACGTAGAAGACTACTAACTCTACCATATTAGTAGTGAACGTAGAGAACTACCAACTCTACCATAATAGTAGCGAATGTAGAGGACTACCAACCCTACCATAATACTAGAGAACGTAGAAGACTAGCAAACCTACCGTAATAATAGTAGCGAACATAGAGGACTACCAACCCTACCATAATACTAGCAAACATAGAGGACTACCAAACCTACTATAATAATACTAGCAAATGGAAAGGACTACCTAACCTACTGTAATAATAATACTGAACATAAAGGATTACCAAACCTACTGTAATAATAGTAGCGAACGTAGAAGACTACTAACTCTACCATATTAGTAGCGAACGTAGAGGACTACCAACTCTACCATAATAGTAGCGAATGTAGAGGACTACCAACCCTACCATAATACTAGAGAACGTAGAAGACTAGCAAACCTACCGTAATAATAGTAGCGAACATAGAGGACTACCAACCCTACCATAATACTAACGAACGTAGAGGACTACCAAACCTACAGTAATACTATTGAATGTAAAGGACATGTCAGATTTCCAGCTGTTGTTCAGCAAAAGTGGATAAATCAACTATTTCGCCAACCAAAATATAAAATGTATGGCTGGCTTTAAACAAGTGTGAATATGGGGTCAGGAGGAATAGCTTTCAGGATAAATAACATTCAACCAACAGCTGTCAAAAGTTTATGGACATTTTTTTTTCCATTTGTCATATTTGGAGTCGGAAGGAAATTTAGATTAAGAAAATTCTGTCTCTTGTTTTTGTTTTTTTTTTGCTTTTTTTTTTAACTTATTCTGGATCAACACAGGGTTTACTAAGCAGACTTTTACAATATTATTGCATTACTATATTACTGACGGCCTGCCTACAGTGCTGGTATGTGTCACCTACGTGAGAGATGTACAGCTACTGTGACTCATACTTATACATTGTATTGTGTCAATGGGTACATGATGTACTGACGATAACCACTGTGACCTATTAATAAAATAAAGGAAAAAAAGTAAAATCTAAATTTGATATGGTCACTATTAAAACAACAACAACTGTGATTCCCTCATGCATATAATTGGGGTTTATAACATCTGATATGCACATTGAACAGGCCGTCATGATTTATGCTTGTGTTGGGATCCATGAGTCATTGGGATCTCAGTAGAACTTTTGTTGTTTGTAACATCTAGATACTGGGAATAAAGGACTTACCAGGAAATTCATATTTAGCGTCCAGAGTTATCTGGCAGATATTACATAGTATTATACGTGTCCTTGGTAATCAGTGTATTGCTATGCTAGTTCAGTCATCATGATGTGTTACTATAGAGTAGACATGAAGTAACAAACATACCACAGTTAATAAATATTAAGAAGAAGATGGATACTCATCAAAGAGCATGATACGCAATTCTTGGACGTAACGGTTGCTGGAAGGCTATCAAAGTCTTACTTCTCCTGTATTTGGCTAAAAAGTAAAACCTTCCTGTCAACGGTATTAGTAACTGTAAAAATATCTGCATAATTAATAAGGTTATGATACTACAAAAGTCCATTGAGATCAATTGGAATCAATTAGAAGTTATGAAACTATGAGCGTAGATCCAATAGAAGCTATGACAAAACGTACAGCTTGTGAACGGATGGTCTGGACCATGGAATCCTTTCTTATCTAAAATTGGCCAAACACCTCAAACAGCTGTTAACCAAATGCTTCTTCAGCAGACAGCTATTCCATCCAACCCTCGTATACACATGCATGCTCAATTTGGGTGAGCACACATGCACTTTCAATAAGGGCAGGGGAGTATAGCATTTAAAGACACCTTTGGTGGTGACTTATCTTTTCTAAGAACAAGTAGATCAGGTGTGTTGAATTCCAAGAGAAAGTCAGGACACCTCCATATACTTTAGATGATTGGCCAGACATTGGCAGGTTTGGCTGACATTAACCTAATTTGTACGGTAATCTTAAAATGATCTGATGTCTAGATAACAAATAAGCACCCATGATTCATTCAAGGTTAAGGACTTCTTATAGGGGCAAGGTAAAATAGTTGAGATGCAGTTGACAGTATAACAAGTAATCATAGGGTCCTGTAGGAAAACTTGGAATGAACCTCACCTCCACATGACCAACTATAGCAACAAGAGAGTGCAAGATAAGTAAAGCTTATGATTATTTTGGTCTCCTCCATGGGTAAGATTGGCCCATCGAAGTACCGGAGGAATCTCCAGTAAGCCAACATAATGATGGGGTCCTAATACAATAGAATCCCAAAGGTCAACTTGATTTAAGACATCATAACTTGGCCTTATGGTCTATTTGATACATAAAAAACTTATCAGATCAAATTGTGGAAGTGTCTCGTATTTCGACTCATAACAACAAAGGTCTCAAAATCACTTCTGACGGTGGGCTGAATTGTCCCTAGTCCGACACTGCCTCCACTTTCTTGTGTCCTCTCACTCTTTGCTTGGTCTCCTGGAGATCTACATTCAATTTTGACTCCCTTTCAATAACCATAGTCATCACTACCCTCAGCTTACTCTAAGCGGAGATGAGCCATTATAGATCCTGGACTACACAGGACAGGAGCTGCCCAAGTATTTCTTGCATAGGTAGATAAGGTGCCCATAAACATTAGACTACAATTGATGGACAATTTCGAACAATTGACAGAACAAGAACCATCATTTACCAAGAACAATCATTTCAGGTGACCAGTGACAGACCTCCATCTTGTCAAGAAAGGTCATTGGAAGAACATTCCCAAAGTCATAAGTAAACAGGTATAGATGTCATTTGCAGATTCCCAAAACTAACTTGCTAGTTAGGCAAACCCCAACGGTGGAGAATCAGCATGTCCAGGGTAGCTTGAGCAATTGCCAAAGTGTCTCAGGATGAGATGTAAAAGCGGCAAATATATTATCAGCTACAGTATATTACCTTGTGCATTTCACGGTCCACTATTTTTGGATGCATAATCTTGGTGCAAATACAATATATACCAGCAATGAGGAGGTGTAAGATAAGTGTACCTAATATGATGAATGCAGGGGTATAGCTATAGGGGGTGCAGAGTTAATAGTTGTTATCAGATACCTTACACAAGGTAGGTAGGGGCCCCATTACAGATTTTGCATTGGGGCCATAAGCTTCAAGTTACGCCTCTTGAGACATACTAGTATTAAAACAATCTCCTAAATTATGTAATGAAGATCCTCAATTTAAGAACTAAGTCTCATTACAATTACAGACATGAGCTTATATAACCAGATAAATTCATGTTAAAAATGGTACAAAGAAATGAGCGCTTGTCTGCAGTCATGAGAAACAGCCGCCATGTACAGCACAGTACACCACACTACTATACAGTGCCTTGTAAGCAGTAAAATACTTCCTGTACTACACGTAAAGGTCTCTTTCCATCAATGGTGATGAAGAGTTTCAAAAATCCAGAAGGATATAGTGTCCTGTTCTGTGAATATGAAAATAATGGCTACTATTTTTTCACTTTCATGCATTGCTAGATATGGTCCTTTTTGACAAATAAGTCATCCAACAGCATTTTCTGGAAAATTTCTTAAACTAAAAATTCCCATAGGCAGCAGCTTAAGTTGTTATATAAATGTCTAGAAAGTCTATTGAGAACAGCAATATCCCCAGTGTGCTATTAATGTTGGTCAACACATTGAGGTCTATGCTTGTACGGGCCCACCAGATTATCAAAGCGCCACGAGGCCAGGCTCTGTCATGATAATAGGCCCGATCCAAGAGAAGACATTGCAGAACCCAATCGCTAGTTCTTAGGGTTGATTTCCAAAAAATCTTTAAGACCTCATTTGTAAATCCGGTGTGTTCAATGAAAAGAAAAAAAAATGGATATGTACATTTTCTATATCTATGGATGGTGAGCCCCATTTCCTTTGGTGAGCCCAAGCTACTCCAGTCCAACAACAACCCGAGACTGGACATACTTGAGACCATTTATAACACAATAGGCAGCCAATAGATCATTGTAGTAATAAATATAATAATGGTAATTTGTATACTTGATATTTGCCAATGTAGTGCCAAACCAATGTGGTAGACCCCAGGTGCTCTGCATAATCGGCTCCATTGTGTGGGCATATTATATATAAGAACAGGGTTACGTATTTGTTTTTATGTACTTAGATGAATAGCTACTGTATTTACACAAGGAGACAATTAATTCTCACAATTTTTCATCCTAATATGTGAAGGAGCAATAAACACAATAGGAATCAGACTACAACATATACTGTCAAAGGGCCAACGGGAAGCCTACATCTTGGAAATGTAGTTACAGTTGTCTGTCCACATAATGGCGTGTCTGTACTTATCTTTTCTAAGAACAAGTAGATCAGGTGTGTTGAATTCCACTGTACTGTACAGTGTGACCGTTTTAGGCTGGTATGGAAAAAATGCTGCAAAGTAAGAATGCTTTCAATAAAAAGTGTTAATAGTTTATTCTTGTCAATGCACACAACTGAGTGAATAAAGAAAAAAGAAATCTAAATCTCATTAATATTTGGTGTGACCTTTGCCCTTTGCCTCCCATCAATTCTTCTCGGTACACTTACAGACAGTGTTTGGCAGGGAGTTTGTTCTAGATATCTTAAAAGAGAACTAAGCACAGATCTTCTGTTGATGTAGGCTTGCTCCAATCCTTCTGTCTCTTCATGTAATCCCAGACAGACTGGATGATGATGAGATCAGGGCTATATCTGTGGGGGCCATATCATCACTTCCAGGACTCCCCCTCCAAAGGGCAAAAGTCAAACCAAATATTGATGGGATTTAGATTTCTCATTTCTTCCTTCACTTTAAATTTTGTTAATATATAAAAATAAACAATAACATTTCTATTTCTGAAAACATTTTTACTTTGCAGCATTTTGCTACACCTGCCTAAAACTTTTGCAGTTAAGAGGAGTTGAGCGTGCATGTCTATGGGGGTCAGAATAGCATTTGGCAGAATCAGCATTTGGTCCACACCAATGTAAAATGTCCAGCTAGCTTTCGCCATTAGGTCAACAACAGCTGTCATCCCATATTCCCCCATTAACATGTCCACTAAGCTCAAAAAGGGAGGTAAGTGGCCTCCAGACAACCCTACCATTCTTTTTCTTTAACAGTTGAGATGTCGCTATAACCATTATATTCTAGCAATATCAGTGGAATCTGTTTACAAGTCTACTCTAATGTTCATAGTTGGTTTATTTGTTGGATTCTTCTTGGTGATCTGAACCATGGTCCAAATAGTTACATTTTGGTTACTTCCTAGTTAAATTCTATGTAGATCCTTCAGTCCAGATATGTAGCTTTGCTTATTAAAGGATTTTTCCTTTGTATATGTCATCCATGTCTGTAAAGCGCTGCGGAATATGATGATGCTATGCAAGTAAGCATAATAAATCAATAATAATAATAATAATAATAAATCCATGTCATATTGGTGGTGGTCCAACAACGAGCAGCTCCATTGATCAGCTGTTTGAAGAGACTGCAGTGTTTGGACTAGTGCTGTGACCTCTTCTCTACCAACCAAGCACAGTGCCATACACTGTATCGTGGCTGTGCTTGGTATTGCAGCTCAGCTCCATTCACTTAAATGGGACTGAGCTGCAAAGAGGCTATGTTACATTGCTTGTGAAGTGAAAGCCATGTTCACCCGAGCTCCGCTCCTGCTTAGATCTGTAGGGATCCCTGGTGTCGGACTCCTGACATTCTAATATAAGGATAGGTCACCGATATATTAGTTCCAAAAACACCATTAATAATACAAATTGTATCTTACAATTTTTTTAATCTGATCCTTTGAATTCCGTTTTCTTTATTTGTCTTCCAATGTTTTCATGAACTTTTACATATTCTCCAAAATGTTCCTACATGGACTAAATATAGATTAGTCGGGTGAGTTGAAAGACACAGTCCATCCATCCAGGACTATCAATGGCATATAGTAGAGGGGCGGCTCTGTTACATATTTGTATCGGGGCCCTGGAGCTTCATGTTACACCTCTGGTTGTGATTTGTTTATTCTCCATAGGTTATAAGATGGTAGAATACAAATTCCTTTGGACCTAACTAAAAACAGGTGGCTATATGGAAGAAACTAAAATGGATTTTTAATACGTCATCCTAGATAAAGAAACGTGGCTGTGAGTGTTATCTACAATAGTGACAGAAGGAATTTTTTGTCATGGAAAATTCAATTTTCCATTACGTGAGTTTAAATATTTAGGGGAAAAAAAAAGCTTTATATTAAACATGTCCAACACTCATAATACAATGCAGATATTTACACAGAATGGTGGGACTGAGACCAGAAATACTTTGCAAACACTATGAAATTCTGCTTATGTAAAGCACATTGTCACGTAGCCTACAATATTTGGGACTCAAAAAAATCGTCATTTTTTGGCCCTCAACATGTCATTTAGGCTTCAATGGAATTAAACAAAAATTCTGATAAAAAGAAATAAAAGAATTTCCTCAGACCAAAGTGGAAAACCTGGTGCTAACATTTTAAGATTAATATGAGCACCCATTATGGTGCCAGGTATTACCATCCAGGCAGAAGAGCCTGGAGCTTATTTTCTCCACCAAGCCATGACCCATAAAGTGGACCTCTTTGTTTCAGGATAAGCTACCATGTGTGTGTACATGAGGAGAACACTGTATCTGGTCATAATATAACTTTTATTTTGCTGTTTTAGCACTTTCCTCCTCTGCATGCTGTATTCTGTAGTTTTCATTGCTCTTGAAACTGGTGGGTAGAGACTAGCTGCCATACACTGTGAGTAGTACAGGAGAATCTGCTTATATCTGTCTCTCTCTTACTTAGAAGCCCCAGGATCATCATGCAGGGCATATATAGAGAAGTACTGACAGGTACTGATATGAAGAAAGTGCTTTGGTTATGATAGCAGCCTTCTAGTCATCTCTAGCATCAGCCTAAGTCTAAGTTCACATCTGTGCCAGAGTCTCTGTGGCAGAAACCATGGAAAATCGGCAAAGAGAAAAGTCCTGCACGGAGCACTTCTCTCTCCGCCGCTTTCAGTTTGAAAATGGCAGACACCTGGCGGGCACCCGGAAGACCCCATTATGTTCATTGGGTCCTGCCGGGTGTCTGTGTATAACTTCTGTTTTAGCGGTCCATCTCTCTGTCATTATGGTCCCCCGACAGAACCAAATGACGGAGAGAACGGCGCAGATGTGAACCTAGCCCATCTTTTTTCTATCTCCTGCTCTTCCTGCTCACTCTTCCTCCTCCCCTCTCCATAGACTTTTATAGATATGAAAACAGTGAAAGTTATTTTAGCAGAGAAAGTGGAGCAGAGAAATAGCCTGATCAGAGCCAAAAGAGAAATTCTCACAGATAATACGTATTGCAAATTTTCTTTCTCCTGTAAGTAAACTTTGTTGGAACAAAGTGCCTATTTAAGCTATGTTCACATGTGCTCCATATTTACCATGTACTGCGGGAAAGCTCTCAAGTAATGTACACACTAAATGTGTCCATGAGGTCAGTTAGTCCAATGAAGGCCAAGGCCTTCCTCTGACCATTACTATATATTTCAGTACAGTTGAAGTCTATTAAATTTTTTTCCAGTCAGGGGCATAACCCTTGATGGTTATAATACACTTAGCCTGCAGATTACAGGGCTCTATTGAGTGTAAAGTTTAGTGGTTGCAGGTCTCTGTTGAGCACATAGCTTATAGATATACTTACCAACATTTTTCAGGAGACTTCCAGGAGAACAGCTGGCAAAGTGCGCCATTGAATATTTCAGGGTTAAGCCACACTCTAATTTATAATATCCCAGCAAGTGACCCTCCACCGTTTGGAATGGATCATGTCCTTTTTTGTGATGTTGGCATGTAAATGTGCTGACCATACCCCTTTTTTGTGATATGTCCAGAATCCCATCCACTTTGCAGTGACTGTAAAACGCCACACCAACCAAGTGAGGCCCGATTATCTTTGTGTTTATGTGTTTGTGTATGTGTGTGGGGGATTGGGGGTCTCAGTAAATTTACCCCAAAATAGGTTTGTGGCCGTTCAGGGTCCATGGAGGAACGGGTGGCACACGGATATCATTCATGTGCCGTCCATATTGTTTTCCCACAGACCTCTTGTTGCACACATTTGTGGCCATTTCCCCTTATCCATAGTTAAAGGCCAAGTTCCTATAAACCAACATAGGTTAATGCACATGCAATAATCTTGACATTAGCACATACAGAAAAACATGTCGATTTAACAGCGATGACCAGTTTATATGGCTGGGACAATAACACAATTATAAGGCTCTGTTCAGATGCACATTTGGTACAGTGTTGCAGATGCCCCTTTTATGTAGATGGGCGCCTGGTTCATAACATCCATAGTCATGTTTTAATGTTTTTTATGAATCAGAAATTGACTTACAAGGTAGCTATCTATACCCTATACCTGCCTATAGGTGGCACTAGAAAGACTGTTTCTTCCTTCCTTCGAGAAGATAAGTAATTTTGCTACTGCTTATGAGAAGTCACTTATAACATCTTGAGGTTTGGTACATCTGTATATATTTTCCTCAAAGTATCTTGTAGAAATAAATTAAATCAACAAAGGAAGATTGCAACACAACTAGAACTAACAACTACTTCATGTCTATGTGACAGAAAGGCCTGTTGTGTAAGTACACGGCTGTGAGCATGTGCTTGGACGTCTGACAGGCTCTTATGTCAATGGACTCCTGGCCTTGTTTATTGTCTCCAACATTACCCGAGAGTAGATGAATATCTGCGAAGAGTCTGCTCTGAATTAATAAAATATGCAAAACAAAAAACAAAACACTTGAAAACTGCATAAATCTAATATTATTGTCATTAAGTCAGACAAACAATCACACTAGTTATGTCTCCACACCTACGGGATGACATGTGCCGTACCCGGTACTTTCTAATATCCTGTATAATAATGTGTTTCATGTATTTTTAATATGCAGATTAGTTCTTGCCCTCCCATCTCATATTGGCCAATCACAACACCATATTTCTAGGCCCACCCATTCTTCTGGAGGAAACCTAATTTTCATATTTTTTCCCCATGGTGCCGTGCCTGTCTGTAAGTCTCCATACACCAGCTGGACTTCTTCTATGAAACCAGTATCACCTCCCTCCACCCTAGATATGCATTTCCAAGATAGTTAAAGGGTTTATCTGATTTAGACAACCCCATTGTAGACTGGAGTCGCCCTGAGGCATGTGAATTGTGGAGGATTTCTATTAGGAGACCTGCAATTCATTGGTTTACATGCATGTGGTTGTAGGGGTGAGGGTGAGATGTTTGCTGTACTCCGCGCCTACCACCTACTGATTGTGTGGTTTTGAAGGTTACCATGTTACCATCCAGTTATGAGAAATAGCCCATAACCAATCCAACAATCCCTTTAACATGTTAACATTAACAAGCTTAACAATCCTTTTAAGATAAAGATGTCTAACAGGACACTGGACAATTTTAATCCATGACATTCCATGTGGTAAAGAGCATTTCTTGTTCAATCCAATGAGGGTAATCTCTCCCATTATGGGGAGTCTGGTACAGGGACTTATTAGACCATGCAAGCCCTACTAAGAATCCTGGGTTGTGAATACAAATATGACCTTATTGGGAAAAAAGAGGAATTTGCTGCTAGCGCCACGTATTGGAAGGTTAGCTTCCTATAGATTAATAAATGGTTTTCAAAGGTACCTAAGGGCATAATCTAGGAATAATAGCCAAGCCAGTATGACTCTATTCCCTATTTCCCTGTTTACTGACTTATCTTGGTGGATTGTTTCATTGAGTATCTTCTACCTGAGATGTTGTTCTGCTACCACCACCCTATCATGCTATTCATCAGATATTGGAGTTTACAGTTACTGCATTGTAACAACAGCTCATTCTCTATAGGCTCTGAATCCATTGGGAAATCCTCTGCTGAATGGCACCAAATAGGTATACAATGGCATCCATTGGCTTTATCGCACGGTATACTTTTTTGTGCATCCTTACAACATAAATCAGCCCAATAGAGGCCTAAAGTGTGTGCTATTGGATGCAGATGATGTATGTTCCAGGAGCTTTTCCAGGGCATACGACAAACGGACACTGCAACATATAATGTAAAAAAAAGATATCAAAGGTGTCCATAGCCTGTAAAATCCCATAAGCTGGAATGCAATTTGCAATTTCTGGACACTTGACATTTGTTCCCAAGTACAATGCATCCCTGTACAAAATGACTGAAGATGATGAATCACAGGGTTATAATTCTTTATGCAGGACTGAACTCAATTCCATCCAACCACACATTTGGTTGGTGAAAAAACAGACTTCTGTTACTTTATGAATTACTAAACAAACTCCGCATAAACCCACAGCTATGCTCCTCAAATCCATGAAAATCTACCGGGGAAGTGTCCAGAATTCTGATAATGTCCAGCCCCCATATTTTTAATGTGAGCTGTTGCCACAAACTGTGTCTCCTCTCGTCTTCAGTACATACGGTTATGTTCTCATGATAATTGGGTGTAATGGAGAAGATCTGGGGTTTAGAAGAACATTCTTGACGTTGCACCGCATCTTATATGTCACTGTGTGGCATGAATAAATATGAAAATAATTCTCGGAATTCCTTGATCTTGGGTACATTTGATGGCACAAAAATGATGAAAAGAATATGAACATATTTTTATGTATTTTTATTGCGGGAAAACATCACATGATGGTATTGGTATAGATTAATACTCAATGGCAAAATGGCAATCCTCCAGTCCAAAAGAATTTAACCAATTCATTTACCTTATATTGAATGCAGCGTTAGCTTAGTTAAAACTTAGGCTTTGCCGACAGTAATCTATCTGCACCAAAACATTTTGCCGAAAAGAGCCAAGCAACGTACTCGTAGCGATGTCCAGCTGTCCCAGAGAAATGAATGTGACTTCACAACCACTTATGAGAGAAAGCCACATATGTGCAGCCACGTCTTCAATCATAGTGATTGTGAGATATGGGTTGGAGCCACTAGTTCTCGATGAGTGAAGCGTTTTTGGTTAGTACAGGATTTGACCCGAATTTTCCAAAAGTCGTAAAAGTAGACACTTCTAAACCCTGCCTATCTGGTACACATTTGTCAGTAATGTCTAGCCTGTCATATTTTTCTTTCCTTTCAGGAGAAAACTGTTCATAAATATGTCATAAATGCTGCGCACCATAAATTATGGTGCAAACGTAGACAGAAAAGTGTAGACTTCTATAGATAAATATGCTCCAATCTCTCTCCACTATAAGATTTTCCCCATAAAAATATATATTGCCCCAAGTTTCCACATGCAGATGACTAAAACTGGGCTTGCGCATAAGACTGCAGGGCTCTACTATACATTTCCATGACTTTGGTGACATGGTCATTAGATATTGTGATTCTCCAAAGAAGTAAA
Organism: Leptodactylus fallax; assembly: GCA_947044405.1. Classification (NCBI taxonomy): domain Eukaryota; kingdom Metazoa; phylum Chordata; class Amphibia; order Anura; family Leptodactylidae; genus Leptodactylus; species Leptodactylus fallax. The sequence continues at coordinate 927,503 of CAMRHE010000506.1, forward strand.
TTATTACTATAAGCCATTGCTATTTGAAGGCACCATATGTTAGTACATTTAGTACAGTATAGCGTTAATATCGAATTGCAAGAACCTTGTGTGCCGCCATATGTGTTCCGATGTGTCCAACATTGATCAAATTTGCAATTCCAATTGCTCATGAAACCAATTCAATACAATATTGAAACATGATAGTAACAAGAATAACAGGTTGCAAAACAGAACACAGCCACTGGGGGGCTGCACTTATAGGATAGACATCTCATGATAGAATATCCTGAATTTATGTTGTTTTGAAAAGCTGGCCATTTCTTGACACACAAATGTAGACATGTCCAGTCAAGAGGAAAGGTACAGAGGATACATCTGTAAATCATTCTGTTAGTTTTGGAAAATAAATCAATACCTAAAATTCTAAATGTTTGCAAGTCCGATTGGGAAACCATGTACAGTACATGCAAGAACTCCAAGAGAATTCCAAGAGTGTGCAAAGCAGTAATCAAAGCAAAAGGTGGCTACTTTGAAGAACCTAGAATATAAGACATATTTTCAGGTATTTCACACTTTTTTGTTAAGTATATAATTCCACATGTGTTAATTCATAGTTTTGATGCCTTCAGTGTGAATCTACAATTTTTATAGTCATGAAAATACAGAAAACTCTTGGAATGAGAAGGTGTGTCCAAACTTTTGGTCTGTACTGTATATACTGTAGTTGAGGGTAAAGCTTGGGTAATCACTGTTTATAAAGGGTGTTTTCAGTGTAAAAGCTATAGTATATTTCGGTATAATATTATCTTTGACCATTTTATGTGCCTCATACAGATTACACACACCAAAGCAGCTCTGTGTATGTCAACGCAGTATATTTCAGAGGCTTTGTATGTCCTATGGCCTCCAGAGTTCAATCTTATCAGCATAGGTTTGTTCCTTTTCAATCCCAGTAAAGCATTTGCTTCCTCAAGCAGGCAATACATCCTCCCTGATAGCTAATAACATCACTTAGACAACAAATGGATATCGCTATGGATTACCAAGTGTACAAAGTGGTAATCTTATCACTGAGCGGCTACTTTCATGCAGACTGACTCAGGCTCCTTTACAAGATTTGCAAAGCTTTTCTGCTCCCTGATATTAAACGATGACTAAGTTTCGGCATGGTGTACTTGGCATAGAATAAAATATACTGGGGATGTTATGAATGAGCAGTGCAACATATAGATACAAATACAATAAATTGCTAAATTTGTATTTTGATGCAGATTTAGATTTCAGAATAGTAGATTATTGCAAAAAACTATTTCTTCAGTTTTTCCATTATACTTTTAAAAGTTTGTGATCCCATGCTATCGGGTTAACTTCTGTGAGCCACAGTGATGTCACAGTACAGGGATAATACACACAGTGATGTCACAGTACAGGGATTATACACACAGTGATGTCACAGTACAGGGATAACAAATACACTGATGTCACAGAACAGGGATAATAAACACAGTGATGTCACAGTACAGGGATAATAAACAGTGATGTCACAGTACAGGGATAATAAACACAGTGATGTCACATTACAGGCCTCAATCTGACTCCCATTCACCTACCTGTACTGATAGTTTGCTTTTCTGTTCATTCAGGAAACACTGTGAGCATCAGAGGAGCAGAGAGGCTTATGTTTTTGTTTTTTTTTCTTTACTGGGATGCTTCTTTAAATTTAGACATCTACTAGATGTTTTCCAATTTTCTCATTTGTACTAGGTCACTTCTATTGCTGGGACTACCCATTCAATATGCTACAGAGTAAATTTTAACTTGACTCAGCACAAAGTTAATCTGACATTTAAGGCATTACATGGCATTGAACTAAGTGGTATGTACCGTGTTAAATATCAAGTTAACATTTGCTACAACCGTATGTCCTTTTTAAATATTTCAGTGAATTCCATTCATTTCCTTTACATCACTAGTTATCGTATAGGTTTATGAGCTATAGAATTGACATATAATGTGTCCACATAACAGAATAAACCCTGGATAAATCCCTTAGTGGATTCATTTTGCAATAACGCCACAGGGTAATAAAGTTTGCACGTAGCTGCAGAAATAACATGACTTTTCCAAAAACTCATTTCACAGTTCAGATTTGATCTGGGGTCCTGTGTTTCGGTTATACAAGGCTGCAGTAAAAATTCAGCTACTGCATTGCCCATAAAGTGTCAAGTCTGCGGTCACATAATTCTCAGAAATGCATATTGCACATTCTTGGCAAGTAAGATCTTAACAATCTGAAGGGAAATGGCTGATGGGTTCCAAGTTTCCCTCAAAAACATCTTCTTTCTGTTCTCTCCATAGCAGAATGATTACTTAGAAAGACTGACATGCGCCGGGGAGACCGAGCAAATATTGCTTGTTATTTTACTGCTTTATACATATTTTATTTTAAGGGGACTTGTGTCATATATCCTGTTGCTGGCAAGAAATCTGCATAAGTAATAGAAGATTTGTAGTTGATACTATATGGCAGTACAATTTTTAGTGGCCATGCCTTACATGTAGTATATCACTAAGATATCAATGCAAGAAATAAACTATAAGTTTGTTATTAAAGGGGTATTCCAAATGCATCATATATAGCATAATAAAACATTGTACAAAGTTGCTAAATAATTTTTCCATCAATTCCTCAAATTTTCAAGATTTTCTTTGCTGTGATTCAGCAGTAAAATTGTTTAAAGGGGTTGTCCAGAATAAGAAAACCATGGCTGCCTTTTGGCCCGAAACAGCACCACACCTGTCTACAGGTTGTGTCTAGTATTGCAGCTCAGTGCCATTCACTTCAATGAAACTGAGTTGCAATACCAGATATTACTTATGGACAGCGACGGTGCTATTTTTGGAAGAGGGCATCCATGTTTTCCAATTCTGGACAAACCCTTTAAGGACTCACATTTTAAGGACCCTTTAAGGACTTACTTTTCTTACAATACAAATTCAATACAATGGGGTAGATTTTATTATTATGGTTGCAACTGGTTGCATCTAGTTTCACAACCAATTTTTCTGGCTCATTCGAAAAAATACCTGGCTTTGGGGTATGGTTTCATGGCTTAAATGTACCAAAAAAAATTAAGTAAAATTAAAAAGTGGTATAGACTAGAGAGTCTAAAAATGATGAGTTTTTAGACTAAGTATACACTATTAGTAAATGTGGGCCATTAGTGTGACATGGTAGCGAAACTCTTGACAGGCTCCAACTGGATAGAGACATATAGACACATGTAGGACAGATATCTTGTGACAGAGTATTGTGAAATTATGTGTTATTTTTAAAGGTGGTCATCGGGCAACACAGGATATGTTGAGCCAAGAATAAAAGTAAGGAAAGAGACATATGTAGAGATAGGAGCTCTGATAACCGTACTGTAACAAGTCATGCACCTGTATGCCCAGGAAAGATTTGTGTCACCTGAAAGCAAGTAATGAAGATTCCCATTGACAGAAAGCAGAAATTTATACAGAAAGTTTGCTTGATACTTTTCATTATTGAAAGAATAGCGTAGCATCCATTTGCTAAAATCGGTTTCCCAGTTTCGATGCTTAGTGACATATTGTTCAGACATGGCTTTGGCTCCAGCCCAAAAATCTATTGATTTCAATGAATTCCTGACCTTTATGCTCCATTCTATGGCACATGCCTGTGAAAATACCCATGTTAGTGGTCAACCAAGTGAAGGAAGCTCTTTGTGCAGTGCTTTCATGTCCCAATGGGTGTCTGCAGTTTGGCTGAAATCCCAAGTCAGAGCTCTTTAATGGGTTGACATTGATCTCCTGGTACAATTAGGTCCATAAATATTTGGACACAGACAACATTTTTCTAATTTTTCTTCTGTACATTACCACAATGTTGAAGTTCGGACTTTTAGATTTAATTCAGTGGGTTGAACAAAATGATTGCATAACAATGTGAGAACTATAAAGCATTTATTACACAATCCCTTCATTTCAGGGGCTCAAAAGTAATTGGACAAATGAAATAATTGTAAATAAAATGTTCATTTCTAATACTTGGTTGTTCACCCTTTGTTGGCAATGACTGCCTGGAGTCTTGACCTCATGGACATCACCAGACGCCGCTGTGTCTCCTCCTTGTTAATGCTCGGCCAGGCCTTTACTGCAGCGGTTTTCAGTTGCTGTTTGTTTGTGGCCTTTGTGTCTGAAGTTTAGTCTTTAACAAGTGAAATGCTGCTCAATTGGGTTGAGATCAGGTGACTGACTTGGCCATTCAAGAATATTCCATTTCTTTGCTTTAATAAACTCCTGGGTTGCTTTGGCTTTATGTTTTGGGTCATTGTCCATCTGAATTATGTATCAGTTTGGCTGGATTTGAGCACATAGTATGTCTCTGAATACCTCAGAATTCATCCGTCTGCTTCTGTCCTGTGTCACGTCATCAATAAACACTAGTGACCCAGTGCCACTGGCAGCCATGCATGTCCAAGCCATCACACTGCAGCCTCCGCCGTGTTTTACAGATGATGTGGTATGCTTTGGATCATGAGCTGTACCACGCCTTCGCCATACTTTTTTTTTCCATCATTCTGGTAGAGGTTGATCTTGGTTTCCTCTGTTCAAAGAATGTTCTTCCAGAACTGTGCTGGCTTTTTTAGATGTTAGTCTAATCTAGCCTTCTTATTCTTGAAGCTTATGAGTGGCTTGCACCGTGCAGTGAACCCTCTGTATGTACTTTCATGCAGTCTTCTCTTTATGGTACATTTGGATATTGATACACCTACATCCTGGAGAGTGTTGTTCACTTAGTTGGCTGTTGTGAAGGGGTTTCTCTTCACAATGGAAATTATTCTGTGATCATCCATCACTGTTGTCTTCCATGGGCGTCCAGGTCTTTTTGCATTGATGAGTTCACCAGTGCTTTCTTTCTTTCTCAGCATGTACTAAACTGTATATTTTACCCCTCCTAATATTGTAGCAATTTCTCAGATGGGTTTTTTCTGTTTTCACAGCATAAGGATGGCTTGTTTCACCTGCATGGCGAGCTCCTTTGACCGCATGTTTTCTTTACAGCAAAATCTTCCAAATGCAAGCACCACACCTCAAATCAACTCCAGGCCTTTTATCTGATTAATTCAAAATGACATAACAAAGGAATTGCCCACTCCTGCCCATGAAACAGCCTTTGAGTCAATTGTCCAATTACGTTTGGTCCATTTAAAACAGGGTGGCACATCTTAAGGAGCTGAAACTCCTAAACCCTTCATCCAATTTTAATGTGGATAACCTCAAATGAAAGCTGAAAGTCTGAACTTTATGTTCATGTCCATTATATAACTATAACTTGAATATGTTTCAGTAAACAGGTAAAAAAAAAATAAAATTGTGTCAGTGTCCAAATATATATGGACCTAACTGTAGCTACCTATTGGTCGCACTAGAGAAGAACTGCAAACCTTTTCCGTAAGATTTCCTACACCATCTGGATTGCCACAAGTTTTGTCCAGAATAAGTATTTTTTTTGCAAGTGGGTCTTGGAAGGTGAAAAAAAATGAATAAGTCATGCTGACCTGTCCCCTATGCTACGGTTTCTCCCACCGTAGTCCGATCCTGCGGCTCCCGGGGTCTTCTTCCAGAGGATGAAATAAAAATATCTGGCCAACCCCTTTAAGTTAAAATTTTTATTGAGAAACTTTATATAATTTTATTCATTTCTATATGTCTTGTTTTATAATAAAACCTTTTTCACTGTAATTTGACCCAATAGTTCCTTCCAGGTATTTACTGGCTATTCACTTTGATAGGGATTTACTAAGCAGGATACTCCAGAATTCTGTAGCAAAGTCTGCCAAAAAGTGGAATCCAAATGGTGTGTGCCAAATTTATTATGTGTTCTAGACATTTTACACCTTCCTCGACAGTTTGGGAAAGTGTCTAGAAGATTATACCTGGCTAAGACAGCAAAGAAACTACACCAATGTTTTAAGGACATTTTTTTCTGGTAGATGTTGTCAGTATCTCTTTCAGCTTTTCTGTAAAGATTCTCACAATCTGGAGAACTGACGGTGCTTGTACCTTACTTGTGAGCCCATTCATTTAAGTGGGGCTGTGACAAGCCATAAGGTTATGTAAATCAAGGTGTTAAGATCTGCATATTATCAAACTTTCAAGCCCCTAGCTCCAATCTGTGACATGTGGGAGGGGCATAAAAAACAGACTGAAAACAAAGCTATTTAGCCACATGAAACCTCAAAAATTGGATCATGTGGTGTGGGAGGATTGTGCGATGTCTGTTCATCGATGTGCCAGTTATCATCACTTGTCACAACCTGAGAAGGACAGAATCCTTGAGAGACCTCGGTTTATCACCCCAGCAGATCGCTACATGCCTAGGCCAAGCTGTCAACACTGATCGATGTGTGTCCTGGTGGTTGGCAGGACAACGATGAACTGGAATGACAAGAAGTGTGTGGACATGAATCTCTGCAAAGACGGATCATTGCATTAGAAGAATGATGCATAGTGATCTATTCTGTATAGCAATGTGAAATTTGGACGTCACATCCCAAACCTAGGATGGCAAACAATGTCCACACAAACCATAAGAAGACGTTTGCATGACAGGGCTACAAGCCAGACATCCATCTACAAAGACTATCATGGTGCACAGCAAGACAGCAATGGAGGCCGGAATGGAGGTCTATCCTGTTCAGCAATGATCCCCACTTTTGTCTCGGACGCAATGATAGCCGAAGTTTGCTCTTCAGACCATGTGGGCAACACCATGAAGGGGATCTCAGAAAAGAACATCACACTGGTCCTATTCCCAGGTTGTGTGTGGGGTGGCATAATGTACAGTAGTTGGACCCCTTTAGTCTTCACTTCAGGTACACTATCAGCTGGGTGTTACATTGAATGGTCGCGGAACAAGTAGTATGACATTTTCTCCAAATTGTTCGAGGAGCCATTTTTCAAAGGGACTAGGCCAGGCCGCATGTTTCTTGGGCTACTGTGAGCAGTCTATGTGGTCTCAATGTTATACAATGGCCTGCAGTGTCTCTGGACTTGTCTCCCATCGAGCACATGTGGGATTTCATTGGTCGGCAACTGCAAAGAGAGTTGCCAGCAGCCAATCTTGATAATTTGTGTGCCCAAGTGCATTCAGCGTGGCATACCATACCTCAGATATCCATTAATACCCTCACTGATAGCATGTCAAGGTGTGTATGTGTGGGTATTTCTGCGAAGAGCACTGATGCTCAATACTGAATACATGATGAATTTTGAATATTTTGCTTACATTTTTTCATTATTCTCATATCAGTATCATGTCTGTCTATCCCATGATTTCCAAAATTTCAAGATTTTTCCTACTTGGTGGTAAAATTCAATGCTGAGAAGTGCAGCATAACACATTGCTTTACTCTTCCTCTTTTAGCAATGGTAGCCACAATGAATTGTATAACAAGTAACGCACTCATGGATTTTTTTGCATTGTGTTGCCTGATGCTTTATATCTTCGCCGGTGTCAAGAATGTGTAGTGCAGGAATGTGAAGTACCTTATACACAGGGATGTTTATTACAAGAATCCTCCCTGCCTGTAGCCAATGTTATACAGCGTTCAATCACCAGCTCTGCGGGTTTATATAATCTCTATTACTTGATGCACGGTGTATGTCAAGCACTGGAGCTTGACGTCAGTGACAATAGAAGTCCACTAAACCCCAAAACTATGCCAATGTCTTATGAAAGCTGGAGGCTTGGAGGAATAAGATATGTACAAGCAATTATTTACTCTGATGGAAGCTTCATAGACTAAAGGAGCTGCACTTGACACTGCTATAGAAGAGGAAGACATGCAGATAACAAGATATATATATATATAGATATGTATATGATATATATAACTGAGCTATTTAGATTATCCTCTTAATGACCACCAATAACACAGATTCATAGCCATAAGTCATGGTGGTGGGGCAGATTTTCTGCATTCATAGCTGGCATCAGATTGCCCTTTATCAGAGCTTCTAGTCTGCTGGCTGCTTGACAAGTGAACTGTGGGAAATTTCAATTCCTCATCTTTTGTGTATTAAAGGGGTTTTCCAATTTGGAGAATTATAGTATATCCACAGGACATGCCATAAATGTCTGCCAGACGCAGATCACAGCTATGTCCAGAATGGGGGTCCCATAAAAGGGATGAATGGGATTCCATTTTACATAGACTACAATGTAAAAAAAAAAATGTGTTTTTGTCTGTTTTTTTTTTTTTTTTGCGGGACTGGAAACTGGACTATCCTGCAAAAAAATGGACATAGAGATGTATACTTTTTTTTTTTTTTTTTTACATTGGAGTCTTTGTAAAACAAATTTCCTTTCCATGGCATCCCATTGCCATTTTTTTTTTTGCACAAGTGGTATAGTAAAAATGTGAACCTAGCCTTATATTTTCATACGGTTTCATACTTTTCTTGCACAAAGTTGAGCACAACTCAACATTATGGCCATAAATGTGTTGTAAAATGATCCTAAACTGATGACAGTATTTTCAACAAGTCATTTATTGAGCCCAATAGAAATGAATCCTTACTCAGTAACCCTCTATGGTCTCAATGAAATCAAAGATACATGAAGCTACTATAGTACAGGCTGTGGGTGGCATTTTATGGGTTCATACAACACAGATCTATTATATGACCATGTACTGCACATGAGATCTGACTTTGGCCCAAACTATCTATGTCCGTTCTTCAGGCTTTTTCAAGTAGATTCAGGGACGGAATCCCCAAACGGAGACCAGACACAGGTGTGAACCTAGCCTGAATATGCAGCCAAATCTACCAGCGGCATGTAATAGAGCAGGAGGAGCCGAGCACATTGATATATAGTTTGATGGCAAAAGAGTCAGTATAACTTATTATTTATTCACTTTATGCACATGCTTAAGAGTCCAGGGGGCGGTCCTAGTCAGTGATTGACAGAGATCTGTAGTCATACTCATACCATAAAACTATGTACCACACAACTATATATCAATCTGCTCAGCTCCTGCTGCTCTATAACATACTGCCTATAATCTGGACTGTATTTTCAACACGACAGGTTCCCTTTAAGGACAGAATTGAATGTATCAGCTGACAAACTCACTTATAAAGGAAGGGGAATATGGATTTAGATGCCAGTAAGTTCCACTGCATATTATTGGGTCAATAAAAAAGTCCGCACCATGGTGACTTTGCTGCAGGGCTAAGGAAATTCACATTCCCTGCAGTTTTAATAAGTATCTGTCTGTAGACTACTATTTATGCACTTTAGTCTATGAATGGGATCCAGATTATCTGTCATAAATTAGCTCTTAACCTGCTGCTTTGTAGCGTGGAGACTGCAGAGACGTAAGATTTCCCTAGTAAATGTTTAGGGCCTGCGGCGAATAATAATAATGATAATACATAGTAATTGATACTATTAGCGGTGGGCTACTAACATTGTGTATTCTGGAAAATAATAAGAAAGTGACTGTGCACGCACAAGGGAAAATGATCCGACTTCCCCAAATCAGCCTCAATATTTTGTCCTCCTTGAAGCATTTCTGAGAGTTCCTCTATTTCCACCGAGTAACAGATCTGTACCCCAGTGACCTCAAAGTTTCTACCAGACGTTTCTTCCTCTTACACAACACAATGTTTAGGAATAGTTGTGTGCGTGAGCGTTAAGTGTCCTCCGGCAAACACTGATAACGTTCCAGTAAGTGATTTCCTCTATATACTAAGATTATATAGGAATGTAAGAGTGCAGGGGGTTAGGAGGCCTAAATGTACCTAAGCAGATTACAGAAGGGTAACTGAAGGATACCCATGTGTACAGTATTATTCCAGAACTGGCATAACTCAACCCGTCTACTAAAGTCTCATCTAAAATCCAGTTTACTAACATTTTATATACACAAATTTGCTTTGAGTTGTTCTGCAAGGTTACAGATACTGTGCCCCCCTGCCACCACCAGAAGCCACTACTGACATTCCAAAAATATCGGAATTCTGTAATTTTCCATATGATGAGTCTTAAAGTATTTTATCATTTGTATTATACCTATTATATTATTTGTATTGTAAGCGCTCATATGTCCATCTGCCATGTATCCCTCTCCGTGTGGACACATTTGTCCTTCTGTTTGCCATGTATGTATCTCCGCTACCGATGGCTACAGGCCTTCTGCTAAGAATGTTTGGCCTTTGGGCCTTCCATTATTTTAGTACCTTTGCTACCTGTGAATCCCTTTTTTAGACCTGGTCTTTGTTGTCTGTATGTTTCGGCAGATTCCTGAGTTAGTACTTCTGTTACCAGTCCTGAATTCCTGTCTGTTTTAACTCTGTGCATGTATTCTGTCTGCTCTGATTCTGTCTGTATTCACACTATGTGCTTGATACTTTGGTGCTCTGCACCATAATACATGACCTGCATGGTCAGTTGCTACCAACACAGGGCCCAGAACAGGGGATTGTACCCTGGCAGCAAAGTCCAGATCCCTGCACAGGGTTAAAGGGTGGATACAGGCCTGCCTGCCTAGACACCACCTTTAGAGGGTAGCAAAGTGGTTCCAAAATCTCCTGCCATTACAATAAGTATTATATTATCTTTATTAGAAATATTATATGTTTTCTATTATATTACTTAATTAGTGAAAATAAAGGAACACCTTGAATTGCTATGCAGGGACTTCACTTACTTTGCACATGGTACAGATGTGTCCACCCAAATCTGGTTAAGAACTCCGATTTCTCATTAAAGCAATTCAATACCTTATTGTGACATGCTAGCAAAACTCTTGACTGAATGCAACTCACCTTTAAACCACTGGGTGGCCACACATAGACACATATAGAACAGACATCTTGTGACAGAATATCGCAAATCATGTTGTTTTGAAAAGCATATTGCATATCTGGCGAGAGGGAGGAGGAGCTGATCTGTGTCCATCACCTATTGTCAATTATGGATTCTGTGTTATGTCTATCTTTACAATATAGATGTTACTTTTCTTTGTATCCTTATAATAAGAGGCTTCCTTACCTTACCCCAATGTACACAGCACAAGCTGAAAAGTGATTTCTTAGGCTTATATTAAATTCTTTTAGAATTTAAGTCAACACATTACTATATACTATGCTAGCAAGAGTAATGTTCATAGGAGTAGGGGAAATTTCCTCGACTTTCCATCTCACACAATGTCCTTTCCTGTATTTGTCCCTAAAATGACAATAATAGCATTCCATTCTATACGGCGTGTTTTATTCTGTCCCATCTGAACAATAGCATCTCTATGAGCTAATGTGCTCCTCTATGCTCATATTCATTCCCATAACCTTTTTTTAATGGAAACTCAGCAGGAGGATGCTCGGTGCAGGCTCATAGAGGTTTCCTCAGAGCTTGTATTAGGTCAACATCGTAAATCTACCGCCTATACTAAGCCACATTCTCCAGATATAGTGCTCTATTATTACATCGGGCCATCCGTAGAGTTAATGGGAAACATTTACCTGATAAGAGTGATCAGATCTGGAAATAATCTTTCCTACATAGAGCCAAAACCTCAAAAGATTATGTAAAATAAAAATTTTTGTGTTTTATTTTTTTTGTTGTTGGAACCATATCAAAATTTTTGAATGAAGATTTTTTTATTTGTCTAATTTATGAATACAGCCATATTCTATTCTTATGATATTCACAGGCTCAAAATCAGTTTGCATAAAATGTCTTTTTATGATTTAGTAATACAGTCTTCTTCCAGGGGTCAACTATTTTGAGTGCCAAGGTAGCGATAAACCTGGTACCACATGGCGACAGTAAATCATGGTTGCCATATGTTATTACTGTAATTTGTATCAGAAAAAAAAAGTAAATTGAATTACCTTTTTTAGCAGAATTTAACGTGATTTTTTGCCAACATGTTAGGTTTCCTGCACACGACCATAGTTTTTATTCAGTTAAAGTGTGCATCCATTCATTTCTAGGGGCTATAGTTTTTATAGCCGTGTTTCTGTGCTGTATACAAGGGCCACAAATTATGTGGGTGTCCTAGTTTTGCCTGCATGTGCAGCACAGACAAGTGTAGGGGATCATACAAGTCTTTTTTCGGATCTGTGTTTGTCTGACATGTTTTTCGCGCATTGAGATCAGTATTTGCGGGAGGCCTAAGAGTTGTGCTGTTGGAAACATGTCACCTAATTCTGAGACTGTTCATATACAATTGTATACCACTGAAATAAGCTGTGGATAAGATGAGGTTTTAGATTGCTTTCACATGAGCTTCAACCATGAAAATTTGTGCATGTGCGTGACGGATTTATTGAACACTATGTGGGGAGATGGACTCCTAGCATTATCCTATTATCTACGATGCTTGGGGTCCCAACTGTACATACTGTAAAATAGTGACAACCACAAACTTCTAACACAGTGACAACCACAGTACTTCCAGCAAAGCCACAGACACCACAGTTCACCATAGAGAGAGAATACTTGGAGACTGAGACTGTTGTGGCAGTGCAAGCAGGACACAATTCAGTGGTGTGAGACCACCCGCCCTCCTGAAGTCCTGACATGGCAGCGCCCCTTCCTCCACATATGCTGCGGGCTGTCACCTCTAGTCTATGCACCTAACTTAGTGTAAACCCTACATGTCTAGTAGGGAAATGGATGCAGAAACTGTGCTTGTAATTTCCTGTAATGTGGGTTTGTAGGTTTTCTGCTGCATGACACTTCATTTTTAATACTCTAAATATATATTTGCAGAAGTGAAAAAAAAAACAAAAAAACTCTCATACTCTCCTTCCCTCACCTCTTTTAGGCCTCCTCACATTGTCCCGCGCTCTCTCTTGCTTTCCTGGTAATGTCATGTGCCTGGGGTCACTTCAGAGGCCTGTGATTGGGCCACAGCTGTCACATGGGCATGCTGAGCATGAGGCCCAATCATAGGCCTCAGCGGTGACCCTGGGCACATGATGTCACCGAGGAGACAGAGAGAGCGCCGGACACCATGAGGAGGCCCAAAATAAGAGAGGGAAGTTGAGTATGAATGTTTTTAATTTTTTCACCCCCCCCCCTGTGCCTTCAGACCCCAGAGTATTATAATTTCACTTCCTGTTTGTACCAAACTTGTTTGAGCTGAAACAGAACAGGGACCCGAGCCACCTGAGCCTGAAACAAATTTTGGGGAGGTTCACCATCTCTATATCTTAGTTCCAGCTGCAGTACAGTTTCCATTCTGCTATCTCTCAGTATTGACCGCTGTATAGTCTGCACTATGCTACATCTGAAAATGACATGTTCCGCAGTCTCCAATCTGCTGTTTCAGTGCACCATCTGTGATAGACTTAAAGAGGACCTTTTACATCCTCATCAATATGCAGTATTATATACCGCTAGATAGCCGACAGTGCGCTGCCTTTAGCCAAACGTCATCACTGGGCTGTGAGGAACACCCCCTCTGACAGTATCTTCCATAGACTTGTACTGTCAAGGTAGGCATTCTTCATAGCCCAGCGATGACACTAGGCTGTAAGGCCTGCCCTTCTGACAGTGGGGAGATATCGGAGCTGAAATTAACGGCACCGATATCTCCAGCAACATGGTGCACTGTCAGCTTTCTATCGATATATAATATCGCACATCTATGAGGACATGAACAGGCCTCTTTAACTCTGCTACTTCTCTGCCCCAACTTTTCTACAGACTCGCTATATACTCTGCTTCCTCACTCTGTAGTCACATAGTCCATTCTGCTACTTCACTGGATGAGCTCAGACCCACTACAGACTTTCCTCTAATATTCTGTTGACTTCATTGGGCTACATCCCAGCTCTGCTACATCTTACCCAGCTACCTATGCCTGCTCCACCACCACCTTTTTACGCTTTTCACCTTCTCCTTTGGACAATGTCTTAGCAGATCCACCACACATAATGTGACCCAAACACTAGTATGGACTGTAGCATCTATGGGGTTATCTCAGATATCGGATGTTCCAGAAAAGTGCTGATATCTACTATCTTCTTTTGCACCCACACCACACCTGTACCATACTTATAGAGAATCAAGTATGATGGATGCCACCAAGGGGTTAAAGACTATCGATAAAAATGCCAAACCAACCTAAAGATTTTATTTATACAAAGCAAACACAATGTTCTGTATAAAATATTCTGACCAGCTGGGTAATTTCTATGGACTAGTATAATGATGGCAGATAATGGCGAGCCGTCCATGATTTACGGTTTGAAGGGATTGACATTGATATCTCTTGTTATGAATTTTGCATGGATGTTTTACCTTGTATGTTAAACTTAAGAAGAGTAATATAGATCAGCTGCTTAAAAGATACCAGATGACCAAAGATAGATAGAGATAGAGAAGCCATGCATCAAATAAGTGGCGTATAGCTGTCGCTGGTGACGTACTATGGATTGATCAGTATAGTAAGTAGGATCATTCACTGCAATTACATAAGATTGCATTAGATTCATTAGTAGACATCATTCATCCTATAGCAGATGATTCAGCAGACACCATGTCAAAACTATTGCATGTCAAAAATCACTTACTGCTGCTTCAGGCTATTTTCTGGTTCAAGAAATCGTGTAACCTTCACCTTCCTGTCTATGATGTGGTTTTCAGTCACCCACTTATGCAATGCTTGACGCATATAGATGTCATTGTTTAATCACCCAAGATTCCCTGCAGATGCACCCTATTCCTTAATCTCTGGGCGTCACACGCAAGACAGATACGCAAGATAGAATGTAATATTTCCATATAGAGTGTCCGGAATATTGCAAAAAAATAAAGTTTAGGTCACAGGAAACATGGGCAAAATAAAGGCAGAAAGGTCAATAATAATAAGACATGTTAGTAATTCATCTTACCTTTTGGTGAACTGGAATTTTCAGACAGATTTTCTTGTAAGTTCTGCAAATATAATACTGCCATATAGTATCCAAATATGATACAGCTTCCAGGGTCATGTTAAGGATTCCAATTCTATAGCGTAGTCTTTTAATTGGTGGCCCCAAGTCTTAAAGTGGTTTAAATGAAAAGCTAGAAAATGTCAGATCATTTCTCATTCTGCACCAGTCTGTCTACACAGAGCTCATGCATGAGGAACGATTGAAAGCAATGGGAGGCGGATTCCGGGTGGAATCTGCCACGGAATCGGGGCGGCATCCACCCCCCAAATCCGCAGCAAATTCTGCCATGTGAATATACCCTTAGGTTGATTATAGGGAAAAAAATGCTTGTAGGAATGTCTAATATAGGCTTTATACAGTACATCAGTGTATACAAGTTGGGATTTGTACAGCAGCATGTGCCATTCTGCAGATATAGAGCAGATGTGGAAGAGTGAAGAAATCAGGCGATACCTTTTAGAGGCTAACTGAGTATATTTATAAGTAAGCTTTCAGGAGTGCTCGCTCCCTTCATCAGACATGGTGTGATACAAGACCTGAAAATTAACAGATTTTTATACACATGGTTTTCAAAGCATTTTAGAGTCCTTAAAAAAAAATTGCAATCTAAGTAGAGAAGTTATTTACAACAGGTCAAAAAAACAGTCTGGAAACTTGTGGTGCGTGACGGAGGGATCAGTAATTCTTGCTGTTATCTGTTTGCTATCAGGAGGTGATTTGTGACCCTCACATGTCACACATAGTGTGATTTGAAGCTGGCATGAATATTGAGTTCAGTTCATGGTTCAAACATAGTGTGACATGAAGCTGGCATGAATATTAAGTCCAAATTGCAGAGTTTGAAATTTTTGCATAAATTTGTACTCCATTTCTTTTCTTTTCTCCTGTGTCTTAAACTGTCCCATTAAAACCACAACCCGCAAATCTTCAATAGAGTGGTCTTCTCCGGAGAAATGTGCGGCCACTGGGAGATCGGTTCTGCTGTTATTAATGGTGGATCTGTGTGAGTTCATTCGTTGACTGAGTCTCTGCCCTGTTTCCCCCACATAGAGGCCTGTGGTGGGACATTGCACACACATTATGAGGTACACCACATTGGAAGACCTGCAGGAAAATGTCCCCCTAATTCTGTGCACCTGTTGTGACTGTGGGATAGGTACACTGTCAGAGGTGTGGATGTGCTTGCAGGTCATGCACCTTTTATGTAGGCAAGGTGAGGTGCCATTTTCAGTTGGGGCCTTCAGGGCACTCCGGACGATAATGCGCCTCAGGTTTGGTGGTTGTCGAAAGGAGAGGAGAGGGGGGACTGGAAATATGTCCTTGAGTCTGTTGTCCCTATGTAGTACAGGTTGGAGCTCCTTGGCAATCCTTCGTAGGATCTCCAGCTGTGGGTTGTAGGTGACAACTAGGGGCACTCGGGCATCTTTCTGGGTCTCTCTATATGTGAGCAGACTGTCTCTGTTAATGGCTGCTGCTTTGTTTAATTGGTTGTCTGTCACTTTTGGTTTGTATCCCAATCTGAGAAATTTCATCCTCAGATCCAGGAGGTGCTTGTCCAGGTCTGTTTTGTCGGAGCAAATATGATTGTATCGTATAGCCTGGCTGTAGATTATAGATTGTCTTGTGTGCTTGGGGTGGAAGCTGTCGTTTCTCAGGTAGGCCGTTCTGTCTGTGGGTTTGTGGTATATTGATGTGAGTAGCCGGTGGTCTTTAATGTATATTGTGGTATCCAGAAAGTGAATTTCACTCCCTGAATAGCTAAGTTTAAGGTTGATGGTCGGTTGAAAGTCATTGAAGTCATTATGGAATTGAAGTAGGGCCTACTCACCTGCAGTCCAGATGACAAGGATATCATCGATATAACGAAGGTAAATCATAGGTTTGGTGGTGCATGCTGATAAATATGTTCCTTCCATTTCTGCCATAAAGAGATTTGCATATTGGGGTGCACATCTGGTCCCCATTGAAGTTCCCATTCGCTGTAGATATAGATCCTCTCCAAAGGTAAAATGGTTGTGGCTAAGGATGAATTGTATGAGCTGCGTTACTGGTACTGTTGGGAGGTTTTGTTTTGCCAGGTGTACCCGACATGCTGCAACTCCATCCTTGTGGGGAATGTTGGTATACAGGGATTCCACATCCATGGTGGCCAAAATGGTACCCTCAGGTAGAGGGCCCAGGGCATTCAGTTTGTTAAGAAGGTCAGTGGTGTCCTGGATATAGCTTGGAGTATCCCTGACAAGGGGTTTTAGGAGATTTTCCACCCAACCTGAGATGTTTTCTGTCAGTGTCCCAATGCCAGGGTTGTGGTTTTAATGGGACATTTTAAGACACAGGAGAAAAGAAAAGAAATGGAGTACAAATTTATGCAAAAATTTCAAACTCTGCAATTTGGACTTAATATTCATGCCAGCTTCATGTCACACTATGTTTGAACCATGAACTGAACTCAATATTCATGCCAGCTTCAAATCACACTATGTGTGACCTGTGAGGGTCACAAATCAACTCCTGATAGCAAACAGATAACAGCAAGAATTACTGATCCCTCCGTCACGCACCACAAGTTTCCAGACTGTTTTTTTGACCTGTTGTAAATAACTTCTCTACTTAGATTGCAATTTTTTTTAAGGACTCTAAAATGCTTTGAAAACCATGTGTATAAAAATCTGTTAATTTTCAGGTCTTGTATCACACCATGTCTGATGAAGGGAGCGAGCACTCCTGAAAGCTTACTTATAAATATACTCAGTTAGCCTCTAAAAGGTATCGCCTGATTTCTTCACTCTTCCACTACTTTCAATGGCTAACACGGTACAACATTATACTACTATAGAGCAGATGTGTCAGCATATCACAAAGTACTTAAATAAAATACCAGAATCAAGATCACTACATCATTACTACAACCAGAACCTAAATCATGACATAAATACAGGACCAGAACCAAATCCAGCACAGAAATACAGAACTAGAGTCCTGCACAATACTAAACTGTGCAAAAATTGGCATCACACTCTGTGCCCCCTAAAAGCAATGGTGTAACACACTGTGCCCACTGAATATAATGGAATCACACATTGTGTTCCCTGAAAACAATGGTGTCACACATTGTGCCCCCTAAATATAATGGAATCAAACAATGTGCCCACTGAATATAATGGTATCACGCACTATGCCCCCTGAATATAATGGCATAGCACACTGTGCCCCCTGAATGTAAGGGCATCACACACTGTGCCCCCTGAATATAATGGCATCACACACTGTGCCCCTTAATATAATGGCATCAAAGGCAGTGTCTATGCCATGGATATACCTTAATATAATTATAATGATGGATACTGATTATTGAACGGTTCCAGTAGAATCCCATTGACCAATAAGTCATGGCATTTCCTAGCAATTACAGATGGGCTAACCTCTGACAATTAATTTTGCTTCAGGTTTGGCTGGTCAGCCCAAAGATTCATTTCGGGCCGAACTTGTTTAGATACAATCAGAAGTGGAATTATTATACTCTGGGGTTTGTTCAGACCATTTATTCTCACCTTCCCTCACCTCTTCTTGGCCTCCTCATGGCTTCCTGTGCACTCTCTTGGTTCTCCTCTGGCCTCTTCTAGCCTTCTGGGCGATGTCATGCACCTGGGGTCAAACGGGGTGTGCCAAGAGTATTTCAAATTTGGTTTGCAGGTCGAACCCGAAACTTTTGTAAAATTTGGGTCGAATCTGGTTTGATCCAAATCAATTCACTTTTGTTACAATTATCTGATGGAGCAAAAATATCATCAGTACATGGTGTAAAGAAGGCAACTATCAAATAATGGTAGCTCAAGTATACAGTATATATCTATTTTAGTTAAAGATATTATGGAAAAATACATATCTGTGCCCATGTGCATTCTGGGAAAACTGGGACATATGGAAAGCGTATCCATCAGTGTACACCAGTTTATTTTATGAGTGCGAGTGGTACTATCTGTACATTTTTTGGTAGATCTAAAAATTTGGCCAAATGTATTTGATTAAACAGATTGCTTACATTTGTGCCCTTCAGAAATGAAAACCTTTCAAATAACTAATACCAGAAAAATCTACCAGAACAGAAAAAAACATAGCTTGAACTTTTGACTTTCATTCAATACCTACCAAAGCATATCGGAGTTTTACGACATATGCTATATACAAATTGATAGGTTGTTACGTATTTGTCAAGGTTAAGTTAAAGTAACTCTGTCCAGAAAATATGCCTTACATCCCCAATATGGAGACGTAGACCACCCCTAGTGATCCGCCTGATGTTAGGGAATGATGTGAAATACATGCCAGCTCTGAATGAATTCATGTAAATATACAATGGACTAGTGGAGCCATTCACTTATGTATCAATCCATATGGAATTTCAACATTGTTTATGGAGATGAGGGTGTTATTAATAGTAAAAGTCATGCTAATATGGTCGGTAACATGAAAAATGATATTTCCAAAGACATTTTCCAAGGAAATAAAATTTCACGTTATATTAAAAAAAAGGTAAAATATATTTTATATACTGTATATACTGTATGTACGAAATTTATAAAATAAAAAGGTTGACTTTTGCCCTATTCCGAAGAAAGGTAACTCAGACCAAACATGGTTTTGTTTTCTTTCTATACCACCCATCTATGGATATCAAAAGCCAAGAAGACAAGAAAGATAGCAGCTGTCTGTAGAATCCAAGATTTGTAGTGAACCAGATAAAAGTGATTAAGTCGGGGCACAATAGCGGGTACTAGTGGTCACAAACTGCTATGAAGATGTTTGGGGGTCCTCTCCAGATTACACCAGTGGAGGACACTGCATATATACTTTCTTTATGTTCTAGACACTCAGCTTCCTTTACTTGTATAGGGTAAGAAAAATTTTCAAATGAGTGTCTGCGCTAACTTTTTCTCTTCTTACCACTGTCTCTTTAGTTGGTTGTGTTATAGCTAAGGCAAGCAGTGCTTCTGAGTACGTCAATCCGCCATTCTGAGATTCTCACAGTTCTATTCTATTTATTATTGTGGCCGGGTAATACATGTAGTGTCCCTTCCCCATAACCTGGTCACAATAAGGAAATCATGGCTGGGTTTCTGACAAGTGTCATCCCATAGAAAGTTCCTCCATTCATGGCCATATCCATTGGCAACCTATCAAGACAAGAGACTGTCGCCACTAATATGGTTAGAGAAAATCTTTAAAATTCTGCAAACTTTGTAATTATACTGTATATATTTGTGAAAATGTTTAACTTTTAATTGTCTACAAATCTAAATTGGATAACCCCTTAAACATAAGGCCCCAGGTTGCCGAAACGTAGCAGAAAAAAAACTCTGCATTTTACAGTACCAGCAAAGTGAATGAGAGTTTGGTTAATCTCATCCTCACACTGTGGAAAAAATGAGCTGCAGAAAAGCTGCGTTTTCAAAAACATATGCATCTTTAAAAAACCCAACATGTTCATTTTATCTGCAGAATCGCAAGGGTTTCCCCTATATTTTTAATAAAAAAAAAAAGGGTGAAGAAAAAAAAACAAAAATTTTTTAAAAAATTTTATTTTTCTTTGTTTTTTTTTTTTTTTTTTTTTTTTTTTTTTTTTTTTTTTTTGTGTTTTTTTTTTTTTTTTTTTTTTTTTAGAAAAGGTGGCGTGGTGGTCGGGGGGGAAAAATAATTTTTTTTTTTTTTTTTTTTTTTTGGTTTTTATAAATGTGTATAATAGGGGGGGTACAAATATAAATTTTTACAAAGTCTACTGCTTCAGTTTTTCTAATGGCAATTTGCATATACTCCAGAATGTTATAAAGAGTGATCAGCTTAACAGCAATTACTTGCAAAGTCAATATTTGCCTAGAAAATGAACTTTATCCCCCAAAACACATTTCAACATCATTGCAGCCCTGCCTTAAAAGGACCACCTAACATCGTTTCAGTGATTGCTCCATTAACACAGGTGTGGGTGTTGATGAGGACAGAGCTGGAGATCAATCTGTCATGATTAAGTAAGAATGACACCACTGGACACTTTAAAAGGAGGCTGGTGCTTTCCATCATTGTTTCTCTTCTGTTAACCATGGTTATCTCTAAAGAAACACGTGCAGTCATCATTGCACTGCACAAAAATGGCCTAACTGGGAAGAGTATTGCAGCTAGAAAGATTGCACCTCAGTCAACAATCTATCACATCATCAAGAACTTCAAGGAGAGAGGTTCCATTGGTGCCAAAAAGGCTCCAGGGCGCCCAAGAAAGACCAGCAAGCGGCAGAACCGTCTCTTAAAAGTGTTTCAGCTGCGGGATCGGGCTACCAGCAGTGCAGAGCTTGCTGAGGAATGGCAGCAGGCAGGTGTGAGTGCATCTGCACGCACTGTGAGGCGGAGACTCTTGGAGCAAGGCCTGGTCTCAAGGAGGGCAGCAAAGAAGCCACTTCTCTCCAGAAAAAACTTCAGGGACAGACTGATATTCTGCAAAAGGTACAGGGAGTGGACTGCTGAGGACTGGGGTAAAGTCATTTTCTCTGATGAATCTCCTTTTCGATTGTTTGGAACATCTGGAAAACAGCTTATTCGGAGAAGAAGAGGTGAGCGCTACCACCAGTCTTGTCTCATGCCAACTGTAAAGCATCCTGAAACCATTCATGTGTGGGGTTGCTTCTCAGCCAAGGGAATCGGCTCTCTCACAGTCTTGCCTAAAACACAGCCATGAATAAAGAATGGTACCAGAATGTCCTCCAAGAGCAACTTCTCCCAACCGTCCAAGAGCAGTTTGGCGCTCAACAATGCCTTTTCCAGCATGATGGAGCACCTTGCCATAAAGCAAAGGTGATAACTAAATGGCTCAGGGAACAAAACATAGAGATTTTGGGTCCATGGCCTGGAAACTCCCCAGATCTTAATCCCATTGAGAACTTGTGGTCAATCATCAAGAGACGGGTGGACAAACAAAAACCAACAAATTCAGACAAAATGAAAGCATTGATTCTGCAAGAATGGACTGCTATCAGTCAGGATTTGGTCCAGAAGTTGATGGAGAGCATGCCAGGGAGAATTGCAGAGGTCCTGAAGAAGAAGGGTCAACACTGCAAATATTGACTTGCTGCATTAACTCATTCTAACTGTCAATATAAGCTTCTGTTACTCATAATATGAATGCAATTCTATTTCTGTATGTGATAAAAACATCTGACAAACACACATAAAAACCAGAGGGCAGCAGATCATGTGAAAATAGAATATTTGTGTCATTCTCAAAACTTTTGGCCATGACTGTATATGACTTCTATTCTATATGTTCTAGCTGTTTTCTCCTCTGCAGGATCTGTAGTTTGTTATCTAACTGGTTGGAATCTCAATTAACTAACATTTATCACCCATCCTATGGAATACACAGGAAACATTTTGCACGCTACACTAGCTTGTGTACCCATTGATAGACACATAAAGAATCATGCGGTCTTACAGTACTAGCCTGCTGGAATGATGGAGTACAGAATAATGAGGGCTAATGACAGATCCACAGAGATTATGTCGGTACTATTCCTGTGCACCACATGATTGAAGGCATAATCAGGAAATATATTCACCGTGAAGAACGGCGCAGGCAGCAGGGTGCACCGGTATATGTTAGCACTAGATAAAAAGTGAAAAACATTGGGTAGAGGTGAAATGTATAAAGTGACTGGGCTAAAGTTCTATTTTCACCTTGCTAGTCAAGATTATTCTCAGCGCAAGAAGTAATTTATCAGAATTGGAAAAGTTTTACACTTTAATTGCTCAATAGATGACACTGCTTCATTGCCTTTTAGAGGTGTAGATTTAGACTAGGTGCACATCTGCATTGGAGTCTCCGTAGGACACTTTGTTGCAGATTCCGCCTAAAATTGGCAGAGAGAAAAGTCCTGCATGGAGGACTATAAAAGTATAAAACCGACGGAAACCCGACAGACATCTGGCGGACCCCATTATAGTCCATGGGTTCCACTGGTAACTTTTTTTTTAGCATACGGGCTGTCCATCTTTCGGGTCCCCGTGCGAACCAGAAGCAAACACTAGTGTGAACCTAGTGTCACTAGTACTACGTTTTAAGCAATAGGGACTTAGACTGGAGAGTCTTATATTGCTCCAGATCTATCACAGTGACTGACGCTGAATGATGGATCTCAGGCATTTCTAGACTGCCTAACCATCTATGAGTTGTCTTATTTTCTGACAAAAAGATGCTCCACAATTTTGCCACTCTCTTGTTGTACAGTTTGGCACCTTAAGCCATGTCCCTTTCTTCAAAATAAATACCTTAGAAAGTGTCTAAAATAGTTAATAAATGTGGTATAAAACATTCTCAGGCATCCCAGTATCTTCAACAGATCTGTATTGTTGATCCAGAGGAAGGAGTGGGAATTAGCGGGGTATGTGACACATAGGGGCAGAAAGGGTTAAGATAGAGAGAAGAAGAGGGTCCTTGGAGACAGAATGGTGTTATAATTGGTGGGTGAGAGATTTGGTGATTTCTGAGGCCCTCGGGTCACTGAGTGCAGCTAAGGCTAAAAGCAGAAATGAAGATGGATAGAACACATGATGTTGAAGGAAACCCACACAAACATGGGGAGAACATACAAACTCCTTACAGATGTTGACCTTGGCTGGATCTCAACTGAGGACTCCAGTGTAACAAGGCTACAGTGCTAACCACTGAGCCACCGTGCTGCCCCCTACCCACCTGACATCCATTATACAGTATGGCAGATGCTGGATCTTTAAACATGGCAATCAATCAGCAGCTAAACCCCAGCGTATAGGTGATGGGTATCAGTAGTCCTGTTGAAATGAAAGGAGCCAGGGCACAACTTTCTGACCACCATTTAGACTGATGAGCAAACCCCCTCCTGTCTGGGTTCGGCAAAAGTTTTTGAGGTATCTAGCTATCTTTGAGTCCTCTTTAGGTCTTCTATATACTGTGAAGTAGGCCAAACTGCACCCCATATTCATTATTTGGCCTTACAAGGGATTTATACATGGGAAAGATATAAAGTACATTCCATACCTCTCAACTATCCTAACCGGATATCACAAAAAGTTTTTTTTTTTTTCTTTTTTTCTTGGTTTCTAAATGGAAATTAATTTATCTTACTAACATACTTTAATTGTGAAATCTTTATGAGTTCATTTCAGTACCAGTTCTGTGGCCATTCCTAGTGGTGGACCTATTGACATAGGTAGAGAGCTCTCCTCCCATCTCTGTGTTGGTGAAAAGAGGGTTGTCTTTGTGTGTGAACTGAACCCTACAGCCAGCTCACGCCACCAGCCAGAGATGGGGAGAAAGCTCTCTGCCTGTGTCAATAGCTCCACTTCCTCGCCCGGCACTGAATTTGACAATTAAAGTATATTAATAAGATTAATTCACTTACAGAGACTAATTCACTTGGAGACTAATGAAAAACTTTTTTGTGCCATCACACAAGCCCTTTCAACAACTCCCCAACGTTCTCCATAATAGTACAGCAGATGTCAGGTATTGAAATGTGGCGCCCACTTTGGAGCTGAGCCATAGCCCCCCCGTCCATCCATTGTAATTGACAGTTCACTGTGCATAGGGAAAAATCTGTCAATCACAGCGGGTGGGGGCAGCAGCAGCCCATGAATAGTTGTGACTCATCTCTAGCAGAATACTAGAGCTGTCAAAAACTACTAGAACTTTAGTGACAGCTGAAATCACTGAGGGCAGCATAACCCAGATGACAGGTTCCAGATTTATGAAAATTTACCCAAAAGGACATTTCTGGGAGATTTTTTTGAGCATTCCTGTATAGATCAGTTTATTGTAGTCATATATAGACTGAAGACTATAGAGATCCAAAAGGTTCCTTTGCCATATATGAGGACACTAGTATGATTGTCTGAGGGGTAAGGGGCGGTACTCTTACAAAATTTACATCTAAGCCCAGGAGCCTCATGTTAGACGTCTGATCATACAAATCCTAATTGATCTCCACCTTTCTATATATTTTTCAGCATCTGTATATGATTTTTTTATTAGCTTCTGCTGAAGTGTTTACTTTAGAATCTTAAGATGCCGCTTGGTATAAGGTGCAACCCCTGTGAACGATGCAAGGAAAGGTCGATGTGTTTTTCAAATTCAGTTCTGATAAATGTCTCCCCTGATGCTTCTGAGATACTGAAGTAGTCCAAGAAAGAAATAAGTTATTCACAATATACTCTTAGAGACAAAAACAAAAGTGAGGCCAACGAATTTGTAATATCTTTTACAGGTCAGGTTTCTATCAAAGGTCATTGAAATGAATAAAAGAACATAGACCTATGACTGGCAGAAGTAGAGAATAACTACTAAATCCAGGGCTGATGATACTTGTGTGATCACATAGCGGGCTCAGATAAATCCAGGGCTGATGATACTTGTGTGATCACATAGCAGGCTCAGATAAATCCAGGGCCGATGATACATGTGTGATCACATAGCGGGCTCAGATAAATCCCGGGCTGATGATACATGTGTGATCAAATAGCGGGCTCAGATAAATCCAGGTCCGATGATACATGTGTGATCACATAGCAGGCTCAGATAAATCCCAGGATGATGATACATGTGTGATCAAATAGCGGGCTCAGATAAATCCAGGTCCGATGATACTTGTGTGATCACATAGCGGGCTCAGATAAATCCAGGGCAGATGATACTTGTGTGATCACATAGCAGTCTCAGATAAATCCAGGTCCAATGATACTTGTGTGATCACATAGCGGGCTCAGATAAATCCAGGGCTGATACATGTGTGATCACATAGCAGGCTCAGATAAATCCAGGGCCGATGATACTTGTGTGATCACATAGCGGGCTCAGATAAATCCAGGGCAGATGATACTTGTGTGATCACATAGCAGTCTCAGATAAATCCAGGTCCAATGATACTTGTGTGATCACATAGCGGGCTCAGATAAATCCAGGGCTGATGATACATGTGTGATCACATAGCAGGCTCAGATAAATCCAGGGCCGATGATACTTGTGTGATCACATAGCGGGCTCAGATAAATCCCGGGCTGATGATACATGTGTGATCACATAGCGGGCTCAGATAAATCCAGGTCCGATGATACTTGTGTGATCACATAGCGGGCTCAGATAAATCCAGGGCAGATGATACTTGTGTGATCACATAGCAGGCTCAGATAAATCCAGGTCCAATGATACTTGTGTGATCACATAGCGGGCTCAGATAAATCCAGGGCAGATGATACTTGTGTGATCACATAGCAGTCTCAGATAAATCCAGGTCCAATGATACTTGTGTGATCACATAGCGGGCTCAGATAAATCCAGGGCTGATACATGTGTGATCACATAGCAGGCTCAGATAAATCCAGGGCCGATGATACTTGTGTGATCACATAGCGGGCTCAGATAAATCCAGGGCAGATGATACTTGTGTGATCACATAGCAGTCTCAGATAAATCCAGGTCCAATGATACTTGTGTGATCACATAGCGGGCTCAGATAAATCCAGGGCTGATGATACATGTGTGATCACATAGCAGGCTCAGATAAATCCAGGGCCGATGATACTTGTGTGATCACATAGCGGGCTCAGATAAATCCCGGGCTGATGATACATGTGTGATCACATAGCGGGCTCAGATAAATCCAGGTCCGATGATACTTGTGTGATCACATAGCGGGCTCAGATAAATCCAGGGCAGATGATACTTGTGTGATCACATAGCAGGCTCAGATAAATCCAGGTCCAATGATACTTGTGTGATCACATAGCGGGCTCAGATCTCAGATAAATCCAGGTCCGATGATACTTGTGTGATCACATAGCGGGCTCAGATAAATCCCGGGCTGATGATACTTGTGTGATCACATAGCGGGCTCAGATAAATCCAGGGCTGATGATACTTGTGTGATCACATAGTGGGCTCAGATAAATCCAGGGCTGATGATACTTGTGTGATCACATAGCGGGATCAGATAAATCCAGGGCTGATGATACTTGTGTGATCACATTGCGGGCTCAGATAAATCCAGGTCCGATGATACTTGGGTGATCATATAGCAGGCTCAGATAAATCCAGGTCCGATGATACTTGTGTGATCACATAGCGGGATCAGATAAATCCAGAGCTGATGATACTTGTGTGATCACATAGCGGGATCAGATAAATCCAGAGCTGATGATACTTGTGTGATTACATAGCGGGCTCAGGAAATCCAGGGCTGATGATATTTGTGTGATTACATAGCGGGCTTAGATAAACCTAGGCCCGATGATACTTATGTGAAGTTTGAGACCCCTGTTCTAATGTGTATGGCCAGAATAAGAAGCCATAGGTACTCTCAGACTATGGGACCTCAGCCACTACTCTAATAACTGCTGGTCAGTTCATACCAATGGTTGTTTCTCCATGATGGATATATAATAAACTGGTTGAAATTGGAGTCTGCAAAGTTTAATAATAAGTAATCCAAAAGTTATCAGTTTTTACTGTCCATGATAATTGACTAATCGGGATTAGGCAGAACATGTGCGGGTTGAGTTCTGTCTCAGCATTGTCCTATGTCTCAACATTTTCTCAGAACGAAGGCCTGTAACGTACATGAGATTTCCCAAAAAAATGTTATTGGTGTAAAGTCCATAGGAAATACCTTAAATCTTTTTATTGTTTCTGTAACAGACTTTCTGGAACTTATTAGAAGAAAGGATACTTGTCAGGAGAAGAAGGTTTTTACTCTAGTCATGAAACATCCCGTGTTGCAGCTTATATGACTCATGACTGACAAGATCTTGATCTTGGCTTTTTATCACGAACAAATACCATTACGAATATGGCACATCATGAAGTCTGGGACCTTACATACTGTTTCCATATTTCCATACTGGAGCGTTTTGCCGGTTAAGACCATTAAGAATTTTTAAGTGTATCTCGTGTTCCTTGTTGTGTGGCCACACTGATGCAAGGCATCTGGAGGTCTGTAGAGCAGCTGTTGGTCACAATAATTCAACATGAGAGCATCTGCGATTATAATTGTCCAAATGGGATATCGCTCAGACCTTCTGACATCATAATTTACTGGAAATACTCTGTGGATCTAAGGTATGATGTATTGTGCTCATGGCATCTTTGTCTCCAGGGATGTTGTAAAAACAACCCTATGGAGAGGTTCTTATATTCCCATTACTTTCTTTTTTTCTAGTAAGTTTAATACCTGCTAAAAGTTTACATGTGTACGGTACAGCTGGACAACATTTTACTTTTTATTGGTGAAAAATGCCAACATTAGATGTGAACCCACTGGGTCGCAAATAGATTTAGTTTAGTGCTAAGCCATTACGTGTAGATAGGCTGAAGACACCAAGTCTTGTTACCAAGTTAGCCAGAAGGAATCATAGTCAATCAGAGCCTGGGTAGAGGCAGGCGGAGTTCAGTCATAAGCAGTAGACAGGCAGAGATCAGGACAGGCAGGGGATTGGCTGTGTAGAGATATACAAGCTGGGTTGATGTAAAGTGGAAAAGGAATAACATGCACTTTGCAACCTGCAGAAACCAAAAAAAAAATGTATTTCTCAGGTACTGAATTATTTGGGAAGGGATTTTAGGAAGCCTGGGTCCATTGGGCCTTGGCAGCAATCTGGGCCGATTAGCACACAATGGAACTTTAAGACTATTTTCAGGTACATATACAGCTCCTCTTCACTGCACATCACTTAATTTGGTGTAGGAGTCATCATTGGTAGTTTCTCCTCACAAATACATAGGGTGGACCATTGTCCTTCAATCACTTACCTGATTAAATGTGTCAAATATAAGAAAGCCCCTGGTTTTATAGTTATAGCCACCTTATTTACATCTCCATATTGTATTTAATTTCCCAGATCAGGTACAACCTGAAAGACTGAGGTGGGAGTAACACCTTAAGTTTGAATGGCTGTGGAGTCATAAGTCCTGGACTCGGGGCCAGTTTTGAGTGGAGTCGGAGTCAGAAAAACGTTATGGACTCCGATAACTTCGAAATAAAATGATTTGGTACAAACTTAGTCCCTTCTGGACAGCCATCCAAGGGATCATATGTGAACTTACTGACCGAGACTTGCAAAACATCCCAGCCTAGAATCTTCTCCACCAAAACGACATGTCATTTACTAGAGTCCATTTCATGGACCTTCTCCATGAGCCACTGGGAGCTGGGGAGGAGACACCAGATTAGAGAGATATTCCCCCCCCCCTTTTTTTTTTTCTTTCTGCTTCTCCTCTCTGTAAAAGTTACTGCCCCCTTCTACTTAAGTTTTGCCCTGGTTCCTCTGCCAGAGCATGGCCTCCAACTATGCTCATTGTTTACTGAAGATGAACTTCTACTCTGGCCACCAGGATCAAGTTGATGGGCTCATTTTGGACTTTCCTGGACATTTAATGATGTTTTCTCCCATTCCCCCCCTCCCCAATCCTCTGCACCCACTCCATTCCCCTCCATAACCCCTTTTGCTCCTCCAACAGTTTTTTTGTCATTCATGCAAAACAATAAAAACGTATAATGCAAAATAAAATTATGCAATTATTAATATTGTAAAATTAATTTCATAGGAATCAGTGTGTTTTCTGTGAATTAGAGGTGCTTACTGCTTCTGACTGACCAAGTCCATCAGCCATTTATGAAGGAGTCAGAGCAGGAATCGGAGTTGGACTGTGTAACAATTGACCTACTGACTCCACAGCCCTGGTTTACAGCATACTTCTAGCCAGTGATAAAAAGTTGACTGTGCATCTGGTTCCCTATATTCATTAACTGATAAAGACTCCTCTCTTGTAAGATCGATGATATTAAGTTAACCCTGGGAGGCCTATCATTTCTGGCATTGGGACACTGACAGAAAACATCTCAGGTTGGGTGGAAAATCTCCTAAAACCCCTTGTCAGGGATACTCCAAGCTATATCCAGGACACCACTGACCTTCTTAACAAACTGAATGCCCTGGGCCCTCTACCTGAGGGTACCATTTTGGCCACCATGGATGTGGAATCCCTGTATACCAACATTCCCCACAAGGATCGAGTTGCAGCATGTCAGGTACACCTGGCAAAACAAAACCTCCCAACAGAACCTGTAACGCATCTCATACAATTCATCCTTAGCCACAACCATTTTACCTTTGGAGAGGATCTATATCTACAGCGAATGGGAACTTCAATGGGGACCAGATGTGCACCCCAATATGCAAATCTCTTTATGGCAGAAATGGAAGGAACATATTTATCAACATGCACCACCAAACCTATGATTTACCTTCGTTATATCGATGATATCCTTGTCATCTGGACTGCAGGTGAGGAGGCCCTACTTCAATTCCATAATGACTTCAATGACTTTCACCCGACCATCAACCTTAAACTTAGCTATTCAGGGAGTGAAATTCACTTTCTGGATACCACAATATACATTAAAGACCACCGGCTACTCACATCAATATACCACAAACCCACAGACAGAACGGCCTACCTGAGAAACGACAGCTTCCACCCCAAGCACACAAGACAATCTATAATCTACAGCCAGGCTATACGATACAATCGTATTTGCTCCGACAAAACAGACCTGGACAAGCACCTTCTGGATCTGAGGATGAAATTTCTCAGATTGGGATACAAACCAAAAGTGACAGACAACCAATTAAACAAAGCAGCAGCCATTACCAGAGACAGTCTGCTCACATATAGAGAGACCCAGAAAGATGCCCGAGTGCCCCTAGTTGTCACCTACAACCCACAGCTGGAGATCCTACGAAGGATTGCCAAGGAGCTCCAACCTGTGCTACATAGGGACAACAGACTCAAGGACATATTTCCAGTCCCCCCTCTCCTCTCCTTTCGACAACCACCAAACCTGAGGCGCATTATCATCCGGAGTGCCCTGAAGGCCCCAACTGAAAATGGCACCTCACCTTGCCTACATAAAAGGTGCATGACCTGCAAGCACATCCACACCGCTGACAGTGTACCTATCCCACAGTCACAACAGGTGCACAGAATTAGGGGGACATTTTCCTGCAGGTCTTCCAATGTGGTGTACCTCATAATGTGTGTGCAATGTCCCACCACAGGCCTCTATGTGGGGGAAACAGGGCAGAGACTCAGTCAACGAATGAACTCACACAGATCCACCATTAATAAAAGCAGAACCGATCTCCCAGTGGCCGCACATTTCTCCGGAGAAAACCACTCTATTGAAGATTTGCGGGTTGTGGTTTTAATGGGACATTTTAAGACACAGGAGAAAAGAAAAGAATGGGAGTATAAATTTATGCAAAAATTTCAAACTCTGCAATTTGGACTTAATATTCATGCCAGCTTCATGTCACACTATGCATGAACCATGAACTGAACTCAATATTCATGCCAGCTTCAAATCACACTATGTGTGACCTGTGAGGGACACAAATCACCTCCTGATAGCAAACAGATAACAGCAAGAATTACTGATCCCTCCGTCACGCACCACAAGTTTCCAGACTGTTTTTTTGACCTGTTGTAAATAACTTCTCTACTTAGATTGCAATTTTTTTTAAGGACTCTAAAATGCTTTGAAAACCATGTGTATAAAAATCTGTTAATTTTCAGTTCTTGTATCACACCATGTCTGATGAAGGGAGCGAGTACTCCTGAAAGCTTACTTA
Organism: Leptodactylus fallax; assembly: GCA_947044405.1. Taxonomy (NCBI): domain Eukaryota; kingdom Metazoa; phylum Chordata; class Amphibia; order Anura; family Leptodactylidae; genus Leptodactylus; species Leptodactylus fallax. The sequence goes on from CAMRHE010000506.1 coordinate 959,168, forward strand.
TAAATATACTCAGTTAGCCTCTAAAAGGTATCGCCTGATTTCTTCACTCTTCCACTACTTTCAATGGCTAACACGGTACAACATTATACTGATATTAAGACTTTGCCATACTTGCAAACTACAAAATGACTGGTTACCAGGAAAAAGCGCCGTGTACTTGGTTGTATTGCAGTTTCCTGCAGGATCTATACAAGTGGTGCCAAGGATGGGATTGCTTCCCTTCCTATGGGATCACAGCCTTTCCAAATACTTGCTTTGGCACTAAATATATGTGACTCCCTGCAGCCAAGTGCATGAAGCCTTAGAATGAAATACAGGCCCCAAGGTCATTTGAAGGAATATGATAACCTATCACTCGATGAAAGAAAGACTTAAGAATGAGCAGAGGCCTGGAGATCGCATCACATGAAATGATTCAAGTACCATACCAAAATTCCCAGCAGTCATCTGTATTAGGAATTAGCTAAACTTAAAATTAATAAAGAAATAGGTTGAGAAAGTATTCATCCTATGACAACTAAAATACCGCAATCTCTCATGGAGACTACCCATGCTTATATACTCAGTAATTTACACACGTGGACAAAATTGTTGGTACAACTCATTTAATGAAAGAAAAATCCACAATGGTCACAGAAATAACTTGAATCTGACAAAAGTAATAATATATAAAAATTCTATGAAAATGAACAAATGAAAGTCAGACATTGCTTTTCAACCATGCTTCAACAGAACTTTTTAAAAAAGAAAACTCATGAAACAGGCCTGGACAGAAATGATGGTTCCCTTAACTTAATATTTTGTTGCACAACCTTTTGAGGCAATCACTACAATCAAACGATTCCTGTAACTGTCAATGAGACTTCTGCACCTCTCAACAGGTATTTTGGCCACTCCTCATGAGCAAACTGCTCCAGTTGTCTCGGGTTTGAAGGGTGCCTTTTCCAGACGGCATGTTTCAGCTCCTTCCAAAGATGCTCAATAGGATTTAGGTCAGGGCTCATAGAAGGCCACTTCAGAATAGTCCAATGTTTTCCTTTTAGTCATTCTTGGGTGTTTTTAGCTGTGTGTTTTGGATCATTGTCCTGTTGCAAGACCCAGGACCTGCGACTGAGACCAAGCTTTCTGACACTGGGCAGCACATTTCTCTCTAGAATCCGTTGATAGTCTTGAGATTTCATTGTACCCTGCACAGATTCAAGACACCCTTTGCCAAATGCAGCAAAGCAGCCCCAGAACATAACAGAGCCTCCTCCATGTTTCACAGTAGGGACAGTGTTCTTTTCAAGATATGCTTCATTTTTCCATCTGTGAACATAGAGCTGATGTGCCTTGCCAAAAATTTCGATTTTTGCCTCATCTGTTCGTAGGACATTCTCCCAGAAGCTTTGTGGCTTGTCAACATGTAGTTTGGCAAATTACTTTTCTTTCATTAAATGAGGGGCACCAACAATTTTGTCCACGTGTGTATGTGAATGTTATAGAGATGGCATTCACTATTTACGTTCCCTGTTTCATTTGTTTGTTTGTTTTGTTTGTTTGTTTGAGTTGGAAGGGACCTCAAGGGCCATCGAGTCCAACCCCCTGCAAAAGCAGGCATTCCTAGATCATCCCAGCTATATACCTATCCAGATTCCGCTTGAAGATTTCAATTGATGAAGGACTCACCACCTCCCGTGGCAGCCTATTCCACTCCCTCACTACCCTTACTGTTAGAAAGTTTTTCCTAATGTCTAATCTGAATCTCCTTCCCCTTAGTTTCATCCCATTACTTCTCGTGCTTCCTTCTGCTAATGAGAATAGGGTAGATCCCTCTGCACTGTGACAACCTTTCAGATATTTAAATACCGCTATTAAGTCTCCCCTTAGCCTTCTCTTCTGCAAACTAAGCAGTCCCAATTCTTTTAGCCTTTCTTCGTAGGACATGGTTTGTAGACCTTCCACCATTTTGGTTGCTCTTCTCTGGACCTGCTCCAATAAATCGATGTCTTTCTTAAACTGGGGAGCCCAGAACTGTACACAGTATTCCAGGTGGGGTCTGACCAGGGCAGAGTACAGCGGAATAATTACCTCTCTTGATCTAGCTTCAATGCTCGTCTTGATACATCCTAGAATTTTATTAGCCTTTTTAGCCACCGCACCGCACTGTTGACTCATGTTGAATTTGTGATCTATTATTATGCCCAGATCCTTTTCCCCTGTACTCTCACTTAGTACTATTCCTCCCATACTATATATGCTTTTTGCATTTCTGCTACCCAGATGTAGAACTTTGCATTTGTCCCTGTTGAATACCATTTTGTTCACCTCAGCCCATTGTTCCAGTGTGTCTAAGTCCTTTTGGATGCACTCTCTCTCCTCTCTAGTGTTGGCCATTCCTCCTATCTTTGTATCATCTGCAAATTTTATTAGTTCCCCATTAACCCCATCATCCAGATCATTTATAAAAATATTAAAAAGTACTGGGCCCAGGACAGAGCCCTGCGGCACCCCCGCTTTTTACTTTCTTCCAGTTTGATGTATAGCCATTTAGAATTACTCGTTGTGCCCGATCATTTAGCCAATTGTGAACCCACCTCACTGATATTTTATCAAAGCCATACTTGATCATTTTTTCAATAAGAATGTTATGTGATACTTTATCAAAGGCCTTACTAAAGTCAAGATATACTATGTCCACTGCATTCCCCTGGTCCAACCATTCAGTGACTTTATTATAGAAGGAAATAAGATTAGTCTGACAAGATTTATTAGGCATAAAGCCGTGCTGGCTCTGATTAATTAAAACCTTCCCATCCAGGTACCTAATTAAATGTTCTTTAACGATTTGTTCAAAGATTTTTCCTACTATCGAGGTCAGACTTACCGGCCTATAATTTCCTGGGTCGTCCCTATTCCCCTTTTTGTCATGTAACTATTGTCTCATCCAATTCACTTCTATTGGACGAGGCTGTAATTACATCATGTGGCCACAATGAAACAGACGGCGTATGATGTACAGTAAAGGGGTCACAGAGCTCACACAAGCACCACAGCCCCTTCAAAAGGCTGATCACATTGGGTCTTAGTTGTTGGACCCCCACTAATTTCTTATTGATGACCTATCTTGAGGATAGGTTATCAATTCATCAATAAAAATAAACTGGAAAACCCCTTTAAAGTAGGGTGTAAGCATTTAGCGTGCAAGCTCTCTCTTACACATATATACGGGGGAGGAGAGGTCAGTGTGCCTGGGAATTTGGAAGCCCCACTTTTATATATGGCAGAGGAGGTCCTGACGACCAAGAGTATGCAAACCCAAAAGATTGCAAGTGTTGATATAAAGTTAAGAATAATGGATCCAGAGCTATTGAAGTTAAGCAAGCTAGTGGCATCTACAAATGTAACATAGCTAGATTATACATACATATTTTTGTGCATTTATTTATTTTTATCTGTTTAATTTTTTACATTTCTTTAACTTGATTTTTAATTTTTTTCTAATGATTTTCTTTATTCTTATTAAGTAGCTTTTTTCTTATTGACGCATTTATTGATTTATTTAATTATTCATTTGTCCATTTATTATTTTTTATCTGTTGAAATATTACATTATTCATTCATTTATTATATACTGGTATTTTCTCTTTGTACAGTATTATTGCACAAGCCATGACTGTAACTGAGTTTTTAAAGAGGAATTTCTAAATAATTGTTTTGTATGGTAAATTCCAGTTACGCTGGTTGGTTCCATCCTAAAAACACTAAAATGTAAATGCTTCCATACATACAGATTTTATGAGCTTGTTAATGTAATGGTGTAATTTATTGCAACTTTAAAAAATTGTGATAAACTAAATTCTGAAAATCCTCTCTTATGAAATTGATTATTTTAATAAACGGTGCCAGCAGGTGGGCCTTAACACTAAGCAGTGTATATATGCTAGCTGAGTCCATACAATCAGCTGCAAGTATTTAGCTGTAGTATATAGCTAACACCCCGCTGCTATGGCCAGGATCAGAGCTAGGTGTCTAATATCTTAGTTACTAATGTCATCTATGTGGTTAGACAGAGGGCGAGGGCCCATATAAAATTATCAAGTTATTTTCCCTGTACAGTGAATGCTGTAAAAAAATTAGACACAATGCTAGACTTGTTTTTTGCTTATCTCCCATCTCATAAAACTGGAATGAGAAATGTTTTAAAAGTCTTATGCACAGCAAAACAGTACCAATAAAAACTACATCTCGCCCCACATAAACAAGTCCTAACACAGCTCCATCAAATTAAAATAAAATGTTATGGGTTTCAGAATATGACGACACAAGAACAAATAATTTTTTTACAGTGTTTTTATTGTGCAACAGTAGTAAAACATAAAAAATATTATTACTCTATTATGATTGTACGGATCTAAAGAATACATTTAACATGTCAATTATATCTCATAGATAACACTGCAAAAGCAAAACCCAGAAAACAAGGGCAGAATTATTGGGTTGTTTTCTACCCCTTACCCTCCAAAATGTCTAAAAGTTATACAATCTATTATATGTATTCCAAAAATTCAACTCATTCCACAAAAAACAAGCCCTTTTTCAAAAGAAAATAAGAAAATGTTATGGTTCTCGGAATGAGCCAATGATAGAAAGAATGAAAACATCCTTAAGGCTAAAACTGTCCGCGTTCTTACGGAGTTAAGTGGATAAGATCACGCGAATTAGCCTTATTACCGTAAAAAACACTTGTTGGGGTCGTAATTCAGTTCTCATGAGTGTAGTTCTTCCTTGACATGGAAGGTAAAGGTAGCGCGAACCTCTGCTCAGACAGGTAAATCTTACTGACAGGATTATATACTTGTTATTTATGTCTGAAACTTACTGTAAGAAGAACAGCTGCCTTCATCATTGGAATATATGTATCACTGTCCATGGCAGGCTGCCAGTACTACTACAATTCAGCTATACGGTATGTTATGTATTTCCCAAATACATTAAGAACATGCCGTGCTGCAGCAGCTCCCAACCATTTTCCACATGTTCCGAGAATGAAGAATGCAGACAAAAGGAGTAAAATAGTTGATTCTCTTGGGCTTCATTATGTATTACTTAATCATAGCTCGCTACATTTGTCCTCAGTTGATACACAGACTCAAGGGACTGCAAGTGGGCAAGATGCCATCAGATCAATCTGTGTTACTGACACAATGAATTAAAATGGGATTATAACTAGGACTGAAGACTCATCTATGAGATTCGCTACACATAGTCACATGTGATGCAAAGCAGAATCTGATAGATTTTACACTATATCCTCATGGTCACTACCATATGGGTTTGGACAACATTCAAGTTGTACAGAATTTTACAGACGTGCCATACAACATTGTGGCGTGTTAGACAATCGTAGGGTGGCCACACACAGATACATATAAAATAGACATCTTATAGCAGAGTACTGCATATTGTTTCGAAACGCTGGTCATCCTATAACATAGTATCTAGACATGTCCAGCCAAGAGAAAAAGTGACACTGACAGATATCTCTGCTGCCCTACTCATTCATACCCATTCCTGTGCTAGACTACAATTTAATAATAATGAAGGGAAGATCCTGACGCATCTCAGAAGGTCTTATGTGCCAGAACTGAAATCTACGCCAGCCAAGGATTGGTGTAAATTTCAGCTATAATGTGTGCCAGACCAGGATCACCTTGCTCTTGCCACTTCTTAAAAAGAACTTCTAGTTCATTTTGGGAGGCTTTAAATAATACACTGTATATACACACCTGTTTGTTTTGCCAGGGATCCAATGGAGAGCCTCTCTTTGGGTCCCTGGTTTTCCTGACCTTTGGCCCACACGGGAGCATTTTAGCCAATCAGTGGCTGAGCGGAGATATTGAGTTCAAATGTCACATCAGCGCTCAACCACCGATTGGGTGATCACTCATGCACAGGCAGAAAGTTAAACTGGAGACTTGAATGGAGCCAGAGATGGAGACAGGTGAATATAGCCTTCCAATGTGTTAAAACATTGAACTGAAACACCCCTTTCAAAAAGTGATGAGTATACAGGTGGTGCATTTGTTATTGTAGAACAGCTTGTGCCAAAAATTCCATTTTTACCCATTAAAAATTTGTATAAATTCTCTATTAAATTATCCCTAATGAGTTTAATAATAAACTTTACCAACTATTTTTTTTTAGAAAAAGTTTTTATAAATAATAACAATAATAATATTTTCATTTAAAAATTGTCAACATATTCTGCAGCACTTTACATTAGGTCGGTTAAAAATTCCAACATAGTTTCTTATTTGACTTCTCTAGATTTGCACCCTCCTGCAACTTCATTCTTTCTAGGTTAGTCCGAATAAGTGTGATTAGTGATATTTATAATATTTGTATCTTTTTATGTTCTTAAATTGCACCTTGAAGTTTATTTTTTCTTCTATAAAACATCTTTGGTATGCAGACAGGATTCTAGAACAGTAGAAGTCCCAAGTACACAAATTCATGGGCGATTGCCTATGTTTTAATCCTTCAGATGTGGCATACAGGGATTACCATTTTCACTAATACCATCATAGCAAGCACATTGCTAAATGTTTTTTTATGTTTGCCTAGAGTATGTTGTTGAGATGTTATCTGCAAGGCTTCATACAGATGCAAGTCACGGTTGCTCAATCTTCTGTTGTAGTTTCAGGCGATGTAACAGAGCTGCATCTTGGAGACAAATGTAAATACATTCCTGGGAGTGAGAATTCTTCTACGTAACAGATTCTAAAACTTACTTGCCGGTAGCGGAAATTCCTTATATGTCTACGTCTGGGATACTTCTTTAGGAAAAAAAAAGGCTGCTCTGCTATTCCTTATCGCTTGGCAAGAATCACAGTGCTCTTCAAAGGAAGGAATTTTGATGCTTTTCGTTCCAAATGGGACATTCATTCACTTCACACATGTTTAATATGTGATTGAAAACTTTTTTGAGCTACAAACGTTTGGAACATTCACCCATGTTCACGTGAGGAACATCAGTAAATTAGAAATTGCATTTTTAATATTAAAGGGGATTTCTGGACATTTTTTTTAAGGCCTATCATTAGTATATCTTTGTGGTGGGGAGCCAACAGTAGGCCCCCACATTCATCAGCTGTTCAGGCATGCATCCAATCCTTGGATTACACTGTGCATGAAGCAGATGGCTCCATACACCGTATAGTGGCTGGGCAGTGTTACTGCAGCTCTCATAGGCCATAAATAGCTGCTCAGATCAGATATATATGCTCTAAGAATAGGCCATAAAAATTCTCCTGAAAAACCCCTTTAGGTTTAGCTATAACGAAATGATATAAAGCCAACAAATAAAGAACCCACAATTATGGATAATAGGTCACGTAATGTGAGATATTCATCAGTCAAACAGCTTGTAAGGAGGCGGGGGAGTCACCCTTCTAACTCCATTAAGGTATTTTTGTGTTCAGCCTTACTTACTTTTGTCCTAGTGTTGGGGTGCCTATTGGGGAGTCCCTGGTGGGGTGTCCAGTGCCACTTTTTGTGATGTTTTCCAGCCTGCTGAACCATGTCAGTGTCAAAAGCTGCCCTGAAACCGAATTTCTTAACTTCCTAGCTGCAAGTTGAGAAGGAGAAAGGAATCAGCATGGGCGAGCGATGAGGTTGACGCTGACATGGGAGCAGTGTGACAATGGTTGAGAGATGCACTGTGGGAGGCACCAAAATGTAAGGTATGTGAGTGAGAAAGAAACACATTGGCAGTAGTTTGGTACAGACCATGCGTAGAGCGGGTCTTTTACAGCCACAGTAAGGTGAGATGGTGGGGGCTATCCTGTGGTAAAAAGGACTCCCAAATTTTATGTGAGGACTCTGACAGTGTTTAGGAATGATGGAAAGCCTGGGTGTACAGATATATTGACGGTCAGGGCCCAGCTAGAAAAGGAAAGGAATATGTAAATGCTGCTAAAATGTACAGATGAGAGGTGGCTGATGGTTCTGAGTAGAAGTTGTCCAAGATGAGAGATTATAAGAGATTTAGACTAGAACTGTATCTGTCACCATTGGATTAGGAGCTATATTTCTAGTGTTGCACAAGGTTTGACGTTCACATTTCATGCTTGTCAAATGGGATCATAATCATATGTAAGGACTTAGTGGCTACAAGGACCCATGGAGGGCCAGAACAATCCCCCAACTAACTGAGTAGTGGGGCAGCCTGTGCTAGAGGGTGGCGTCTGAGAGACTCAGTGGTACAGTAGAATCAGCTGCAAGTCCACACTCACTTTACTACAACCTGACTTGGGGATATTCCTGCAGAGATTGAGATCCTTGACTTGTTTAAGAGCTGTTCCGAAAGGTTATACCACCTGTATATAAAGTCATTGTACAACTGCAAAGTCTGCATTGTAGTTTAGTTGTCCCTCTTATACGCTGACTATCAAAACCTGTCAGTATGGGAAAAATAACCTGGACCATCGGAAGCTTCAGCCAGATGACCTCTACTGGGTGCCATCATCTTCAGGAATTAGAAAGGGAACCCATAACCAGGGTCAGCTTTAGGCCTATGTTTTCAGTGGAGGATCCTTGACTTCACAAGTGTAGAATATACATATCCAGTTTGTAATGAGCCTCATAAGTATAGTTACCCTGGCATCTGTCCAGATCTATCTGCTGCACCTACATGGTGAAAGTACAATTTAATTTGCTCATCGATGTGCCAATTAGGTGGCCAAAACACCCTGCCCAATGTCATAAAAAAGAAAGAGCTGTGACCTCTCCTGGAATGCTGAATGGTCTGTACTGAGTGCAACCTTTCTTGTACAAAACCTTGTAACTTTATAGACTATAAGCTGACTCATTCCTGTATTGAGTCACTGATACCATGTCATATTTCACACTTTACAGATTTATTCAAGCGTGCTCCTGCATGGTGAGAGGGATGGGTGACAGAGGGTTCTCTTATTGTGAAAGGAATGCCGCGGGTGAAGATAGGGAGTGGGAAATGTAGTATTCTTGTAGAAATAAGCCCCATGGGCACTAATGTCATGTTTCATAAGTGGATATTCTTTACCAGAAACTGGCAGAATAACTCTGAAGTGGAGGGGGTGAGCATATTGGACAGAATGTTCCCAAATTCACAGCTGAATTGAGTGCCAACAAGTCTCAATACAAAATACCATAGGTCAGAATCAGGACCCCCAATGTGTGATATTTACAAGTCACTCAATAATAGCGAAAGCCACAGGATCCCAGTAACATTGGTAGCTACCTGGGGTGCCATCTGGGCAATCTAAGTAATCTAAATCTAATCTATTACTGTTGGGGCATAGGCAAGTAAGTTGCATTAGGCAAATAAGGGGCCCAACCCAATTATAGGCTACTATTCACCCAATGGCCACCAGTTGCTGCATGGTTCCTAAGAATTTTTAGGCTGAAGCCACACATTGCAGAAACGCAGCAGAAAAAAAAAATGCAGTGCTTTACAGTATCAGCAAAGTGAATGAGATTCTGGCTAATCCCATCCACATATTGCAGAAAAAAAAAGCCGCAGAAAAGCTGCGTATTCAAAAACTCACATGTTTTTGAAAAACACAGTCAATTATACCTGCGGAAAAGCTTGAGCTTTCCCTATAGCGTTAATAAGGGAAGAAAAACTGCAGAGATAAACTAAGCAAAAACCCCACGAAAAACACTGCAGAAAAAATGTGATTAATTTCCATTGTGTTTGTTTCCGCAGCGTTTTTGAATGGTGTTCCGCAATGTGAAGCCTTAGCCTCTCTGTTCTCAGGTAAGGTAATTCTTCTAAAGAGAGAATACTTAGGGTCCATTCACATGTATCTGATTTGGTATGTTATTTCAGCACCAATTCAACACCAAAATCCATATCAAATTCTACAACCATAAGTATCTCAGGCATGTACATATGGTATCTAAATGTGGCCAATCTAAATTTTTAGATTGATTTTTGGCACCATGATGGAAAAAAATCCACCATGCAAATATTGAATGACATGAGGCTAATCCTCATGCGGATGCGCTGCAAACCGGCATCACATCAGCAACAGAAATCCAAGTGCAAACCTCAGATTTCTGCAATTGTGAAATATGTGTTGGATTTGCCATGTGAAAATCTGACACGTGTGAACATATCTTTAGGGTTCTTAGGCTGTTCAGTCATGCTTGCTAAAAAAAAAAAAATTGGATTTCCTTTCTTCTTTGGTAATAGTTTTCTACTAATTTAGCAATATAGTTGCATGTCATTAGAGAGATTAGTTTTGCTAATATTCATGAGGTTGCCACCAGTTTAGTTTTGGACTGAACTTGTTCGGTCTGAACTTGAAGTGCTATTATTATATTCTGAGCTCTCTTCAGACCCCAGAGTATAATAAGCAGAGACCCAGGAAAGCGTACCCCATGTGACCACTGGGGCCCAATAACAGTTCTGAGAGGTCCCTCAGGACCAGAGATGTCACCCAAGAGGCTGGAAGAAGACCAAAGAAGACGATGGAGCAATAGATGCAGCAAGGGAGCCCAGGAGAGCTTAGGGACGGTGAGTATTAATGTTCATTGTTTTTACAAACCTCCCCTGGGTCTCCCATTATTATACTCTGGGGTCTGAAGAGACCCCAGAGTATAATAATGATTTGTGGGTGGTGAACCCTAAAAATCTTGGGCTTAGCCAAACCTGAGATTTTTGGATAATTTGTAAAGGAGTCAACTCATTACGAACTGGTTCATTCATCTCTACATGTTATCATAACTACTTCTTGACCAGGTATTGCCAGGGGGCCTCAGAAGGGTGTGTAGGGATATCCTCTGGAGTACCTTGAAGTCTGGGATGACAAAGTGGTTAGACTAACTTATATTTTGCAAGTAGTAAAGAGAACACAACAACAAGAACATAGTGAACTCCTGTCTAAAGTTGCATGCCAGGGACCATTTTGCCAACACTCACAAATAATATCCATATGGGTTAACGCAAATCTAGTTTTCACAAACAAAGAATAAAATTGTCCCATCTCGTGTGTCTGTTTCCTGTCTACTTAATAGGTTTATTAAATATTCAGTCTCATTTATGTTAATTCCATGAATTCTTCAACTGTTTTACTGTGTTGGCTTTTCTTGAAGGTTCTGGCAGCCTCGTAGACATGGGCAGTGGTAAAGATTATCCAGTCTCGTACTGGCGCGGATGAAGCACAGATTACAGCTTTGTGAGCAATATTTCATCAAGTCCTCTGCTGTGACACATTACATTCAAGTGCAAGTTAAAGGATGATAAAATACACTTTAGATATAGCAGCTGCGGATTGATCCTGACTGGTATGCCGGTTTGGGGGGGGGGGGGGTTGTGGAGCAAGTGGCTCTGTAAGGCTGTATGCTGGTGTGGGGGGGAGTTCTGGGGCAAGTGGCTCTGTAAGGCTGTATGCTGGTGTGGGGGGGAGTTCTGGGGCAAGTGGCTCTGTAAGACTGTATGCTGGTGTGGGGTGGAGTTTTGGGGCAAGTGGCTCTGTAAGGCTGTATGCTGGTGTGGGGGGGGTTGTGGGGCAAGTGGCTCTGTAAGGCTGTATGCTTGTGGGGGGGAGTTGTGGGGCAAGTGGCTCTGTAAGACTGTATGCTGGTGTGGGGTGGAGTTGTGGGGCAAGTGGCTCTTTAAGACTGTATGCTGGTGTGGGGTGGAGTTTTGGGGCAAGTGGCTCTGTAAGACTGTATGCTGGTGGGGGGGGGGGTTGTGGGGCAAGTGGCTCTGTAAGGCTGTATGCTTGTGGGGGGGGAGTTGTGGAGCAAGTGGCTCTGTAAGACTGTATGCTGGTGTGGGGTGGAGTTGTGGGGCAAGTGGCTCTGTAAGGCTGCATGCTGGTGTGGGGGGGAGTTGTGGGGCAAGTGGCTCTGTAAGGTTGTATGCTGGTGTGGGGTGGAGTTGGGGGCAAGTGGCTCTGTAAGGCTGTGTGTTGGTGTGGGGGGGAGTTGTGGGGCAAGTGGCTCTGTAAGACTGTATGCTGTTGTGGGGTGAAATTCTGGAGCAAGTGGCTCTGTAAGGTTGTATGCTGGTGTGGGGTGGACTTGGGGGCAAGTGGCTCTGTAAGGCTGTGTGCTGGTGTGGGGGGGAGTTGTGGGGCAAGTGGCTCTGTAAGACTGTGTGCTGGTGTGGGTTGGAGTTCTGGGGCAAGTGGCTCTGAAAGACTATATGCTGGTGTGGGGGGGTTGTGGGGCAAGTGGCTCTGTAAGGCTGTATGCTGGTGTGGGGGGGGGGTTGTGGGGCAAGTGGCTCTGTAAGGCTGTATGCTGGTGTGGGGGGGGAGTTGTGGGGCAAGTGGCTCTGTAAGACTGAATACTGGTGTCGGGGGGAGTTCTAGGGCAAGTGGCTCTGTAAAACTGTAAGCTGGTTTTGGAATATGCCCGGTTCTAACTGTATGCTGGTGGTGGTGGGATTGTGGTGGCAGGTGATTCTGGTCTAACTGTATGCTGACATTGGGGCATGCTTGGTCATGACTGTATGCTGATATTGGAATATGCCCAGTCCTGACTGTATGCTGGTGGTGGGGTTGTGGTGGCAGGTGATTCTGGTCTAACGGTATGCTGGCATTGGGGAATGCTTGGTCCTGAATGTATGCTGGTGGTGGTGGGATTGTGGTGGCAGGTGACTCTGGTCTAACTGTATGCTGGCATTAGGTAATGCTTGGTCTTGAAAGTATTCTGGTGGTGGTGGTGGGGGGGGTGAGTTCTGGGTCCAGGAGGTTCTGGCATGACTATATGCTGGCTTTGGGGCATGTCTAGTCCTGACTGTATGCTGGTGGTGGGGGTAGTTGGATGGCCTCAGTCCAAAGTTAGTTATGGACTCTCATTACACTACTGCACTTGAGCTACCAAAGACTATCTGGTTTCATGTACATGCATTCAGCTGAATATGTATATTACTTCTTTTAGCTTCTCTTCCTAACCTCTTTATACACATGCACACTTGGCTGAAAATGCAAGTGTTCTTATTGAAAAGAATGAAGTAAGTCACTGTTTAGTACCTCTGAAAACAAAAGCACTGGGGATGTTGAAATCCGGCAGGCCTATCCTTCTTTCTCAAAAATCTACTCTCAGGGTAGAGATGAGACACTTCCGTATGCATTAGATGGTCCACCAGCCCAGCCAATATCATCACATTTGGCCAACATTCATCTAATGTGTATGACCTCTTTTAAGAAGGGGAGGGCCTGTTTGGCAGCTGGTTCCACCCTCAGGGTCCTCTTTTTGGCAGGTGTTCCAATGCTGGTATGTTATATTGACTTTTCGGCATCAGGATGAGGGGTAGACAAAAAAGACAGCCGCTTAGGACATCATTGAGAAGGAGAGGAAATGTATCAGCTGGAAAAGCTAAAATAATTCTCTGCCTTTATATTCTTTATACATGCCAATTGAACATCTGGCGATAATGCTGTAGGTGCCAGGGGACAATTTTCCCAAAAGTGCAACACAGTTCACATTGATCACCAGTGTCTCATTTATAATCCATGCTTAGATACCAAGACAGCTTGTCTCACCCTTGAACCCAATTATTTTATGATAGATTATGGAATCACGAATGTATCTCGCAAGTTCTGACACAGCAAATTGTGCGCTGACAAACAAAATATTAAAAACTATAAAAAAAAAAAAACAGGATAAGACTTGTGATAGCCAAAATCAAAAGTGTTACTTTGATGTAATACGAATAAGAGTGTTTTCAATTTCACAATAATTTCATAAAAAATACAAAAAAAAAAAAGTGTTTTGCAAGACCATTCTGGAGAAATAGAAGACAGTTGTCACGAGATTCGTGTCAGCAAATTTGTCATTGCTTAAACTTTTATTCTTCTTCTCAAAGTTCATTGACAATTCATTTGTGAAATTTACAGAATTTCATAAAATGTCTCTCTTTGTAGTATATTTTTGCAATGGGAAAATCCAGACGATAAAGAGGAAACCCGTATAGAGCAAAATTTTGCAAATAGTGTTCTCAAAAATTGACGTAACCCATCTGCTGCAAATGCTTCCCCTTTAAGGTTAAAGGGGTTTTCTGGGCCCTAACTGTTATCGATGACCTATCCACAGGACTGGCCATCGGTCCCTGATTGGTGGAGGTGCAACAACCGGATCCTGCGGCAATAAGCTTTTCCAGTGGCCATAAGATAGTGTTGTGGATGGGACAACAAGCAGCTTTGTTCCTATGCAAGTATTAGGTGCTGAGCTGTAGCCACATCTACTCTATAGTGGTGGTGCCAGAATAATACAGCTCTAAACCTAATAATTTAGTATTTTCCAGAAGGAGCCTGGGACAGCTGACTGGTGTGGGTCCTGGTGTTAGACCCCCATTGATATACTGATGTGGAAAGGTTATCAGTATAAAAAGCACAGTTGGGACCCAGATTTTGTTGCAGATTTTGCTGCCGGTTTTTGAGCCCAATCCAAGAGTGGATGTAATAGAAGGGAGAAGTATAAGAACTTCCTTTATATTTCCCATTCCTTTTCTAGCCACTTAGCTCAAAAAACTGCAGCAAAATCTGCAACAAAAAAAAGCTGCATTTCCACAATGTGGGGCCTCGGCCTAAGGCTGGGGCCCTACATGGTGTAAACGCTGTGGTCTGGCCACAGCTGAGATGCCACGGCATTTTACAGCCACTGCAAAGTGGATGCAAGTCTAGCAGAAAAATACGTGCAGCAGAAATGCTGCGATTTCCAAAAAACGTTGCGCTTTTGGAAATCGCAGCATGTCAATTATACTTGAGGAAAAGCCGGCGGTTTCCCTATAGGTCTAATCGAAGCAGAAAGTCTGCAGAGGAAACCTCTGCGGACTGTCTGCAAAAAATGCTGTGGGAAAAAACGGGATGCCTTGCCACCCTGGTTTTTCCCACAGTGATTTTTTGCTGCAGCCCGCTACATGGGACCTTAGCCTGGCTTCCACCCGAAAAGGGCGACAGATGCGGAAAGAAAAGCACTGCTTGCAGCGCTTTTCTCTCTGCATTTTTCAAGCGGAATTGGGAACGGAATCTCCCAGTGGGGAGCAGGCGCAGGTGTGAATCTGGCCTTAGTGTGCTGTTGCACCTCCAACTTTGTGGCATTATATGTGGCTGCACAAAGTATGGGGACACAATTGACACAAACATTAGAGCTAGCCCAAAAATGAAATACAAACATACATTATGGCCATTTATTGGTGTCTGATATACACCACTGGGCCTCACGATACTGGCGAAAAGCAATTTTATGAAGACACATGGGCATAGGACATTTGTAAAAAAAAAAATTGCCACATTGCATTAAATGGGGTTTTATGTCTTTAAACAGTTAAAGCCTAGTCCTTATATAATGCTATGGGGTGGTAATTGTTTTCATTGAGGAGATTCATCTTAAAGGAAATGTTTATTTGGAACAATATGTAAATTAGCTCTCCTCCAGAAGGTAAAAGCTCTTGTTGGCTAGTATAGTAAAATGTTTTGCAACTCTCCAATAAACTTTATGTTTCATTTCCTCACCATCCAGAGACTACGAGTCTGTCTTGATCCTTTCCAACTGTGAATAAGTTAGCAAAATCAATCCCATTGCAGGGTATGAACATTGTCATATGACCGTAAAACATCAATAGATGAAATCTGCAGAATTGTAGAGAGTCGCACATTTGGCTAACTGATATTTTTGTCACAGATTTTATCTATAGAGATTTGTCATTTACGTCTGTATATACATTTTGCTGCTGGGGAGATGTACTATAGGTCTTGTATTGTCCATCATGTCGGGTGATGTTAGGGTATAGACAGGAAAATAAAAAGTCCTTTAAAGGGGATGTCCTACAATTATAATTGAGGGGCAGTTAGACATGCATGCTGCCACTCCATTTGGTCTCTATGGGACTTACGAGGGTAACGAATTGTCCCAAAGGGCAATAGAACGGGCATGGAGGGGGAAATAAGCATCAGGCCGTTGTGTCCTGGGAGGCAAAACCTGGACACATGGAGCTTTCTCACGTGTATGACATTGGCTTAAAGGGGTTGTACAAGATTGGAAAAACATGGCAGCTTTCTTTCCAAAGAAGTGTCGCATCTATCCATAGTCTGTGTCTAGCAATGCAGCTCAGCTTCACTGACGTGAATGGCGCTGAGCTGTAATACCATAAATGACTAGTGGACAAATGTAGTGCTGTTTGTCAAAGAAAGGTAGTCTTGTTTTCCTTATCCTCGTAACCCATTTAAAAGGAATCTACCACCTAAACCCAACATATCAACCCAGACCCACTGATATATAGGTTAGGGTCACCTGAATCAAACTGTGATTTCACCTTATGAATTGGTGCTTACTTCGGTAAGATATGGCCATCTTTGTCAATATGCAAATGAGCTCCTTAGATCCAAAGAGGTAAGTGGCAACACCCTTGTTTTTCCAAATATCTAATTTGCATATTGAAGATAACAGTAATATCTTGATCATGGACATAGCGATTCACAAGGGAAAACACGGTTTGATTCAGGTGGCACTAACCTATTTTCAGAGCTGGGTTGATATGCTGGGTTCTGGTGACAGACTCCCTTTAAGACTTTCACTAATATTTACTGATATATTTTATATACAGTGTATATATATATATATATATATATATATATATATATTAGGCAGAAGTGGTGTGTGTGAAAATTTCAGTACACGCTTATTAAGAGGGTAAGAGGTATTAAGAGGGTAAGTAGTAGCAGGTTCTGCTAATCATATGCTATAAAAGCTGAAGTTTTGGCATTTTGCTGGTCTGGAGCATTCGTGGATGTATTAGAAGACATCAGCAGTGGTCTTGGAGAAGCAATTGATGCTGCCCATCAGTCTGAGAAGGGCTATAAGGTTATTTTCAAACAAGTAGCTGTTCATCATTCTACACTGAGAAAGATTATTCACAAGTGGAAAACATTCAAGAAAGTTGGCAATCTTCCCAGGAGTGAATGTCCCTGCAAATGAATCCCAAGGTCAGACTGTGCAATGCTCAAAGAGACTGCGAAAGTCCAAAAAGCTACATCTCAGACTATACAGATCTCAGTTAGCATGGTAAATGTTTAATTTCAAGACAGTACAACTAGAAAAAGACAGAACAAATATGGCTTATTTGGGCGGGATGCCAGGGAAATGCTGGTTCCTCCTTAAAAAAAATGTCAGCACGTCTTGAACAAACTTCAAGACATTTGGAACAAGGTCCTTTGGTCACATGAGACCAAAGTAGAGATGACGGAAGCGGCAAATTAGCACAAACACCTAATTCCTCCTATCAAGCATGGGGGTGGAGGGATGATGATTTTGGCTTGTTTTGCAGCCACAGGACCTGGTCACTTTGCAGCTCATCTGTATACCAAAATATTCTATATGAGGCCATCTATCCAACAGATAAAGCTTGGCCAAAACTAGGTCATGTAACATTACAATGATCCCAAGCACAAAAACAAATCTACAACAGAATGGCTGAAAAAGAAAAGAATCACTGTGTGTTACAATGGCCCAGTCAAAGTCCAGACCTCAACACAATTGAAATGCTTTGGTGGGACCTTAAGGGAGCTGGGCCAAGATTATGTGATAGGCTGATAAATTCGTAGAGAAAACCATTACTTTTTAGTTTTTCAGATATGGCTTTTGATTTTGGCTTTAATTTTGTTAAATAAATAATGGAATGATGTAATATTTCATTCCGTAGAAAATGTAGGAATTGCTTTAACACCAATGCCACTCTCAAGACTGAGGGAAAGGGAATACAGTCTTATGTGGACCACTCAAGATACTCCAAGGAAAAAGTGCTGACGTCAGCATTCCTCGAAAAAAGAGTTCACAGTGTATTCTACAATGGGACAACAAAATAACTATTTTTCAAAGAACGCCAACGTCAAAGCATTTTCATCTGAGGTTGTTTTTACCTAATTTTAAGACCTTCTAAGGACTGGATGTTCTTCTATTGTGTCCGGATACGTAAAACCATAGAATTCAAAGATGGTGTACTTTGCTTTTCTCATGACTGTATTTAGTGCCTTAGTTCTCTGCATTTGAAAAAAAAAAGTTGCCAAAAAGTGGACGTTGTCTTTAAAGGCCGAAGAATAGTTAGTAAGTGACCTTGTATACTCACAGTGGGTGGCTCAGGGAAAATATGCATTTTATTTATGGAAAAAATGACAGACTTCTGGGAACCCTGAGCACTAAGGCAACGGAAATCAGAAAGTTTTTGAATTCACTTGCTAAACATGAAAGAAAAAGAAATGAAGAAAATAAATCGGCTATTTGGAAAGAAAAGACAAAATGTGCAGTTATTGTGAGTCAGAAATCTGTTATCGCTCAGCAAATGTCATCAAGTCATTCATCCTAAATGTGTTATTTATTCTTTGTCATAACTAAGCGATCCTGCCGGAAAACAAAGTTCAGGCCGAAGAGCACAGTCAAGCCGGGGCCTGAACTTCTATTCTGCTGATAAGAAACATATGGCATGTCTGCGTACCTCTACTGACAACAGATTTCCAAAATGTCCAATCTAAACTTCTGTCAATGTCATATAATGACTTGCTACTATATCACATCCCATTCAGAAAATCAAACTTCCTAGGGCTAAAATCACAGTGCTGCTGCACAGTGTGTGTGCACCCATAGGTGTAACTACCAGGGTAGCAGATATAGCAGCTGCTATGGTGTGGTTAATGGTGGTGACTGAATAAAGTTTGACTTTATCCCCATTATAACTGTTACTAAGGAACCCCAAAGTTATTCCTTCTGTGGGCATTGTCTCTGCACCATTACTTTTTTCACATTTAATGGTTTATGACATCATTGTACATATTTGTCCTGATACTGTGATGTCACTATTTACATGATAATCTTGTGTGCATTTTTTCTGTGCTATGATATCATGTTGTACATTGTCTCTATAAAGTGACATCACTGTGTTTATTATCCTTGTTCTGTGACATCACTGTGTACATTATATTAGCTCTTTACTGACATCACTATGCCCATTATCCCTGTACTGTGATATCACTGAGTTTTTTATCCCTACACTGTGACATCACTGTGTGCATTATCCCTGTACTGTGACATCACTGTGTGTATTATCCCTGTACTGTGACATCACTGTGTGCATTATCCCTGTACTGTGACATCACTGTGTGTATTATCCCTGCACTGTGATATCACTGTGTGTATTATCCCTGTACTGTGTACATTATTCCTGTACTGTCACATTTCTTTGTATATTATCCCTGTGCTGTGTCATCACTGTGTCTATTATACCTGTACTGTGACATTACTGTGTTTATTATCTCTATACTGTGACATCATTGTGTGTATTATTCCTGTACTGTGCCATCACTATGTTTATTTTTCCTGTACTGTGATATCACTGTGTATATTATTACTATACTGTGACATCACTATGTTTAATATCCATGTACTGTGACATCACTGTGTTTATTATCTCTGTACTATGACATCACTATGTGCATTATTCCTGTACTGTGACATCACTGTGTGTATTATCCCTTTAATGAGACATCACTGTATGTATTATCCCTGTATGTACTGTGACATCACTATGTGCATTATTCCTGTACTGTGACATCACTGTGTATATTATCCCTTTACTGAGACATCACTGTGTGTATTATCCCTGTACTGTGACATCACTGTGTATTATCCCTTTACTGTGACATCACTGTGTGCACTATCCCTGTACTGTGACATCACTGTGTATATTATCCCTTTACTGAGATATCACTGTGTGTATTATTCCTGTACTGCAACATTACTGTGTGTATTATCCGTGTATTGTGGCATCACTTTGTGTATTATCCCTGTACTGTGATATCACTGTGTATATTATCCCTGTACTGTGACATGACTGTGTCTATTATCCCTGTACTGTGACATAACTATGTCTATTATCCCTGTACTGTGACATCACTGTGTATATTACCCCTGTACTGTGACTGGTCTATTTTTCAAGAAACAACATCACTTTTGAGCATGGGCTCCGTGTTTTATCCCTATTTAGGGGAAAGGCACTGAGTTCTAATACCAGACGCAGTCTAAAGTGCTGTTTCTGGGAAAATAAAAACAAGACATCCTAATCCTGAATAATAACTCCTTTATTTGGCTTTCTATGAAATGACTTTAGTGTTTTTTCTGTGGTTTTGAAATTAAACTGTAAGTAACTTTAAGGACAAGGACCATTGTAAATTACCATACAGCGCTGTGGAATATGTTCGTGCTATATAATCAAGAGCAGACATAGTAATAACACAATGGCTAATTGTCCATGGATTTAATAGTGTGGAAGTTGTTAAGAAGTTAATGAGAACAATATACAATGCAGAACTAGAACTATGAGACGTGTAAAGGTAGATTACAAGGCTCTCTTGTGGCCCTGTTCGATGGTAATCCAACCTCACATGTATCCCTCGCGGTGTGCTGTTTCAGAAATCATTTGGACGCTCTCCAACATTCTCCCATCGCCAGACGTACCAACTTCACAATACTCCCACATTGGTTGTAACTTGTTTGGAAATAGCAGAGCACTGAATAAACAAGCAAGTTATAGATTGCAGTGGCATGGCTTAAAAACATGTGCGGTATACCTGAGAAACATCCAACGCTCTGACCCCTGGCACTGCAAAACAAGACTAGGACTTGTAGAGATCAAATACCTGTGTGCCACAAGGATTTGTCAGGAATCACACCTGTCTCATCTGCATTAATAACCTACCAAGAGTTGTGAAATCCACCTGTACTATCTTGTCTTCTCAAACCCACTGGAACGGAAAATTCTTAAAATAATCTTCATGTTAACAAGAAAGGATAATGTCTGGTAGACCTTTGATATAAGAAATTGCAGATGCAGTGTCATGGATATAGCGGATGTAGACCCACTGGGTCGCAAAGAATTTGGCTTTGTCTTGACGTGGGAATAAAGTCTAAGCCAAGATTCACATGGCCGAGTTTCTCTCGGGAAACTTGGTCCGTGTGAGCGCTGGATTTTCCAGCCTGGAGAGGGACTCCTAACATAATGGTTATCTATGATGCTAGGAGTCCTTGTCTGCTAAGTGACATACTGTGCTATACTTTAATCATTATGGGACAGGGACTTCTAGCAGTATAGATAGCTATTATGTTAGGAGTCCCTCTCCCGGCATACTATTCAGGACAGGAAATCCAGCAGTCACACAGACTGAGTTTCATGGGTGAAACTCAGTCATGTAAATCTAGGCTAAGCGTATTCCTGATATTAACTCTTTAACCCCTATACAGGGATCTGGACGTAACTGCAAGAAATGCTGAGGTCACTGTTACAGGAGTAGTGGTCATTGTGTAACGGTCTGGATCTGGTTTGGAGTCTTTTAGTGCAACTACTGGGGGTAATTGCTAGGCTGATAACGTAGTCAGAGGAAGCCAGTGGTCGATGCACAAGATGAACGTCAGTTTTAGAGGAGAAGGCAATACCGTAGTCAGGAGGAAGCCAGTGGTCGATGCACAAGATAAACGTCAGTATTAGCAGCGGAGCAGGAAAGGCTAGCTAGATTATAGGCTAAGAGCACAACAATCTCACAAAGCAGGAAGTGCAAGGCTAGGTTTAAATAGGAAGTTCAATCAAGGAACAGGGTGGAGCAAACCAGAGAGGCGGGAACTGAAACTAGAGCCACTGGGAACTAGACTTTAGATCAGCACAGGAGCTGTCCAGGAGGCTGAATAGCTCAGTTGGAAGAGCTACAGCCTGTGCCACCAAAGTCCCTGGGTTCAAGTCCTGATACATTGTTACTAACAGTGGTGTGACATTAGCTGGTAACACCATAATGTGTACCGAATCAGTAGACATAGGCAACGGTCAGGATATGGTAATATAGTAGACAGATAGAAGGTCAGGACACAAGAAGTGGTCAGGTTGGTATATGGTCAAACAGAACAAAAGAACATGTTTGCAATATATGGGAAAGAGGAAAGACATTTTTGCTCAAGTCTAGTGATGGACAAACTTTGCTAGATTCATCTTAATTTTCTCCTTTCAGGAAATGGAAGGCTGTATATCATAAATCTTCTCATTCCAGTGCACCAGAGGACAGTGGCAATACATTTACAACGTACAGGCTACCCATCAAAGGAATTCAGAAAGTAGATCATAGAAGTTTGCCCTCATGTGGTGAGGATGACCTGTAGGCACCTCTTGGCTTTTGGGAACAGCCTCAGCTTCAACCACTGTGATCCCTATATTTTTGCCAGTGTTTCTCTGGGGAATGAAAAGACTAGGTACAGCTGTACAATAGCTCTCCACCTCATAGCGGTTCTTGCCTTTCTGTGGATCAACAGTGTACTGTAGGATTATAGATTGAGCCTGAAGGGCTAATCTGCTTAGAACATACTGTGAAGATTGCTCTGGAACATGTTGGCGCTATGTAAACTATATGAAAATTGTCTAAAAATCAATATAAAAAAATAAACAAAGAAGCTCTTCAACTATTTATCCCCAAATCCTTTACTACGCTCTGGATTTACTATAATAAACAGAATTTTATGATTTAAGCCATTGGCAAATAGATCAGCATCGCACTCAATAATGTGTGTATCGACATGACCTCAGAGGCACATTTCATAACTTCTCCTAAATGCATATTTGTGTTGCAAAACAGATATGATGGAACGTCTTACAAGATTAGTGTGACTGATTTACAACCGAAGACATGAAGGATTATCAGCTATTGAATACGGAAATTAAGTCGAACATTTTGATAAGAAAAACAGAACTGAGTAATCAGAGGACCTGGAGATTTCTACATCACCCTAGTAACAGCATACACATGATATGACACGAATCAAAGGCAACAAGAAGATTAAATAATGGATATGATGAAACATACAAAGGGTCAAATGGTAATGGCCAGGAGGGATGGAGGAAATTGGATGCGGCACCCAAGCCTAACAAAAGGCAGCCCAATCATCACAAAGAAACATGTAGATCTCCATAGTTACATAGGGGTTTCGGAACAAAAATACATATGTTCTTCAAGTTCAGCTACTAATGATTCCAGGTCTTCAGTATTAGCTCTATATCAACAATACAGCAATCCTCTTGCTAATACACTGGGTCATTAATACCGGTAGCCTAGTATTCTCGGGCTTGTACGGATGTTTCACAGCACAGGATGTTTTCTCTACCACCCGTAAAGATTATCTCATTTTTACTGTTGGGATTTTCAACAAAGCATAAATTATCTAATGTAAATTAATGGGATTTGGAGAGTCCTCATGTTAACTAGCGTCTTCTAATCCTTTTATAAATTTAATGTCTAGATTTTCATTCTTCCCAGCTACATCCTTCCACTGGAACCCAGAAGTATGCATAAACTCTAGAAGGTCTAATGGCAAGGGTGGTGGAAGATACAGAGAAGGTAAGAAGAGTTAAGACTGGTTAGCTCCCCATGCGCATCGATGAACCTTGAGCACTCATGACCCCATCACCAGGTCACTAGATATTCCTGATTGGACAACTTTTTGCAGATACTAAACATGAATACCGAGAACATCCTACAAGACCTGCCATTTTGTAGATGCTCCAACCTGGAACATTGTCTAGCTATCACAACTTGGCCCATGTTCTAGTTCAGTAACATCTCTCACTCCTTGACAGGTGGCATTGTCACGGGATAATCAATGTTATTCACCTCATTTATTATTGTGGCTGGTCAGGGTACTTACCTACCTTACACCTCTCTGCTTCACCACCACTGGCGTCTTATGTTCTCGAATGTGCCATGTGCTGCCTGGCCATCAGATTTTTTTTTCTAGTTAGCAGTGAATCATACTGTCCTCAGAACATATGATACATTTCAAAAATTTCAAAAATCCCTGGACATGTTGGAAAAACACTGTTAAGAGTTTGGTGGATCCTACTGTAGGTAGTAATTACTTCAGGGACTTGCCCCTTTTGCCCTCCCTATAATCCAACCCTATGTATTAATATATGAGAAATCATGTTGGCTCTTTACGAACTAGAGTTTCAGGGCAAGTTATAAATACGTCAGTGAAAAAATCTAAATGGTTTGTAGATGAAAAAGAACGAAAAATACTTTACAATTCATGAGACAATTTAGCGTTAAATACATAGTCTGACAATAATGCTATCCAATAATAGAGATAGTCTATCTAAATAGCTTTCAATCAACAGAAGATAGACAAGTAATCTATAGAATTTCTGCCCTCAAAAAAGATACCGATAGGTTAATTTGGAAAATAGATTGTGAGCCCCAGTGTGAACAAGGACCAATGTTAGTGACGACAATCTCTGTACAATGCTTTGGAATGCAATGGAGCTATATAAATGAGTAAAAAGAAAGATAAATAAGCTATAAAGCCATTGTGTAATATTTCCAAAATGCAAGAATTGTTATCTTACCAAAAGTCAACTAATATTATTTGTCATAGGAAGTTGCATACAGAATGAGTAGTAATAGATATACAATTAGACATGGCAGAAATCTTGTAGAACCTCCTGAGTGATCAAAAGACAATGTAATTAGTGTTCCGTATAATGAGTATCCAGAGGGAATAAGACTTCACTGGTAATTTACTGTATCAGGCACATTCCTCAGATTATACTGAATGTAAATCTGCACCTAGCATGTATCGACTTCTAGACATTATCCTGGGATTATTGAGCTGTGTATACTATACAGTACATATAGTCAAAGATTCGAGCAAATACATCAGATTATTAAATATATTATTATGCTTTCTATATCAGATTCTTTGTTCACACACATCTATATTCTAATTTTGTATACGATTATAATATAAAGTCTTTCGATGGAAATCATTGCAATTGGGACCATGATAGCAGTATAAATACTACTTCATTTTTGGCAACAGTAACAGGGGCCAAGAGCTAGACACTTACAAACCATCTTAATATCACACTTGTGAACTATTGGGACTTTCCACAAAAAAATGTGTGTTCATGTGAAAATGTGGGAGTGTTGATCAGATTAAGACTAGAGCTAACTGGTAACATTGGCTGTGTGACATTGAAGGGGTTATTTGGGGAATAATAAAGCTTATAAGGGCATTTCCTGTGCTGGATAAGCTTTATTACTAATATACACCATGGTACCCCAGAACCCCATTTATTACCTGTGCAGAGGGCAGCTGGGGAGGCCGGAAATCTCATTCCTTTATCCCCCCTGCAGCCACTCTGAAGGGAGCCAGTTATATCACCGAGAATCAAAACCATAAGGTGAGACAGAGGAACAAGAGTTCCTGCCCATCTGACAGTAGAGATCCTAATTAGCATAATGGGTCCTAAAATTATTAGCAATGATTGCTCAGGAAACAGAAAAAATTTCAACTGCATGGAATCACCTATTGAAGGATGCAATGAATTGGAGTTGGTAGAGATGGTGAAAGGTCCTCTTTAAAGGTATTTCCTAACTTGACATCTCCTTGATATCTCCATCTCGAAAGGTCTTGTCCATGATTTTGGCTAATAAAACTCTTGGAGATTAACTGCTGCCTCTGCAGTGGAAATATGGTATTACATGGAGTCCATTCAAATGTGGAGTCCTCTTGAATGGGCCTGCTCTTTGTATCAGCTCTTTGCTATGGTGAATAAAGTTAGACCACCGTCCAAGATAGTGATATACACTAATATGCCATAAGGACAAGGCATTTTTGCCGTATTCTCTCCATTCCCAAATGAATTCCTATGTGAGTGCATAGGCTTACTGTATTTCATGTTCCAAATACAACAGCAAGTTACAAAGCTGAGCCTTCTACATCTGTACATTGTTCTCTCCAAGATATTAAACAGGAATAAGATTTACAAGCACAACATGTGGAGACAAGTGCTGTCTTTGGGTACTTCCAATCCTCATTCAACGTGTTAGAAGTTAGTGCAATGAGTCTGATGGAAAACCAAATCGCAGACTGTACATTCCATTCTTTTAGAGGGGTGATGGGTGGAGACAGATATTAGGTTCCTTAAGCCTGTAGCCGGAAAGTCAGGGCTGCATATGGACAGACATTTATGAAATACCTTTTTACAATAAGTGTACATAAAGAGGTATGGAGGAGGTTAAGCTGGCCATACGTTTGAGATAAAAGTTGGCTGAACTCACAGTTCACTTGCTTTCATCTGGAGACACCCTCCCGGCAGTCCCCTGACAGCAGATGTTAGGAGGAAAGAGGGAGTGCCATTTTGGATTGCAACATGTTCAATCATTTGTTCCAACATTAGATAAAAGATGTCTAGCTGCGACTTTTTCATCTGCCCAAGGAATTTGTAGAAATAGCCATGAAATTAGACAGTTACTCCTCACCTAGATTTCCATTACGCACTACGATGTAGCACCTAAGCTGCCCATACTTGTTAGATTAGTGTCGACTGAACCATCCAATCTTGGTGGACTCCCTACTCTCCCTTCAACACCAGATATTGAGGGAGAGAAGACTTGGGCAGTTTCAACATGCCTGATCCTTTAGTTCTCAGGGATAAAAATAAACAAAAAAGATCGGCTGACCATGTCATCAGCTACACTCGACAGTATGGGGGCTCGGCAACTCCAGCATGCTGCGGTATCCAAAGTCAAAAAAACTCCAGCACTCCAAAAATACAAAAAAAAACCCCCAAAATAATGGCTTTATATCATATCAATTAAAATCCACTACAGCCATTGGATTTTTAAAACATTTTTGGAGTGGTGGATTTTTTTTTATTTCAGTTCTCAGAACTTACTTCCCTCTCCCTATTGAGAACACATGCATGCTTGGGAGGGGATAAGGGTGGTTGGGTAGAATCGCTGTTGACAGCTATCTATTGTATATGGCCAGCCTTAGACAGTCACCCCACAAACTTTGCCATAAATAATGGTTATGGTTTATTTTCTCAGGACGTCTTTTAGAAAGTTCTGCACTTCCTCTTCGCAAAAGATTTTAATTTTCTGCTGTTTTGGTGTCAATACAAACCTCATGACATAATCCTGTATAAGATCATCGCACCATGCCTTCTGACTAGTCAGCATTGTTTGAATGAACAATTCCACAAAGCAATTCCACAAGTCCACAAAAAAATGGCAGCCAAACAGTCTCTACACTGCTGAAATTTCCTACAAAATGTAATCCAATTGTTATTAAACATTTACAGAAGTCATACTTCTATTACAAGGAAATTTAATATCAGATCGATCTTTGAATATTCATCAGTAAAGTGATACAACAGTTCTCATCTGTACCACTATTGCATTGGCTCTTCCACTGGAAAACCAAAGCCTACACACATGCTAAATCTAACGTCTCACAATTGTGTATAACACAGTCAGCAAAAAAAATATTCAGTGACAGAGCTTGCGAAAAACCCAACAAAGGAAACATTGGAAATATCCTATAAAAGTCAACCAGAATGGTTCCACTGCTCTACGTTCTCTGTATATACCACTTGCAGGTCCCAAATCCGCAGTAGAAACCTTGATCTTCAATTGCTGCACCTCTTATGGTCCTAGAACGCTTCCCAATCTGGTTAGCTAAATTCAGACACTAGACTCTGGCCCTGGGAGAAGTCAAAAGGACAAAATCCATGACTTGTCAGTAGTGCGGCATATCATGTTTTTAATTTTTGACCTTGTTTTAAGATACAATTTGTGAATATAATAAAAAAGACTTTTTCTACATCAAAATTGTGTGCAGTCTTCCACCGTGTGGAGTTGTATTCACTTCTAGTGTCACATTCGAGGGCCTCAAGCAGTATTACTGCATTGTGTTTCTACTCATGGGGATTAAAATGGGAGGTATTCTCCTATTGGGATATGATGGTGATATATTTACAGAATGTTCCATTGTGGTCGACTTTTTTAGGTGATTATGAAATCCGTTTCTCAAGAAAAGCAAAAAAAAAAATTTGTAATAACAAAAATATGTCAACTTTGGCATTGATAGAATGTGTAGGTGAAGCAAATGATATGACTGGAGAATTTTTAGATTAGTCTTTCCATCTGGCGAAGGAAGGAGATGTAGAAACTGATTGTATTCATGAGTAAGTGAACGAAATCACGACTTACATCTAACTGAATTTACTGTATATAACTTGGCAGTGTGACATGTTTATGGACGAGGAAATAGGTATAGCCCTGGCATGCTGAGGCACAACATGTTCAAAGAGGCCTTTTTGCATATATAAGTTGCTTTTTGGTATTTCCGTAACATTAAAAGCCAATAAAACTGTGTTAAAGACCATTCAATGCAGACTAGAGATTTACGATATAGAATTATTCAGACATGCACATCCAGAGGAGGCAGAAAAGAATATAATACTGTAATCTGGATAATTGATACATGCTAAATTAAAGATTCTGAAAGGGTCTCACAAAAAGTTGTATATATAGACATCATACTGATCTTAGGGGGAAACCATATGGTGATCAGGAAGTCAACAAACATGGAAAAACTGATTGATTCTGAATTGACTTTATACCAATCGCCAAAAAAATTTTGCATTGCTGTTTTTGCACATCTGTAGTTAGTCAACTTTTAGACTGAAGGTACGCACAGACTTCACAATGGTCACAACTGTTTTACTTGAATGTTCCATGTTGTGCAAACATAGTGGAAATGCAGCGTAACAAACACTGTGTTCAACAGTACCAGCAAAACGATTTTGTTTAATCTCATCCACAGGAAAAAAAAATATTTAGGAAAAACACATGCCTTTTAGCATGTTAATTTTAGTTGTAGAAACGCAAGAGTTTCCTCATAGATTTAATTTAAAAAATGCATGCAAAAAAAATTCAAAATTTTTGCCTCTTTTTTAGCTGCATTTTGCTACGTGGCGCCCTTAGGGTTCATTCACACTACCATTGGTGACTGTCAGTAGTGTTGCTAGTTGCAGAACCGTCACAAATCCGTTAAAAATTCCATTGATTTCAATGGGATTTTATCTGTTGTCCATTAATGACTATTAGTGTTTGTTTGCATCAAATCCGTCACATGTCCGTTATTTTTTACAGACAAAAAATCCTGCATACAGAACTTTTGTGTGCGTGAAAAATAATGGTTTCATGACGGACGTCAAGTGTCGGATATTTTTTAACATGAAAGTCTATGGGTAACAGACAGTATAAAAATGGACAATAACGGACACTAACTGATGCTAATGAGTTCATTAATTGGATCAGTTAAAAAAATGGACATATTAACATCAGTTAGTGTCTGTTAATGTCTGTTATGATAGTGTCCGGACACTATCAGAACGGACAGCCAATGGTAGTGTGAACCCACTCTTAGCCTTAGGCTGAGGCCCCACGTTGCAGAAATGCAGCTTTTTTGTTGCAGATTTTGCCGTAGTCTTTTGAGCCAAATCCAAGAATGGCTACAAAAGGAATGGAAAATATATAGGAAGCTCTTATACTTCTAACTTCTGCTCAATCCACTCCTGGCTTTGACTCAAAAAACCACAGCAAAATCTGCAACGAAAAAAGCTGTGTTTCTGCAACGTGGAACCTCAGCCTCAAAATGGTATTCTCGTTACAGGATAAGGTATAGATAGCTAATGGGTGGGGGAATCCCACTGCTTAGGAAATGCTGGACCTTGTTCCATTGGGTGAGGTGGCCACATCAAGCTGTGTTCATACATAGACTTGGCTTACTCCATTCTACTCCACAGATTTGAATATAGAAAGTTGTGCAGTTGTGTAGCCAATTCTCCATTCAGACTGTGGCCTTCCCCCTTGATAGAACGGAGACTTCCAGAAAAGTGGACCCTCTGGAACCAGTTGCACTTAAAAACTTCTAGATGTACGCCAGCCTATTTTTTCCTTGGACCAATTATTTGACGATACAACCCTGTCTGCTACCATGATCTGTATCTGTTTTTTAACAACCGTAAAGCTAAAAAGAATGAAAATCTTAATGAGCAGCAAAAAGTACAATAAATTATTAGAGAATTAGATAAGATAAACATAATGTTGTAAGCATCTGGCCCATAAACATGAATGAGCATCATTTTAATGGCCAATAAAAAGCTATATAAACCAGACGGAGAAACTTGGCATTTGTGGAGCTAATTATTTTTGTCTTTTAGCCCATTTATTGAGGTATTTATTGCAGAAATGGCACAATGCTTCAAAGATATTATTTGTGAATACAAAAAGATGATAAAACTGGAATTTATTATACATTTGATAGAAAAATAAGAATAAAAATAATATTCAAAGCAACTGTAGTCTGAAATTGGTCCCAGACTTTGTGCAGAAATTCACTTTGTATGGCCGCACATTATTGTTTTCATTAGGGGTTTTCGTCAGTGAGCTACATAGAAAAAATGAAGGGTGTGCTACCAAAAAAGTCCCACCCACGCACCTAACTGACTCTTTGGGTGCACTTTCCCCAAAGATTTGAGTTACTCATTTAAAGTACACTCATTGACAAAAAACAATAACGCACCCACGTAGAAATGTTGGATTGCTGCAAAATTCCACATGTGGTATTAGGCTCAGTTCACACCTGATCCTGCTCTATGCCTGGGGATTCCGTTTCCCATTCCGCTTTAAAAATGCAGAGAGAAAAGTCCTGCAAGCAGTGCTTTTCTCTCCATATTTTTTGCCCTTTTCGGGCAGAACCCTGGCGGACCCCATTATAGTCTATGGGGTCTGTGGGTTTCCGCGGGTAACCGCTTTTTTAAGCAGATTAGGTTTTTGACCCAAACACAGGTGTGAACCTAGCGTTAGACACTGGGTTTTGCCTGCTGCAAAATAAAAAGGCTCTCAGAGGCTACTTTTGGGTAGTGTATCTCTTGGTGAGTGATTTCCGACTGCTAGACATGTCTCTATAATGCACTCAAAGACATTTTGCCCAGTTGACAGACTTATAGAGGGGGTGATCATTGGACTGAGAGAAACAGGATGGTTGTTTGACTGTGCCCACTATCTAGGCCGTTCTGACCTAGCTGTTAGGAGAAGCAGTGGTGATGTGAGGGCACACACATGGCAAACAGACTCCAGATGGGCCCCAGCCCAGATAGACCACTAATAGAAAAGATCATTTGATCCACGGACAAGCATGAGCAGATTCCAGTTTCCTTGTCCACCATCTAGACACAGGTGGCACCTTAATTACACACCCCTAACTTTTCCTGGACCATTTCCAGGTCCTTAGCAGAAGGAAATTTTGTGTCAAGGGCCCCAATGCATGTCCTGCCATTGAAAGCCAGTCACTGTCACCTTCATTTGCAGTGGTTTTGTGAACTAGAAACCTGGTCAGCTACAGACTTGAACTGTATTGTCTTTAACAATAATTCCAAGTTCTGGTTGGGATCCAATGGCCGTCACCTGCGAGTATGGAGGCCTCATCGCAAGCATTTCAATCCAGCCTTTGCTGTGGAGTAATACATTGCCCCAATTGCTGGTGTGATGATCTTGGGAGCCATCGCATACAACAGGTGGTCACCCCTAGTAGTGATATGATGGACATTATGGACATTATGCAGCCAGATGTGTTGTCTCTCGTGGCAGGGTTTTCAGCAGGATAATGCTCACCTACACACAGCAAAGGAAAAGAAGAATGTCTTTGCCAGGTTGCAATACTTCCTTGTCCAGCCCAGTTGCCAGATTTATCGACAATTCAGCATTTATGGGACCAGCTGGGACACTATGCAAGCTATGAACGTGCAGGATATACAGGCCCAGCTACAACATCTGTGGGCAAATGAGCCTGTATGCCTCAATACCCAATCATATCTCATCTTGTATCCAAGCATTCTAGAGGTGACCTACTAGGGCACTTGAACTTCCTTTTGGTTGTACAGTTTTCTCCAGTAAGCTTCTCCTTTCACTGTAATATTGTAGTCACTTACAGTCATATGAAAAAGTTTGGGCACCCCTATTAATCTTAATCATTTTTAGTTCTAAATATTTGGGTGTTTGCAACAGCCATTTCAATTTGATATATCTAATAACTGATGGACACAGTAATATTTCAGGATTGAAATGAGGTTTATTGTACTAACAGAAAATGTGCAATATGCATTAAACCAAAATTTGACCGGTGCAAAAATTTGGGTACCCTTATCATTTTAATGATTTGAATACTCCTAACTACTTTTTACTGACTTACTGAAGCACAAAATTGGTTTTGTAACCTCACTGAGCTTTGAACTTCATAGCCAGGTGTATCCAATCATGAGAAAAGGTATTTGGCCAATTGCAAGTTGTTCTCCTATTTGAATCTCCTCTGAAGAGTGGCATCATGGGCTCCTCAAAACAACTCTCAAATGATCTGAAAACAAAGATTGTTCAACATAGTTGTTCAGGGGAAGGATACAAAAAGTTGTCTCAGAGATTTAACCTGTCAGTTTCCACTGTGAGGAACATAGTAAGGAAATGGAAGACCACAGGGACAGTTCTTGTTAAGCCCAGAAGTGGCAGGCCAAGAAAAATATCAGAAAGGCAGAGAAGAAGAATGGTGAGAACAGTCAAGGACAATCCACAGACCACCTCCAAAGAGCTGCAGCATCATCTTGCTGCAGATGGTGTCACTGTGCATCGGTCAACAATACAGCACACTTTGCACAAGGAGAAGCTGTATGGGAGAGTGATGCGAAAGAAGCCGTTTCTGAAAGCACGCCACAAACAGAGTCGCCTGAGGTATGCAAAAGCACATTTGGACAAGCCAGCTTCATTTTGGAAGAAGGTCCTGTGGACTGATGAAACAAAGATTGAGTTGTTTGGTCATACAAAAAGGCGTTATGCATGGCGTCCAAAAAACACAGCATTCCAAGAAAAACACTTGCTACCCACTGTAAAATTTGGTGGAGGTTCCATCATGCTTTGGGGCTGTGTGGCCAATGCCGGCACCGGGAATCTTGTTAAAGTTGAGGGTCGCATGGATTCAACTCAGTATCAGCAGATTCTTGAGAATAATGTACAAGAATCAGTGACGAATTTGAAGTTACGCCGGGGATGGATATTTCAGCAAGACAATGATCCAAAACACAGCTTCAAATCTACTCAGGCATTCATGCAGAGGAACAATTACAATGTTCTGGAATGGCCATCCCAGTCCCCAGACCTGAATATCATTGAACATCTGTGGGATAATTTGAAGCGGGCTGTCCATGCTCGGCGACCATCAAACTTAACTGAACTGGAATTGTTTTGTAAAGAGGAATGGTCAAAAATAGCTTCATCCAGGATCCAGGAACTGATTAAAAGCTACAGGAAGCGACTAGAGGCTGTTATTTTTGCAAAAGGAGGATCTACTAAATATTAATGTCACTTTTCTGTTGAGGTGCCCATACTTTTGCACCGGTCAAATTTTGGTTTAATGCATATTGCACATTTTCTGTTAGTACCATAAACCTCATTTCAATCCTGAAATATTACTGTGTCCATCAGTTATTAGATATATCAAATTGAAATGGCTGTTGCAAACACCCAAATATTTAGAACTAAAAATGATTAAGATTAATAGGGGTGCCCAAACTTTTTCATATGACTGTATATCATTACATTCACATATAGAAGGTTTCATTCCATAGTTGACAGCCAAATTATGGGGAGCCATGGGTTCTCACACACTCTTCTGTAGTGGATTGTGCATGATAAATGTGGTATTACTTGGCTGTTATTCACACAAATAGTCTTTCCATGTGATACAATGTTGAGATGAGACCTTCAGAGCAAGAGCAGTGGCTTTCTAGTCTGGTTAGTGGAGGGGGATCATATTCTTTGTCGCCCACCTAACAGGATATATGTTATTAGGATAACCAACCCATTTAATGTAAAATGACTTGGTTAATTTTGGCATAAATCGCACCTAAACTGTGACGAAAATCATTAGTACTATGTACATATCATACTCATTGGATTAAATAGCGGAAGCAGAGATTAAAAATAATTGAAAATGATCTCTAGACCCCTGCTTTACTAAGGTATACTCGCTTCAGTGTATTTTTGGCAGATACAGTACCTAGAAATGTTTTCTTCAGTTTAGTTGCTTGCTCTGACTCCTATTAATCAGCTGTAATCTGCAAGTGGACCTGGAAAAAAGTGATTTCCCTACACTGCCCCATCAGGAGAAATGAGGTATTACACATTGCTCATTACAAACTATGAACTTCATGATCATGCTGACAGTTGCTCTTTTTAGCTCTAATTAAGAGGTGGGGGCTTCATAAGGTTTCACTTCTATTAGCTCAAAATTCCTTAGTATGATATTAGAAAATGGGTTTTCTAAACAATGCTTTTTTTTTCTGCTTTTGTGTGGAATTCATTGCCTCTACTCACAGCCCAATAAAGGATTGGAATTTGTCTAGCTTTGCAAAATTCCATTTCTAAGAAATGTAAAATTACCCCAAATTTTTCAATTTATTATAGATGTAGACAAGGAATCATACAACCATTTCAGAAGCAATATCAATTTATAATGACTATTTTTATATTTTATTACACCTAGAATATGCCCTGCGTATGCTTAAAATAGATCTCATTGGAAACTGTGCAAAGGATAAAAGGCTCCATGGACAAAATAACAGCCAGTAACAGCCTGTAAATTTTAATGAAGAGTTCACAGGAAAATCTAGCTTCCTTTGAGGTGTATCAAATTCCAAGTTTTAGAAAATGTGTTAAGACTTTACATGGTTATTACTACGTTCATTCAGCGAGCAAGTAAAAATATCTAAATGCATCAAGCCTTCAGTATCTGGACTGACTTTAGAGGTGCTTAGTTTAGGTATTAATAACTTCATTTACAATTTTTAGATTTTTTTATTATTGTTACTTTTAAAAAAATTTAATATTTAAATCAGTTTTTTAATTTTTTTCATAATTTATATTTTTAAATATCTACCAATTGAACATTTCCAAGCCGAATATTATTGTGTAAGGCAATTGTTATCACTGCTCTTCGCAGGACCACACACAAGGTTGGTCAACATTTGTAATTGAGGTCCTCAAGTCCTAAAGATGAGTATGGCCAGTCTCATTGGGCTAGTCTCTGGTGCTCCTGGCGCATGCACAGTTGGTCACTAACGCTAGAGTAGCACAAGTCAGTCTCATGTACGGAATAGTGAAGCCGAGATGCACTGCCTTGACTTCTGTGAACACCAAAGATTAACCTAAGGAGACTCATCAGATACATTCCTAGGAGTCTAGGTCTTCGGGTACATGTATAGTGAAGTCAAAATCCATCAAGAGCACCAGAAATAAGTAACTATAGATACTTTTAATAGGCTTGACCGGATTTTAATAGGGATATTTGGGATGGTAAACCCCCCATCTTGTTGTGGTTTCGTGTCCAAAATTTACGGTACATCCAAATACACCAAGATAAGGGTTAAAATTTAGTGCACATGTCATACTGAACTATGCTCTGTGCCTTCATGGCTCATATGTAATCTAATATCTAATAATCTGTTATCTAACAATGTTAGGATTTATCATGCTTTTAACACAAGAATGACTACTTTATTGGACATTTCTCGCCTTGTGGTACATCTGAGTATCATTATATGACATGGTTGTCCAGGTTGACCATTATTAATGCTGCTTACTTTGGCAATGCAATGATTACAGAACACGAATGCGCCCTGGGAGATTTCGCTGAGAAAGTCTTGGCACTGACTACAAAGACAAAACTGAAATGAAATTTCCAGCCTTTATAAATAGGTCACTGCGCAACTGGCACCGATGTGAGACAGATATCAGACAGATATTATCCACAGGCAGATAAGATTGCAGCCATATCTGTTCACTGCAGATAATAAAACAGGACATAAACAGCAACGGGAAATGTATTAATACTGAGCCACAGCATAAACGTATATTAAACGCCGATAAAATGATAATTGATTGGACAATATGTTAGAAATATTTTATAAATGTCCATATAATTTCACATGTGTGCATTGGTAGTGTAGTGTTTGCAAGAGCTAAGGCAAACAGGAGAAATAAATACAGACCAGCCCAATGTCTGGGAGTGAACTGTGGACATACTTTCTTCAAGTGTTCCACCCTTGCAAACTTCCAGTTCAGTGGAAATAAATTTATATAATCTGTTAGTCCTTAAAGGAGCACTTGAAGCAAAAATGATACAATATTATGCCTAATATAGGACCTGAGTGGTCTTAGGGGGTGGTGCATACCATTGGGATTCTCTCATTTCTGATCTCCAAATCCCTGTATAATACACTGCCCCCTAAAGTCCTACACTAAGCATAACTAGCATAGCTTTTATGTTTCCTGAAGTGTTATTATTACATTTTAATCACAAAACCCCTCCCCTGAGGAGCCAATATTGATAATAGTAGTTGTCCTAAAACGAATGGCCCTGAAATACTATTTGTCTGGTATGAATGATGTGCACATGGTCTGGGTGCTAGCCAAAGTATAATAGAGAAACACCGCAGCACTCTTCTTTGCTTTTCAGAAGGTTTATTGAACTCAAAGAGAACAGTAATTCGGCATTGGTATGTAATGGAACGTTTGCTGGAGATTGTGAGTTTCGGCCTAACAAGGATTTTATTTGGTTCACTGCTATGTGTATGTATTGTACATCCATGTGTAACTTATGGGTAAATCCCCCCCATGTTATTGCTATACTCCAAGTTCTCGAGATATCGACTACTTATTATTTTGTTGTGGACAAACATCTCTTTTTCTGGCATATGCTCAATAATAATCTACCAATGCTGAATAACCTTTGTCCTTATAACTGAGTAGTACAATAAACTTTCTAAAGAGTAAGGAAGAGTGCTTTGGAGTTTCTCTGTTAAACAGGGTGCTCATGCAAGAAAGCCAACCCTCACCAGTGAGTTGAATGAGCGATCAAAGAAGAGGTCAGCAAAAATTTCACTGTTGATACATTAGGCTAACATAGATGAGAACGTAATCATATTTTAAGTTAAATTGATCCAGAAATTGGTATCTAAGTCTAAAGGCTTTAAAAATTTACTGAACCACTGCATATTACAAATGGTATTGGTTTGATATATTGGTACAGATATGCCCTTCCTTATCTTTCTTCTTGGCTCAACAGATCCTGAAATGTGTGGTGCAAGATGACCAGCTTTGAAAAAAAACATGATTTAGCGATACTCTGCTACAAGATATCTCTCCTGTATGTGTCCATATAAGACCACCTTGTGGCTGTGTTTTGGATTGCAGCTTGTCAGTGGATTCGCTAGAATGTTACAATATTGTATCAACTTTTTTTTTTTTTTTTTTTTTTTAGTTTTTTGGGTTGGTGGTCAATTTTGATACTGACAACCTTTAGATTCCAGGAAATCCAGATGTCTGTGGAACTCCAACAATCTGATACTGATGACCTATCCTGAGAATAACTGATCAACATCAGAAGTCTCCTTTAAGTCCTTAACCAATCTTGAGCTGTGGTAAGGGTGGGCACATCTGTATTTTGTACAAGTGTTGATACAGTCCCTCATGATAGACATAGAAATATAGATGGAATACTAGTTGAAGGAAGACTGATGATATTATTGGCATTATGCCTTGTTCAGGGCCTCCGAGTTATGAGAAGGTGAGCTCTAGTCTTCTACTCACCTATTGTGTAACTACTCACATTGACATCTACTATGAGATCATCTTGCTGTTTTCTACACGTGTACCATTGGCACCATCATGACAAAAAAGTATTTTTTCTATAATGATAAATAGACTATGTGATACAACAAGTAACTCAAAACATAATGATTACCAGATGGGCCTCCGCCAATAATTCATTTTTATTTGACTCGTGGTTTGAAATTTTTATGAAGAAGCCATGCAAAAATCCAATATTTTTATCTATGACTCTGTGGCTATTTATAATACATTGCGTTATACTGTAATTCATTCCAATTCTGACACAGCAGTTAGCTGGCAAACACAAAGATACATTAATTGACTATCATGAACCTGGTGAACTCGACAAGTCATTCATGACTTCAAGATGTTACTTTAATGTCCATCAAAGACTACACTAGATGTTCTGCTATGTGAGCCACAAAGTGAAATACCCACAACTCAGATTGGAGATGGGTACCTATGGCAAGTATAGTATGTTATGACTTGTGTCCAGGTATAAGCCCTATCCCATGTAAAACCTGTTTCCAGCTAGGTTGCATATATGGCATGCCAATATCTGCATTACTGTAGAAAAGAGGTGGATATGAGTGCTGCCCCTTATATATGATCTAGCAGACAATAGGTAACACTATTATTTTTTAAAGTAGCAGTGGACACTGTTTTGCTCCACTGGTTTCACATATGGCATTTTGCCCCTGTTACTGACCCCCTGGAGGCCTTGAATGGCACCAGCCATGAGGATCTTCTATTCTATTGAAAATTCCAATTTTAACTATTGTGCCTATTTGCTATTCCAATTGTATTCGGCAAAGAATGCATGTATTCTGAAAAGGGAGAGAAGAGGAAGTTGCTGCCAGTTACCTCTGATAGTGGCTTATCGACCCTAAAATCAAAAGGATCAGGCGTGCTGAAATTCAGCGTCTAATGTTGGAGCAGAATGAGAAGGCCCCCAATGGACATTAGCTGGTTGACCAGTCCCAACAAAATCAGTGGCTTTGATTGATGTGTATGTCCAGCTTTAACAGTGTATATAACCTCTTGGGATAGCTTATATACTATAAACTCCACAGGAATGTCTATATGTATTCTCATGCTGAATAGGTGGGTCTCCTCTCACCGAAGAAAATGAGCAAATCAATTAGATTAATCTGCTGTCATGACTAACTATGACCAATGACAGCATATTAGGAATGGTGACCGGGTTGTCCTGTGTCTCATTCAGAACCTCTGTGAATACTAACATTGGCTTTCACGTCATCTGAATTCCAGTCTGCCCCACACTTATTACAGTAAACACCGAAAAACTGTTGGCTCAGGCTCATATAGTCTGTAACAGCAAACACCTGTCTATTTGAAGCTATGTCATATCAGCTGGGGAAGCCGTATGTTAAGATAATTCATAGACCAGGGCTGAGCAAATAAAGGAGAGTTCCAGCTTCAGAAGAAGAGCTGTAAGAAACTTCTATAGTCTTCAATAAGAAGTGTAAAATAAACGTAACAAGAAGACTAGTCTACTAAATACATGAGGCCATTCATCCCTTAACCCTTGTCAGGCACCCTACATTCAGTACCCTACTGCAAGGCGGCACAACATTTTTGGCTCCAGGGACCACAATGTCAGGTTGTATAACTCCCAAGGGCTACAAATAAAACAAAGGGGTAATCTCAAATGAAACAAATACAGTATGGCATATCCATAGTATATTCCAAAAATGTGTGAGAGTTGGGCTTTTCATTTCTAGAACTGCTATCAGGAGAAAGGGCTTCCGCTGTTTGACACTCCAGAAAAGAGCTAACATGGTGGACATTTATGCATACAGTTATCTCCAGGTTATTTTTTCCAAGTCTTATAAAATACAATGAAGAGAGCTATGCATATGAGTGGCTCCTCTTCAGCTCATCTCCAGTTCCAAACCCATCAAATATTTATGGAATTCAGACTCTTCCTGCACTCCTGGGGAACTCAGAACACAGATCTCATAGGAATGCATTGAAATTCTGAGTTTTGGTTCCCTGAAAATGTGACCTCAACTCAGGCAACTCAGAAGGAGGTCACATGGAACAGAGGTCACTTTTTCATTGAACCAGAACTCAGACTCTCAATGCTTTCCTAAGGAGCCTTGTTATGCTTTTCATTGAGATTCAGTGAGAGTCTGAGTTCTAGTTCACTGAAAAAGACAGATATCTTTAGCAGCTCAGAACCAGGTCACATGGGGCAGCACTGGGTACAACATCTTCAAGGTTTACTCTTCCAGCACCTCCCTGAACACCTAAGGGAGCTAAATAAAAAATAAAGTGGAATGTTTCTTTAAGTTGGATTAAATAAAATACCACCCCATATTACCCTTTATAATAGTGCCTGTTACATACATCCCATTGTAAAAGCGCCAGCTACACAGTGTAGGCCACATAGTGCAGAACAGCCTCCTGCACAATATGCCAATACTTGCCACCCTTCTCTGACATGGAATATGCAAGTTCTGCATTGATATCTATGATCAGGGAAAGGATGATGATCAACGACTGTACATCTCTGTATCTGAAGCATGGGACTGTCTTGTGACAACAGTGTCTTTCTGAAAAATCAGGACACGGACAAAAAATGTGGCCTCCAGGCAACTACAAGGTAGGTCTTCTTTTGAGGGTCACACTGGCCCGGCAGGGTCCCATGCAAGGAGTATTGTCTTATAAATTTGGAGCTAAATTCTATTGCATAATGAGAAAATATACCAACTGATGCTTTTCAATAAAATTCTAATAATGTACCTTGAAGAACGCCGAAGAATAGATGACCGCACCCTCCTTCATTTACTAAACAGTTCTAAGACCAAAGTTCATCTCTTGCACAACTTTTCTTATTCCGTTCTATTTTTACCATACGTAGTAACAAAGGATTGGAATATAACACACAATTTCCTTCTGGAGGATGCACAAAACAGAAGTTTTAGTTTAATTGCTTGGATCACGAGGCGCGTTGAGTAAATGTGCGATGCTATTTAGAAACTTTTCCGAACAATTGCTATGGTGCTAGCAAGAGGTATTTTTCTGATCGCTTAGCAAAAATCAGTTCAGTAAAACATAATTTGCTACAAGGATTACTTTTAGAATGGACATTTAAAGATTCTGTCTAATACTTCCTATACCAGTAAAGTGACGCTCAAGTTTTTGGTAAGGCTTGCCCATTGTACGGCTCATCCAGACAACAAAACGTCTCTTCCTACCATTACTAGTCTGTTTTGCTCCAGACTTGAAAGACATCCAACAAATGCAATAAAAACAATTTTTACATACTTGAACACCTCTATAAAACTTCTTCTCCAGAGTCAAAAATCTTCTCTAAGATCTCTAAACAAGCCATACATCAAAATATTACTCAATCTATCTATACGGACAGCTTGAGTTTGTTTCAAGATTACTGCAAGTCAAGAATCCCATCCATTCTAGTATTGTATATAAAGCCAGAGAGAAACTCATCAAGTTTCCGGTATTGGTGATAAGATCCAGCAGTAAATATATCCGTGATAAAGAGTAGAAACAGAATAGATATTAGAACATGTTCACACCCTGCTTAATCATGGGCCTATACCTGAAAGTAGGAGTAAACAGCATTAATACCTGAGCTAGGATAATCGAGCTTGGTTACATATTACCAATATCAAGGTGCTATATATGAGAGGACTACACAGGGATGAATTTAGACCTTAGAGGACTAATTGTAATAAAGTTCTTTGGCTACCACGCAACCTCCCAGTGTTTACCTGAAGGCTTTGTATCGCGGTTTGGCAGTTTTGGGTACAATGCTTCCAATGTCCAGTGGCTTGGTAGCCCAATCTCTGGAGTTTAATGGTTTGGTGCCCAACTTGTTCCTTGGTTTTCTGATAACAAAAGAAGGACTATCACATTCTCACTGCTTCCAGCCTGGACAGAAAGTGCAAAGCTGTGTGAAGAACTGAACTAGTACACATATTGGTACTAATAGGAGTCAAAACCCAGATAACAGAGCCACCAGAGTCTTTAGAGGTGAGAGAATGGCTGTGTGGCCCTTTGCAGCGCATCTTCAAGAACTCACTGGAGTCCTGGAGGAAAGCTGAGCCAGAGGGAGCCTGTAAGAGGAACTGCGATGGTGGCACTAAACAGCATAACTAGGCCATATTCACTGAAAAGGGCATCTGGTGTAGAGATAGGCTGACTGCAGGTGGAGGGGGTACAGTAAAGGATTCACATTCCAAGACAATTCTGTTCAAGAGAATATTACTACAGAGACTGTTTCTGAATTGATTGTTCTCCTGGGTGCTGCCATATTTTAGAATGGAGAGAATGTTCCCAGCTGTTTGCAAGTTGTGTGAAATATATTGCTAATGTTGGTGTTGAAATGTCTATCAAGAATTAACCACCATCTGTTTATCTCCATCCACCTCCATTCTTATGCAGCCTTGGAAATAGTTTATCTATCTAATGCATCTACAATTTTTTAAAATGAATATTTTTTTTTCTAGATTGTGTCTCCATGGTGACAGACTACAATTAAATACTGTGTAGTCTGATGTTACAGTTGATTTTTTTTTCAGAGCACATTTACATTTAATGCTATGGGGTCTCGCATGCTTTGTTTTGCTTTCCCCACCATATTCAATGAGACAGCATAAGAAAGGGTTGTATATTACTGCTATATCATGTAGTCTGATATTTTGCTACTAGATGGCAGAATTATTTAAACACTCAATATTCATTCTTGATACAGCCAGTTCAGTGATGGTGACCAATCTGTGTAAATGGTTTCTACTGCCAATTGCACCGTGATTTTTTTTGACACCTGAAAAGACATCATTTAGGTTTATACTTCTTAACTAACAATGTCATAAAAAGTCATCTAAAATAGCTGCATATGGATTTGACCCATTTTGTTATATACAATTGTTTTAACAGCATCTTAAAGTGTAGCAGCTCCTAGTTCTGTTCTCAAGACCTTCCATTCTGGCCACTAGTCAAGTACCACAAGTAAGGTGACCGGGTAAACAAAATTTAGTCTTCCTTGCTGTGTTCCCTTCACCTCTCTCTTATGTAATATGTTTATTATACCCAACATTCATGTAAAATGATGCATTTCATCCACAGTAATTGCATCAATGTGTATCCATTAAATGGAATGCAAGGGAGGATATCAAAGAAGACTTGAGTATAATAGTATCCAATAAGTTTAGCAGCTCTAAAAAGAGAGAAAATAAGGTCTGGTTCTGTTTTCAAGAGCTGGATCACAGTTTACTAGTCAATTGTCACAATTTGGATGTGGCTTTCCAATACTATGGAGCAAAATCAAATTTTTTTGTTGGTTCCCTGGAATGGTGTTTCTCAACGTTCTTTTGTTATGCAATTCAACATTTCAGACACTAAAATCTTACCGCAGCCAAAGCAAGGAACAAACTCAGATGACTGTGCCCATAAGAATGGCTAGGTCTGTAGTTATTTCTGGATGATCCATGGAAAAAAGGTTCCACTGTCTGACAGGGACAAAATGTATTTATGAGAAAGTCAATTAATAGGAAACCACATTGTATTGTACTATTTTTTTTTTCACTGGCAATATTTTTGTAGCATTAGTGTTCTGTATTCACTAATTAACAAGCCCTTGTGGTAACACATCAACAATCCCTGGAAGGTCAGGACAATCAGGGAAAGTAGCATATGGTCGGCATATTGTGAGACTAAACAATTACATGGAAACTTGTGAAGACTCATCAACCCTATTAGCATTTACTCTATCACAGTTGTTTCTGGAACACTTGGATACATTTCTAATTTTTTCGTAAGACAGCCCGATCTAGAAATCTTAACTTGAAAGTTTTAAAAATGAACTAAGTATACATGTAAGAAATAAGTAATAAAAATATATTCAAAAATACTAAATTATCAATCTTTGGTTTTCTGACACTGCAAAATTAACAATTACGCCCCATAGAAAAAAAAACCCCAAATAGGTGGAAAAAGAGAATGACTTGGGTATACTGGTTATTAGTAGATGAGCAAATCGAAGCTGACGAAGTGCAATACGATCCGAATTTCAGGAAATATTCGATTTGCATTGAATCCGGATTTCCTCACGCTTTGTGGTAACAAATTGCATTTTTTCATAAAATGGCTACTGCACTTTAGGACATGGGGCAAGGAACTCTGGGAACACGGGATCACCCACAATGCCATGCGTGCAGCCAATCAGCAGCCAGCCCTGTGATGTCACAGGACTTTAACTCCTTCGCGACCGCCCATGGCATCAGGAGCAGGTGTTAGCTGTAACTGACAGCTAACACCCTGCTCCATAACCACCGGTCGGAGCACAGCTCCGATCACGGGTTTTAACCCCTTGGATGCCGCGGTCAAACATGACTGTGGCATCCAAGGGGTTACGCCATGCTACATGTTCTCCTCGGCACCCCCTGATCTCACCATGATATGCATCTTCTGCAGCCCGGGGTCTGGCTAGTGACCCTGGGCTGCTAGTATCCCCCAGTACCTGGTTGATCCTGCCCAGAAGTGAGGAAGTCAACCTATGCGTCTGCATAGCCTGACTTCCACTATAGACTGCAATATACGTGTATTCCAATCTATAGTGCTGAACCAGCGATCAGTGCATCGCTGTTTCAGGTCCCCTAGTGGGACATCACTAAAACCACTACAAGGCACAGTGTTCTACACCACTATACAGGCTCTCTGCAGCCAGGAAATAGCCGTTTTTTAATGCGATTCGCTGCAAATTAATTCGGATCGAATCGTATCGGAAAATTTGGCGAAGCTGCCGAATCGAATTTTTGAAAAATTCACTCATCTCTAGTTATTAGTAAGCTCAGTGGTAAGCAGCAGCTGCAAAAGCCCAATTTTATGATGGATAAAAAATAGAAAACATCATGAAATTGCTACTTAGTAAATTACTTATAACCTTGAATATGGGTTGCGACTTAAGAATCGCACTATAAAAAGACATATGTTGGAAAATAGACATCTTACTGGTAAACTTACTCAGATACAGTATATACTTATATTATATATAAAGGAATTGTAAAGAATTAATGCATTAAATATTTTTTTCATGAATAGATATCCATTATATATGTTATTTAAGAGAAGGTAAATCAACAATATAGATAAAGGGTTCTTTACAGTAAGAGTAGTGACATTTGGGAATACTTACTAAAGTGTCAGTAATTGCAATAATAATGACATAATTGATGACTAAATTTACACATTTAGTAAAGAGTTACAGGTAAAAAAAAAGTTAAAAAGATTTGCCTCTGTAGGGCAAAACACAGTCACTCAGCTTCAGATCAAACTAGGTTGGAAAGACTAAAATTGACAAACATATCTTTCTATATCGTATGTATCTATGTAAGAATGCAT
Source organism: Leptodactylus fallax (assembly GCA_947044405.1). Taxonomy (NCBI): domain Eukaryota; kingdom Metazoa; phylum Chordata; class Amphibia; order Anura; family Leptodactylidae; genus Leptodactylus; species Leptodactylus fallax. The sequence goes on from CAMRHE010000506.1 coordinate 1,004,128, forward strand.
GCATATCCCACTTTGAAACTATACAGCAGTGCATATCAAAATACAATTCAACCCCAGTGCTTGATATCTATTGGGTGTCAAAAATTTTTTAAAAAATCTAAAAAAAATTTAAGTAGAATATTATTAAAAAATATTTGCAGAAACGAAGTTGTAATAGAAGGGAACATGGAATTAGCATGTAGCTGTATTCCTGCACCGTCTGGAAAAGTCTCTCCTAAAAGAAGAAAACAAGTCAATACCTAAAAGTGGAATATGAATAAGAAATGTCATTTCACACAGAGATGTATGCCAAATTGTCTTCTTACTCAGCGGCCGTGCCGAATTGTCGATTACAAGCGTTTGATTCATTCCAAGTCACTCTAGGCAATTTGCCACAACTGGATGTCATCTGAAGCACCATGCAGTCACACATTACAGCTTCATATCAAGAACACCCTCAGTCCTATGGTTACTCCTCAGAAGGTTTCTACTGCTTTATTAACTATTGGTCAGCTTATATTACCTGTATCATTTGGTATTCAATCGTATATCATCAGCTAAAAAGCAAGAGGAGCGATTCTATTGTCATAGTAAGGTTGAATAGTCTATCATGTCCAAACTATAAACCTACCAAGTTGATCAGGAGGAAGGCAAAAACCCCTATGAAGTAGACACAAAGTGCCCGGTCCTTCCAGGCTCCTAAAATGGCAATTGGACTAAAGCTGTGTGATATTGAATGTCAAAAATCTCACATTTCACACACGTAGAACAGTTGGATGGATGGATCATTTGTTATGTAAAGTTGAGGATGGTGACTATTGTATCTGTCCATTGTCCAGAAATAGAAAATCAATAATGTTACCTCAGTGACTGAGGTAAGTACACTAAACAGGATTGCCCATTTGGTGATAGTCTTATAAAGCTACTGCCCTTCAAATTGCTTGAGCAATACACCTACATTTGGTGGCCACCTGAACAGTGCATCCATATATGCTTGAGGAACATCTCATTGCAAAACTATGGATACTCCTTTCTTGTTGTCCACCCTACTGGGATGGGTATCCACCAGATTTTAGTTCCGATATTGGGCAATAAGGTCAATTACAATTTAGTCTTTGATGGAGCTAGCGAGGAGCCCTGTGCACCTTATTCACGGTCCTCTACCTTTAGACCTCACTATGTCCCTGAGGACTGAAATGGGAAAGGGCTTCTCCAAACAGTTTCCACTAAACCATGAGCATGTTAGTGACTGTAGTAGCCTGAACTTCTCCGGGCAAAATTATACGTATCAGTATGAAATTGCTACTCCTTTAGCTGTTATGTCAGTCTTTCCAATACATTTTGGAATACAGCTTCAGAGATGTACACCACAGTCAGTATTGTAAACCACAGTTAGCTCTGGAATCTGTCAGGAGATTTATACTTCCCAAACCCCGGCAAAATGATATCTCAACAGACTCCATAGTTACAAACAACTGTGTTTTCTCCCCACTGGCTTGGATAGGCTGACAGGTCTTTCAGTATACATGAAATCCAGATGGGGAAGTATGGTTTGAGCAGCATGAATCCAGGTTCCCTTTAAGATGTATAGCCCACACTATGACAGTACCAGATGACAGTACCAGAGTAGTATTTCTCTTGCACCAAGCTTTGTAGTTGGTATTATATATTCATGAACAATATTTCTCCTTGTTTCCCACTCAGGACCAATTCTAATAGTCTCTAAGAGGCTCTAATGGCAACCTGTTCTTCTACAATGAATGCCCACTTGGGTATTCTTCAGACATAGCCACCAAATCCATTATTCCACATATGTGGACCCCATTCATTTAAATGGACAAGGCACAGTCAACTTTATTCATCGCCTGTACTTCATCTAGTGCCCCATGTTTGCCCATTAATGGGTATTAAAGGTGGCCAAATGGGTCTTAGTGTTAATGTGTGGGACCCATGCTGTAGGTGGTAGAAGGGAGCCTTATGTCCCCCTAATTCCAGACAAAGTAGCCAGGGCTCTTACTATAGTACCACACATACTGTGCAGCCTTGATGGCCAAAAAAACCTTTTTTTTATAGAAGAAAATGCTAGTCGTTGAATGAAGACAAATATTCAGGACTGTCACCTTCTAATGGAATTAGTGCATCAAAACTAGGCCAGAAGTAACAAGACCATTACATAACCCGCCATACCCAGAACCAATGAAGCCACACATTAACAATTCTAAACGTCTCTTGCTTGGTGTCCCCCCAGCATTCATCCATTTACAGCAATGTGAAGAATGATTCAATGGACCATATCACATTCCTCTATGGCTCAAGACGCTATTGTGTGTGTGCAGAGCACCACTGGATGCCACGACAAGCATCATCAGGTTTCATTTGTGTTTTATGAAGTCCCATTTTACCAGGATATTCAGTGTTGGTATGTTCAAAACCCTTGAGTGCCCCTGTGACATGAGCTCATGGGAATTCACTTGTCAAGCATTTAGATCCTTGTTGCCTGCTGTTCTCTGCAGACATGAACTTCATTGCTCCATCCCCAATAGACTGATGGATTTCCCACATTATCTGGTTATTTAGGATGGTCTGACAATTTACGAACAATAAAGATGGCCTTCAATATGCCGTGAGTAGGTAAGATATTGAGGCTAAAAATTAAAGGGGTTTTCTGGCCCTTAAAAAATTTAACCCAAACACATAAGACAAGAATTGTCTAGTAAAAGTGACCTGAGGTCTACCATATCTATGTATAATCTGCGACCCAGTGATTTGTGGGAAGCCACCAGACTTGCCTCCACATTTCCCCATTTGCCAAGTAGATTTCATTCTTGTTCACAACTTTAGTCCAAAAAGATAGAACTAGGCTGGGGCTATGGTGACTGTTGAGGGGCAATGCAGGGGGCTCAGATCCTTTGTGTGCTAAGTATTGGGTTTCCGCTTAGTGCCTATGTCTTTGTATTACGCCTGTGTTGGGTGGCTTTACTGTTTTGTAGGTGACACTGGTGGTTGTGACATTGGACTACAACCTATACACTCACTGATACTGCTATAGTGTGTGATCGTGTTATTGTCCTGATAGGCCACAAGCTATGGAGTGAATGCTTTGGTAGAACACATACTGTTGTAGCATTCCTATGTGTATTTTGACTCTCCTCCAAAGACAAAAATCAGCAGATGTCGTGATCAACATCTCCTGGGCCCCAATAAAAAATCCATACCAAGACCCCCACCTACAGTAGTGCCATGTACCATCTACAACGTTGGTGTCTTCTATGTGGAAGAATTGTCTTTTGACCCCCTCTGGCACCAGCGTCAAGGTACAACTACTATCTCTGCATCCCCATAGCCAAACCTCTGACCCTTATTCCTGCCTGTGAAATGTAGAGTAAGTGGTCATCAGTACCCAAAAAGTATCTCTATAGGGTTGAGTGCACAATAGATATTTCAGACCTCATCTTTGGCTAGTTTAGCAATTCCATCAAGAACTATTTGTGATCTTCCAACCACATCTACTTTTGACGTAAGAAAACAATGTAGGCAGTGAAATGTGATCATAGATATGTTACTACCTGTCCCATGATATATCCTTTTACGTAGGTGTGATATACTGTACTGTATGTGGTGATATATGTGACTCAGATATTTTGAGAATCCTCTCAAACACTTTAAAGAAACTTTATGGATTATGAAGACATACATAGGAATCACTAGAGAAGATAGATGATCCAGTGCAAGCACAGGCATATTTCTATCTAGTATGTCCCCGTATAGAGCACCTGCACCAATGCAGAGATTTCCCATGGACATCTGGTATGTTATCAGTTACTCCTACTGTACAGTACTATGCAGTTAAGAAGCAGGACTAAGTAAATGTTAGGGAAGCCTCTATGCAAAATATTTGGTGAGAGGCCATTATCTCACCTCTGGGACCCAAACACCTCCTGCCCCCTATTGTAGCCTTATGTAGAAGAGGTGGGTGTGAATTCTCAAATCCAACTCCCCTGACATCTACTGTACACCACAACACAACCTATATAAATTGTGAATTCTGGAGGCCAAACTAGAAAATACCTGGTGGGCCATATCAGAAGGTCTGGCCTGGGCAGACAGAATTGTTGGTGGTGGAGACCTTGGCATCACATGCCTCATGTACCCTTTCCTGTAGTCTTTTCCTGCTAAATAGCTACTGGCAGTGTCTCTTTTGTTTAAAGATAAGTTTTCTTGCTTAAGGATATGTAGCCATCTATAGTCAATAGCATACATGGACTGAATATCATGGGTTCCTTATGGTCCGTGTTGCATTACATCCATGTTTTTAATATGGAATGTTTTTACATTTGGAGCTATGTGTCTACATAAAGGTTGGTACATAAAGTGAGGATATTGGGATTAGGGGAACATATGTGTAACTGGCTTAATAACTGGTTTACAGATTGGAAACAGAGCGTAGTTATCAATGGTATATACTCAGATTGGGTCACATTCTCCAGTGGGGTGCCACAGGGGTCAGTACTGGATCCTCTTCTTTTTAATATGTTTATGAATGTCTTTGTAGACGGTTTGCAGAGCAGAATATTTGCAGATGATACTAAGCTCTGTAAAGTATTCAACATAGAGGAGGATAGGAGAACATTACAGAGGGGTTTGGGGAATCTGGAAGCATGGACTGGGAAATGTAAAACTTTTAATGCGGATAAATGTGAAGTTCTGCACCTTGCACCTGGGTGATAACAAGTCTTACAATTATGTATTAACTAATAAAACATTGGGTAAGAATACTGCTGAAAAAGACTTGGGGAAATAGGTGGACAGCAAACATGACTTTAGCACCCAGTGCCAGGCAGCTGCTGCCAAAGCAAATAAAATCAAAGACTGCATTAAAGAGGACCTTTCATGTCCTCATCAATGTGCGGTATTATATACTGCAAGGAATTTCAGCACCTATATCTCCCCACTCAATCCAAAATTAACAGCAGACATAGGCCTGTAACCTTAACCCTTAACAAGGGATTATCCTCTACGTGTAGGTTTGTATCATAGTCATAGACAGGGCTTCTTTACAGTAAGAGCGGTGAGACTATGGAACTCACTGCCATAGGATGTGCTGATAACTTGTACAGGTTCAAGAGGGGATGGGAGGACTTTCTTGAAAGTTAGAATATCACAGGTTATTGGAACTAGAATTTTTGGGTTAGAATGTTGATCCAGTAACAATTGCCAAATTTGGAGTTAGAAAGAAATTTTTTACTTGTGATGGGGCAACTGGTGTCATGGGGTTTTTTGCCTTCACACCTTACATGGTAAGGGGGCGTTCACACTACCGTTGGTGACCGTCAGTAGTGTCCGTTGCTATTATCCATTACAAGATTTTAGCATCGGACACTAGCTGATCCGTCAGAAATCCGTTAAAATTTCCATTCATTTCAATGGGTTTTTATATTGTGTCCGTTTGTATCTGTTTACACCAAATCCGTCAGAAGTCGGTTTTTTTTTCGCGGACAAAAAATCCTACATGCAGGACTTTTTGTCTGTTTGAAAAAAAACGGATTCTTGACGGACAGCAAGTGTCTGTTATTTTTTTAAAATTGAAGTCTATGGGTAACGGACTTATAACAGACAGTAACTGATAGCCATCAGTTACTGTCTGTTATTTTATGTCCGTTTTTTTCCTGCGCATGCTCAGAAAGGAGAAACAAAAAAAAACAAAAATGGACAATGTTAAAAAACGGACACTAACTGATACTAATGTGTCCGTTATTTTAACTGAACCATTAATTGGATCAATTAAAAAAACGGACGCATTAACTTCAGTCAGTGTCCGTTATGATAGGTGTCAGTTTTTTTTTTTTTTAATGGACACCTTTATAACGGACTCCAACGGTAGTGTGAACCCTGCCTAAGCTGACAGGTTAGACTTGATGGACTTGTGTCTTATCCAATCTTATCAACTATGTTACTATATAAATCTCTGGCCATTGTGGGTGTATTTACTGGGGTTTACAGTCCCAATTCCCATGACCCCAGAGGTGGATCCAGTCCCTGTCCCAGTCACTTGTAAGGATATCCGTATCTAGGTAGCTAGGTACAACCTACACTAGACACTACTACTGTAAGACTTTTGTTCTATATATTTTATATGGTTGGAATTACTGTTACAACATACTTGTCATCAAATAACCTGCGGATTCAGCATATTTGCCTCAGATACTTCATATCTATATGGCTTGAACTGTAAAAGAAGAATTTATATTATATGAGATTACGGTATAGCCCGCACTTCTGGCTGATGTCCTTGTCACACACTTCATGATACTGTATCCTAGATGTATAGCACAAACAAATAGATGTTCATGCCATGCCAACAGGGCAGAGTGTCTGTATAGCCAAACCTAGCACCTCCAGTCTCTGTACATAGGATTTGTATGATTTCTATCTTCAGTGTAAGATATTTTATGCTTTGGCACAATTGTCGGCCTCCTATGTACAACCAGTCTGACACAATTTTAGTTTGAAAGATTCCTAATACCCAGAAACCCCAGTCCCTTGTGAGTCCCCTATATTGTCAGCTGCAGGAAGCCATAATTATTACATAAGAATACATGTTAGCTCTCCTGACACATCTGAATTTCCATAAAATATCAATACTTACAATTGTGATGTTCCTATGTTGTTTCTCCTGGAAACTTCTGACTAAATTAACAAGTTTTCAGCAAACACCCCCCTTGTCAAAGTGGTGTGTCTCTACAGAGACAGTACCGACTGGATAGTGTCAGACTGGTAACACCCAGTTGTCAATTTATTCATACATTTCCAGGAGGAATAACAGAGGAACAGCACAACATTCGAAAATTGTTATTTATTTAGACTTGTCAGGAGAGTTAACACGGCCTCTTATCTGGACAGTTGTGTAAGAGAGGCAGAAGGTTTGGAAGGCTATATCAGAAAACCTCTGACCTGTATGAGGATTCATTAACCCCTAAATACATGTCTTGAAAGGGTATAAAAATGATGCGATATAGAAGTGAGTATAATCAAGTGTGGAAGGGAAGATGGGAATTTGCTTCTCGGCTACGCCCACCTATATATTTGGTAACCTTTCTTTAGACCCCCTGCATAAGGGCAAATATGGTCTGGAAAATCTGGGCTGTATATTGCCTGCATTTCCCAGACTGAATGTGGTCCAGAGACCGAGGATCCTTGCACATAGTGATCTATAATGCCTATTTGCGTCTCTGCTATGCCATTCTATATACAGTACAGGACAGTGGAGGGGGCAGGGACTCACAATATTATAGATCACTATGATACAAAGAGTCCTGGTCTCCAGACTACATACAGCCCAGAAAATACAGGCAACATACAGACTGAATTTTATGAATTGGATTTGCTTGTGTGCAATGGGGCCTCAAAATCATAAAGCCTTTAATTTCATTGCAGAGCCCCTAAGAGCTATCCAGCTTTCTACAAGCCCTGAAAGGCATGCAAAAAATTGAATATTATACAGAGTTACAACTGCCTGCTTCCTCTATCCTACTGCGTTGGCTCTGTGTCACAGTAGTTCTAGCATTCTATTCATGAAGCGAATATATACTGTACTATAGGGCTATATCCTATAGCGCTGTAGTATGTGTAACTGGACATAGGAGATGTAATATCTCACAGGTCTGAGTCACTTTAAACCAGTTTACACTGAATAGATGAGCTTTGCCTCAGGATATAGAATACTTTGTGAAGTTGTGAGCATATTTCCAGCCTGTTGCACTTATGGACAGCGGGGACACTTTACTTTCTTTGCAACGCTGCAGACATCTTTCCACGAGCCTTTCCTTCCCTCCTCGCTCACGTCACAGCCCCAAGACATGAATGGAATTCCAGACTTTGGAGCCATATCAGTTCTATAACCCATCCAACACATAAATATTTAACAATAGCAATATAAAGTGGTAAAGTGGACGGCCCTGGCTCTGAATATCAAATAAAGAGACAATTCATCTAATCTCAAGGTGGAAGGCATCTTTATGTAGTCTGGTATTTTGCTTTGCCTGAAATCTGAAAAATCGAAATCTCGAACATAATTCAGAGCACATGCTCCCCCTACTGGCCACTGGTGGAAGGTTACCCTCCAAAAAATCTTTGTCTCGTAGATACAGGAGATGTCCATAGTACATAGTATTGTGGTTTGCTATGTAAAATGCAAAGAGCTGGGTAGTTCGGTACTGTAGTACTCTGTGGTGTGCCGCCATATGGTGCCTCTGTATAGGGCTGTGTTATGGAGATACTCTCCCTAGAAGAATTGTTGTATGAAGTCAGAGGCATATGGAGGTATATATAGTATGCTCTCACAGACTGATATGTTACAATGCTGAGCATTCTGTTCTTTTTATGACCTTGCTTCACGAAATATATATCTATATAGATAGACAGAAAGACAGAGAGACAAACATCTAGATAGATAGAATATACTTCTATATACAGTAGATAGACAGAAAGACAGATAAATAGAAAGTATATAGATACAATAAATAGATAGATATTGGATAGATAGATAGATAGATATTAGACAGATAAATACTATAGATAGATAGATAAAGATAGATAGATAGATAGATAGATAGATAGGTAGATAGATAGAACAGTCTACAAGAAAAACCAATCCCAGAGCAGCTTTCATTCCTTATAGTGCTCATGAAACATGAAAGCTGTGCTATGATTGGTTGCTATGGGCAACAACACAGTAAAAGTACACATTGGAAACATCTGACTTGTATTTTTGGCATGGCACCCACAGCAAAAATCTAAGACGTGGGTTAGCGCATTGGGTAGCCCCATTCACTGCCTGTATGGCCACGTGCTGCATTTTCAGTGATGTATTTGGTGCTAAAACTATCACAAGAAAGATCAAGCTGCTGCTTTTGTCTGTTTACATGAGACTTGGCGTAATTGGAAACAATGGAAGGCAGCAATGCGAGTTTTTCATGGTAATAATTATATGGCAAATATGCCTGAATCAGAATGCAAAAAACTGTGTATGAATATACCCTTAGCCAGTTTTCAGAAATCTACCCCATTGTGCATCACTATGGTATGTGCCAGCACTATATAGTATTATTTGTATTCATTGGCACAGACACATTTACAGATGTAGCAAAGTTCTTGAAATAATAAAGTTAGAGGAGGGAGTTGTACAGGATTGGAAAAACATGTCTACTCCAAAAACAGCGCCACCCCTGTCCATTGGTTGGGTTTGATATTACAGCACAGCTGCATTGATGTGAATGGGACTGTAGACAAGTGCGAAGCTGATTTTGGAAGAAAACAGTATGCTTTGCTAATCCTCTAAAACCCATTTAAAGTTCTCTGCAACTTTTTACTTAAAGGGGTATTCCCGGTACATTGTATAGTGGCTGTGCTTGGTATTGCAGCTCAGTCCCATTCAATTGAGCTGCAGCATAGCCATATGACCGATTACCTGTCACTGCCTGAGAAGAAGTGGCGCTCATTATCATAGTCCACATTAAGTGTCAGGTTAAACTTTGCTAAACCTACACATAACCCTTTGCGGGTTGACATGACGACCATGAAGCCCCACTGCTACACACACAGACGGATGGCGCCCATCTGCTCTGACCGCTCATTCATATGCGTCATTTGATACCAATTTCCTGATAATAAATAAGGTACGGTATGCACGCCATGTCCGCCATGCCCCATTAACCACCTCACATGAACAAATCCTCCAAGGGGCAATAGTTTGCCCACAACCCTAGCAACGCCAGTGTTTACTATAAGTGCCCCATGGCCCGCACCGTAGGAGTCATGCCCCTGTGCGGCACAATACAGGAATGTGTTGGTATGTACATTTTTCCCTTCTGTATTCCTTTGTTGGATTTCATTGCAATGAAAAAAAAAAATATCTATGGATCTGTGTCATGAAGAAATTCCTCAGCATGCGTCAGAGGGTAATGGGCAGCCTGTGTGCTAGTTGTGTCTCTCCCTCATGTTGTGAGGTAATAGAATAAACAGGAGCCCGTTTCCTGCCTGCCGGCCACTGATTGGTCGGGGGACACTCCAGGAATGTAAAGGCTCCTTTATATGGAGAGCCGAGCAGCTCAGAGATCAGAACGCCTGCAGAGTGCACACAGAGGACTACACGACTGCAGAGGACACAGGCGACCAAAGCCACCAAGCAGGACTTATAGACTCTGGCCACAAAGAAATGTAAGAGGACGCAGCGCTTCATAAGCCTCATACGCTAGACTTTACAATACTTTAGTTGCTTGTGGATATCTTCAAGTTCAGCAGGTGCTGAAATGGCTTGCATGTACATCTGCTTGTAGATTACTTTATGGCTGTTTGCATTAGTGGGTGTCTGACTTTTAGTTATTTTACGCCGGTTTATGGTCACTTTGCTATAGGCAAAGTTATTTTATTTTTAGTACTATGTTTGTATTGTGATCGTAGGTGTATTGCTCAATTTGTAATATAATATATGTAATACAATAGATGTAATAGCACCTGTTAGGTATCAGTTGGCTCAGTCGCCATGAATATTTAATGCATTTTTCGGATACGAGTTTTTAGAATCTGATCATTTATTTAGGAACGGGTGCGACTACCTGTCCATCTTCTAAAACATTTATCTTTGAGATACAGTAAAAGTAATGCTGAGCTACTATTTATATATAGCTTGTTAATATATAGTTATTTGTATATACTGTAGTATTGCATGTACAGTATATTGCATATAGTATATGTATAAACTGTAATTTACATATGTATAGTTACCAAATGTATATAGCATGTATATATAGTAAAAAGTATGCAGTTTATCTATATACAGCTAATATATATATATATATATATATATATGTGTGTATATAGCATGCATGTATAGTATAAAGTATGCAGTTTATCTATGTACAGCTACTATATGTATATAATGTAATGTATAGATTTATATAACATGTATATATAGTATAAAGTATGCAGTTTATCTATATACAGCTAATATATATATATATATATATATATATATGTGTATATAGCATGTATGTATAGTATAAATTATGTAGTTTATCTATGTGCAGCAAGTATAAGTATATAGATATTGTATGTTGTGTATTACATATATGAATATTATTTATATATGTATACTTAGTATTTGCATATAGCATAGTATATGCAGTATATTGTATAGTTTATGTACTGCTAACATATGTATATAGTATATTATATGTAGTATATTACATATATGAATATGTATAGCATTATACACGTAGTATATTGCACATAGTTTTTCTATATATTTCTATTATAGGTATATAGTATGTGCAGTATATGTTGATCGTCGATACGTACATATACTTTATGTAGTTATATAATTTACATGACACTATATTGTAGTGCAGGTGTAATAACATGGATGTGGTTCATCGTCTCCCTGCCCTCCAGCAACACCTTGTTTTTACTGTCTACTGGTTATATAATATACTATAATTGCGCCTTTGAACTATGTGTATTATGTGTTTCTGGTTAGACTTTGCCCGGCTGTCTATGGTGTAGCTCAGTAAATACTAGGGACTGGTATGCAAGCAGATATAAAGTGCTTCAGACTGCTGATCGATGGGTATTAATGACGTTTTATAGAAATCTTTTTTTTTTCTTTCTTTTTTATCAAAGAAATCACCACATTCAGCAAAATGGGGATAATGAGGGGAATATTTCTACTAGTAATGCTGACTATACCTCACACAAAGCAAGCTTCAGGTAAGAAGGGTTCAGTACCCCATAATGCTATTATATTATAATCATGATAGTGATAGTCTCAAGATATTTCATATATTTTCATGATAGTTGCATCTTGGCCAAAAATTAAGATTTAGACCTCAGATTTTCTTATAGTGCTCACATTTGATATCTTCTCTACCACAGAGAATGGAGCAGATGACAACAGTGTATTTGACCTGTTTGAGTTAACTGGCCTCAACCGTAAGATTGGTAGCCGCAAAGCCCTAGGAGTCCTTCTAGCAAAAGGTCCAGATGCATCAAGCCCGGCTTATAAAATTGAAAATCCCAACAAGATACCAGCAATTCCAGAAGATAAATTCCAAGATTTGTTGGATGCTATTAGAGCTGAACGGGGTTTTATCTTGTTGGCTACATTGAAACAAGCCAAGAAGTCTAGAGGAGCCCTGTTGTCTATCGAGAGAAAAGATGGCAGCGGCCACGTCTTTAGTCTAACCTCCAATGGTGAAGCTGGAACACTAGACTTGAGCATGAGTGTAGACGACAAACAGCAGGTAGTGTCTGTTGAGGAAGCTAGGCTGTCTACTGGCCACTGGAAGAACATTACCCTATTCATCCAAGAAGACCGAGCTCAGCTCTATGTGGGATGTGACAAGATGGAAAATGCTGAGTTGGACGTGCCCATCCATCATATTCTCAATGGAGATTTGGCAAGCAGTTCCCAACTTAGAGTGGCGAAAGGAGGAGTGAAAGACAACTTTCAGGTAGGTCCTACAGCAACAGCTCTAGTAATATATCAGAGCAATACAGACATGTACTTGTGAAGTGGCATGCTATTTTACACTAAGTGTGATGACTACTCCATAGTGTTATTTGTGGACTACTCCAGTGTTAATGATACATCTCTTTTCACAGGGTGTTCTGCAAAACCTGCGCTTTGTGTTTGGAACCAGCATGGATGTGATTCTTAGAAACAAAGGCTGCTCCAGCTGTAAGTATAACCAGTCCGAGGATACATGCATGTATGCATTAGATAAATAGTAGAATTATCTTAAGGATAGTTTGCATGGAATTTGCTAAGACACCAACTTTTCCACCTTCGTTCCCATCAGACTATTCAGTTCTATATGGCAGCAAATCATAATGATCTTCTCCTTGTGTCTTTTTCTACAGCAAACTATGACTTGGACAATTCAGTGAATGACTCCCGCCCAGCTATTCGCACCAATTTCATTGGTCACAAGACAAAGGACTACAACGGTGTCTGTGGTTTTACCTGCGACGACCTGAACAATATGTTTTTGGAAATGAAAGGATTACGGGCCGTCATCTCAACTCTTCAGGACAGAATCCAAAAAGTGGTAAGTTGTATTTCAGTAATTGACTAATTTGGAAAAATTAATTGCAGAAACCCTTTAAGAAAAAATATGGATTTTAATAATTTTATTCTTTTTCATAGGGAGAGGAAACTAAGATGCTTGCCAGTGTGGCACCAGGCTGCTTACATAAAGGAGTGAAATACAACAACCTGGATGAGTGGACCGTGGACGCCTGCACTGAATGTACATGCCAGGTAATACCCCCTTCTTACTTATGGTCACGTATAGTTCATCTAGTGATGAGTGTCTGTGGCAGGTCATGATTTAATATGACAATACAATATTCACTTTTAGGGCTGTATAGATTATGGGATCACAACTTGACTCTACTTTAGATACAAGGCCAAATGTCTCCTGTATTTTCCTTAGACAGTGGTCATAAGAAGGTCCTACATAGCCTAATATCTTCTGTATACTCCATAGACAGTGGTCATAAGAAGGCCCTGTGTGTCCTAATATCTTCTGTATTTTCCATAGATAGTGGTCATAAGAAGGTCCTACATAGCCTAATATCTTCTGAATACTCCATAGACAGTGGTCATTGGAAGGCCCTGTGTGTCCTAATATCTTCTGTATTTTCCATAGACAATGGCCATAACAAGGTCCTACATAACCTAGTATCTCCTGTATACTTCATAGACAGTAGCCATAACAAGGTCCTACATAACCTAATATCTCCTGTACACTACATAGACAGTAGCCATAACAAGGTCCTAAGTGTCATAATACCTTTTTACAGCTTACGGCCATAAGATTGCCCTACTTGTTGACTTCTTTGTTACTAGGTTCATGAATGAATATTGATCAAATCCACTGTGTGTTTTTTTATGCAGAACTCCATAACTATCTGCCATAAGGTTTCTTGCCCCATCGTGCAGTGCACCAACGCCACTATTCCAGATGGTGAATGCTGCCCCAGATGTTGGCGTAAGTATTCTATACATTATATAGCTGCGCAGGCCAAACATAGATAAAAGGGGTCTAATGAAGCTTAGATGTAAGGACTTAGAGGTAACAAAAGTCAAGTTCTTGATCCCGGTGATTCATATCCCCACATTCCTTCATTAGCATTTTTGTCTGCTCAGGAGGAGTATCTGAAGCCTCAGGCCTAACATCTCATTTTAAAAGGCGTAGTGACAAATATGCAGATATTAATCTTGTAAATGCTGAACAAGTTGATTCAGGACAGAGATAAAATAGCTCTCATGAAAGTAGGACAGCTGCAAGTGCTGAACATCGATAGACCTGCTCAGTCCTGTGCGCTTCATATTTCTATCTCCTTGGCATGTATGGAACTCCCCTACAACAAATCCTCAGCTTGCACAGCCAGAATCCTCATGCATCTACTAAAACCTTTTTTCCAATTATCATAAGTTATTGGTCTTTATCTTCTCAGACACATGCGTCTGGATTTAATACAACTGAGCTTTCCATTGAATTCTAATCCATGTTATCTGTCCATTAACATGGACCATTTACACAAGAGATTTATAGCCATGAGAACCTTACTTGTACTCCTGTAGGACAGATCGGGTTCTTCAGTTTCAGCGTGATAAATTTGGGTAATAATATTTTGTTAAATGTTATGACTTTTTCTTTTTCTAGCAAGCGATTCTCCTGACGATGGTTGGTCCCCATGGTCTGACTGGACTCCATGCTCTGTATCATGTGGTCATGGTATTCAGCAGAGAGGAAGATCTTGCGATAGTCTTAATAACCGCTGTGAAGGATCCTCAGTCCAAACTAGATCCTGCCATATCCAAGAATGTGATAAGCGATGTGAGTAAATCAGATCTTAAATTTTGGATTTATTGATAGTTCAAAAATTTAACATGCCCTTTCCTTTCACCCAACATCATCTATTGGGGGAGGATCAGCCCACAGACATAACATAATGTAGTTGGCCAGTCCCCTTAAAAGGTGTTTGGGTACCTTTTGGTTGGCAGCCACCCGCCTCTTATTCAATAATTCTAATACACCATGTATATTTTTATTGTTTTTGAACAATGGTACAAAGTTCCGACATAATCTTCTTAACTCCCTTTAGTTGTTTAATCTTAAGAGCGTCTTTGATGGTTTTAGGATTTAAAACTAAAACAAACACATCCCATTGTTTTTAGAAATGTTACCGACTGAACCATGTGTTTTATGAAACAACCATCCAAGTTTTGCATTTTTTGTAGCATTTGAGTTGAGATTAACAAATCCAAATATTTTGTGCCCTTCAGTTAAGCAAGATGGTGGATGGAGTCACTGGTCTCCTTGGTCATCATGTTCTGTGACTTGTGGAAGTGGTCAGATCACTAGAATCCGTCTTTGCAATTCACCGGTTCCTCAGTTGAATGGCAAGCCATGTGTAGGAGAAGGAAGGGAGAACAAGCCATGCCAGAAAGATGCTTGCCCAAGTGAGTGCTCTCCATTGTTTTGTGACTCCTTTTCATGTTGTCATTTAGTCTGTTCTCCTAAATTGTTATAATGATGGAGCTTCACTGAAAGGTCACATAACACACAAATGAAACCAAGCAATGATTTACTGTATTATGTCAACTTTCCAGTGTATGTTAAGTGTGACGATCGGCTAAAGGTCACTTCAGGGGAAGCCATAGACCCTTCTTTGTTTCTAACATGAATGGATCATTCTGTCACAATTTCTGTAGTTTTGAAATGGCTTATCTAGAAAACATGACTAATAATCCACTTGTCTTATAACTTTTTTTTTCCAGTTAATGGCCAATGGGGACCATGGTCACCCTGGGATACATGCTCTCTGACTTGTGGAGGTGGTGTGCAGAAGCGTGAACGTCTTTGTAACAACCCCAAGCCCCAATATGGTGGTAAAGACTGCGTTGGAGAAAAGGTTGATAGCCAGATCTGTAACAAACAAGACTGTCCTATTGGTAAGCCATTAGCAAAAAGAAATTGACTATGTATTGTAGTTGTTAAAAATAATATTCTGCCAGGTTCTAACAAAAACATGTGTCTTCTGTTAAGATGGCTGCCTATCCAATCCCTGCTTTGCTGGAGTTAAATGCACAAGCTTCCCTGATGGATCTTGGAAATGTGGTTCTTGCCCAACAGGATTCCGAGGAAATGGTGTTATGTGTACCGATGTTGACGAGGTTTGTTAACTTAATTGCTCGACCTTTCATTATACGCATCATAATTGCCATTTATGTTATATTAATGGCTTCAAAATTTTTTCTAATAGTGCAAGGAAGTGCCCGATGCCTGCTTTAACCTTAATGGAGTACACAGATGTGAGAACACTGAGCCAGGATACAACTGTCTTCCATGCCCTCCACGATACTCTGGCACACAGCCATTCGGCAAAAGTATTGAGGATGCCAATGCAAAGAAACAGGTCAGTTATTCTCTTTTTTTTCTGGCTATATAAAGATTTTTGCCTATAGCTACAGGATGTTTAAGTAAAGTATTCGGTGGAGCCCATAGTTACAAACCTCTGTTTTGGCATACTAGGTCTGCAAGCCTCAGAACCCTTGTGCCGATGGAACACACAACTGCAACAAAAATGCTAGATGCATCTACCTCGGCCATTACAGTGATCCCATGTTCCGCTGTGAATGCAAACCAGGGTATGCTGGTAACGGAATCATTTGTGGTGAAGACACAGATCTGGACGGATGGCCAAATGAGAACCTCACTTGTGTTGCTAATGCTACTTACCACTGCAAAAAAGTAAGTGCATCTGGAACTTCTTATCGTAATGTAGATATATCATCAAACGTGTGTACAGATGACTCACTATATTCTGTCTTCTAGGATAACTGCCCCAACCTCCCCAACTCTGGCCAAGAAGACTATGATAAAGACGGAATTGGAGATGCTTGTGATAATGATGATGATAATGATGGAATCCCAGATGATAGGGTAAGAAAACAATGAGCGTATTCATGTTTTCAGCACCTTAGATATTGGGTTTCTTGGCCTCTCACTGACTTAGACAAAACAGCAGGAAAGTAAACACCGCTGCATTTTTTTGAGAAGAATATATCAGTCGGTTGTGAAATTTGTCCAGTAAATTGTGAAATCCTTTGGCTAGCTTTATACTATGAAGTGTTTTGCTAAGACTGGACTTTGAAAGTGAAGTTGACCCCAGGGTTTTCCTGCAAACAGTAGGATACGAAACTTTGCAACAAGCAGATGTTACCATCCTTAAATCCAATACGTAGATTCTGACATTTAAGTGATACTTTTTGAGCAAGACCTACAAAACTTCACAGACAGATGCTTGTGCTAAAAATATCACGTCCATGTAGTCGTGCAAGCAAACTGTCGAAATGGAAACGTGAAAACTACTTAGTTTAACAGGGTAAACATTGTAAAAATGGCAAAATATTAAGAAAGCCTTTTCTTTTGCAGGACAACTGCCCACTTATATACAACCCTGCTCAGTATGACTATGATCGGGATGATGTGGGTGATCGTTGTGACAACTGCCCATACAACCACAACCCAGACCAAGCCGACACAGATGGCAATGGAGAAGGAGATGCCTGTGCTGTGGATATTGATGGAGATGGTATGTATTCTTTCATTACTTATTACCATATTGGTTTAGTTATTAGTTCAACCCAAACCTAACAAGTTGACCTAGATAACAATGGTATCATTAGCCTTAATACATACAGTTTCTTGTAATGTCTGTTGGTGAATAGTCAGTACTAAATTCATCTATGATATCTTGCTTTGGATCTATCTGTAGGTAGATGTTAATAACATCATATATGCATATGATTCTACAGGTATACTCAATGAGAAGGACAATTGCGCCTATGTCTATAACGTAGACCAGAAGGATACTGATAAAGATGGTGTTGGGGATCAGTGCGACAACTGTCCATTGGAGCACAACCCAGAACAGGTAAATACTCGGTCTTCTCAATTTTTATAGCAGGTTTAATGCATAGCCGTAACTATACAGAGTGCAGAAGATACTGGACCCTTAAGATTAAGAAGGGTCTACAAGGTCCCTCTGCCCCATAGACCACATGGTGTCATGTGACAGTAAGTTATATCTCTATATCACCATATATGATGGTCATAGCAGTCACCAGCAGGTACATCAGATAGACTATAGCTTTGACATTTCCTGCTATGTTCTTCTGACTTTTGGATTCCAAAGTTTTCCACTAGTGTCAGAAGACTCCACAGTCATATGCATCAGCGGATAGCTGACCATGAGGATTACCAGTTTAGATCAGCCTGTCCGTGCCATTCTGCATATCACGGATTAGCTACTTTTGTAAAGCCCTTCCTCTTTAATCTTACTTTATTGTTCGGTGTTAAGCTGAGCACATGCGTAAATTCCATAGCATCACAGTTCAGAATTTTTGCTTTCAACAGATGATTTCCCACAAAACAAGTAACGTATAATCTTTGCAAAAACTGTGTTCTACGTACAACACAAGATTTAGTCATTCCATTCCCAAGAGCTCCAGGGATTTCCACTACTAAGGCATTGTTGGCAGCATATCATCCTAAAAGGCTAATATACCAACATGAAAGCAGCACCACGAGTCTCCTTAATACCATACCACTCTTCTTATCCTAAGCCTAAAAATCCAGTGTAACCCAAATCCACTTCATTAAGCACATTTCAGTTTGTACACATGTCAACAATTACGTGATGTTGTCTTAGCAAATGTTTTTGGTAACCAGCAATATTCATTTGGCTTCATATCAGTTGCCTCCTTTGCTCTCTAAACAGATGGCTTACATTCGCTCTTTCTCTTTTCCAATTTAGACTGACTCCGACTCTGATCTCATTGGAGATAAGTGTGACAGCAATGAAGATATAGATGAAGATGGTCATCAGAATAACCTGGACAATTGCCCATACATACCTAATTCTAACCAGGCCGATCATGATAAAGATGGCAAGGGTGACGCTTGTGATCACGATGATGACAATGACGGTATTCCAGATGACAAAGACAACTGCAGGCTGGTGCCCAACCCTGATCAGACCGATAGCAATGGTAAGCCAAAGGATGATGTTTTTACTTGGCAAATGGTATAAGACCTACATTAACAGTCTGTGGTAGATAGACCAGACTCTAAAAGACTTTTTCTTCTTCCAGGTGATGGACGTGGTGATGCCTGTCAATACGACTTTGATAATGACAACATCCCAGATGCTGAAGATGTCTGCCCAGAGAATGTAGAGATTAGTACAACTGATTTCCGTAAATTCCAAATGGTGCCTCTGGATCCTAAAGGAACATCTCAGATTGATCCCAACTGGATGGTCAGACACTTTGGCAAAGAGCTGGTTCAAACCGTTAACTGTGACCCTGGCCTTGCAGTCGGTTAGTATTAAAAACAAAAAAAAGAGAGACTATAACCAGAACAGTTTTTTGTATATTGTTCTTTTTTTTTAAGCAGGTAGATAACCTCTTTCTTGTTTTCTCTTAAGGTTTTGATGAGTTCAGTTCAGTAGACTTCAGTGGCACCTTCTTCATTAACACTGAGCGTGATGATGACTATGCAGGCTTTGTGTTTGGCTACCAATCAAGCAGCCGATTCTATGTGGTCATGTGGAAACAAATCACCCAGACCTATTGGGATACCACTCCAACCAAGGCTCAGGGATACTCTGGTCTTTCCATTAAGGTTGTGAACTCAACAACTGGACCAGGAGAGCATTTGCGTAATGCTTTGTGGCACACCGGAAACACACCCGGACAGGTAAGTGCATCTTCCAAGAAATATTCTTGATATAACATAGTCGCATAATTATACTGGGTTCTATCAGTGTTCCATCACACATGAATAACCTTCTGTGCTCTTGTTCTTCTCCACAGGTCCGTACTTTGTGGCACGACCCTCGTCATACAGGATGGAAAGATTTCACAGCTTACAGATGGCATTTAACCCACAGACCAAAGACTGGATTCATTCGGTAAGAATGTTAAGGCTTGCTTACCTGGGAGTCAATAAAGATAGTTGAGGCTTAATTTATAGCATGAAAGGCTTTGACGAGGTCATAAAAGAGGTGTTCCTTTTTTGATAGTAGCCATTTTACATCTACTAGGAGAGAGATTTTTGTTACAAGTTATAAGATATCACTGTCTTGAAAAGTCACCTTAGATAAGTAAAGGTTGCCATACACCTTCAATAGTTGTCGGGCTGATTGTTTGTTAGACTGACAGCTTTTCCATTACACATACACATACACATGCACGCTTGGTGTGAACAAGTGTTATTGTGTTCTGAATGGGGAGAAGATAGTAAGCCAATATCAGATACCTCTGACAAAGGATCATATGGGGCTTTAATTATGGAACTAATCATTGGTTTCAAGATGTCTGCAAGATATATGATGACTTATGATTTTTATTAATCAATTTTTTCTTGTTTCCTTATAGTGTTGTTATGTATGAAGGGAAGAAAATCATGGCTGACTCAGGACCAATTTACGACAAGACCTATGCTGGAGGAAGACTTGGTCTATTTGTCTTCTCACAAGAGATGGTGTTTTTCTCAGATCTCAAATATGAATGTAGAGGTGAGTGAAATTATTAGATTAATAATACACTTAAAGGGGTTGTCTATTTTTCAAATAGAAACCAGTCTTGTTAAAACAAATACCATGTATGAGACAAGGATTCAAAGAGAGAATCCCTGTATCATGCCCATGCCCACAGCCTTGGCACTAGGCATAACATAGTACATCAATTTTGCTTAGAGTGTTCCTTTAAGAACTGTATTAAATTTCTACCTGTACTAATTATGTAATATGTCTTCTTTTTTCCAGATTCATAAATCCAGATCTTATGCATTCAGTGAATGTTAAGGAACCTCATAGCACCTTCATATATGTTAGATTTGTTCCATCTCTTGGACAGTTTCTTACATCCCCTTTTTTGTTTCGGTATTTTTTTCTGATGGAACAAAAAAATCCACTCCAAGATCCTAAAACTAAGGAATGGACATGACTTTAATGTATTATTTTCATCAGTGCAAAATCTTGGGGTCGGTCTCCATTTTTTCTAAGTCTACCAAGGTACTAAAGACTTTCTCCTACAAGTGCCTCAAGGAAACATCTACAGAAAGAAACATTTCAATAGAAGAAGAATATGTTTTTGAATTACCCCTTGGGGAAGAAAAAAAGAAAACATTTCCAAAACTCTTAGGTCTATATAGTATATTGGAACCAGTGACAAAGAAACTAGTAATGCACAGATTGATATTTTACTGGAGTGGTTGCTTCACCACCGAAGAGAAAAGTTGCAATAATTTAGGAAAAAAGGTGTTTTTAAATTCTTTTTAGTTTTTTTTTTTAATTTGAGAGACAACATTCTATCATTGTCTATGGAATCACCAAGTCTGTTGATACATGGTATATCGATGTAGCTATGGTAGCGTTACAGCTGATCCATGTGTAGCCGGCGTAACCGGTGTGGACAAAAGTATCACTGCCTGGATGATAGTGTCTGAATGTAGTATGTGGAGCGTATTTTTGTGTGTCAGATGAACCATATTTTTGTTACAAAATGCACTTCTTCCAGCATTTTGTAAAAACAAGAAAAAAATTATATTTTCTCGATATGATACATATCTGTTGGTGCAAGTCAAAAACAAGTAGAGAAATATTGCATCGACAAAAACAGCTGATGGCAGAAATTCAGATACAGGTATAAATTATTAAAAAATGTAAAAAAATTAAAAATAAACAGGACACATGGTAGTGATGTTGTTCTTACATGTCAGGCGGGGGTAGATTGGACTGGGCCTTCATATGGCTAAGACTTTGTGTTTACAACTGTACTATTGAAATGTGCAAGACTGCATAGTATGTTGAGAACCGGAGGGAGAGCAAGGCAAGAGGGGTGGAGAGTTTAGGTACAGTACACTCTCTGTGCGAAATGTTAAAATGCAAACCATATGTCTCTCTCCATACAGTAATATAACACCCTAATTACACCGCGGCAGGTACACAGTCCTCTGCTGCAAAAATATAAGAGCAAACCAACAGATAGAAAACTTCATGTACAAATATTACCTCATTGTGTGACTGAGAAACAGAAAATGTCTTGGATTCGAGAGGAAAAAAAATCGAGAGATATTTAAAGAAAAAACATTGAAAATCTACTGTAGTGTTAATCAGTTGTGTATATAGTTACGATGACTTTGTACCCCCAGGAAAGTATTTTTAATTTTTTTTTTTTTTTTTGTATTAAAGAGTATTGTAATATTTTTTCTATATTTTAGTAATTCCATTGCTTTTTTTTTTTTTTTTTGTATAAATGATTTTTTTTTTTTAATTTGTATTGCTGTTTAGTGTTATGGGTTATTTTTGTAGATATGCTATTTAAATAATTTATGAGGAAAATGCTTCCCGTAGTGTCCTTGCTCCTATTTGTATAAACCGTTTTGCACTTGAAAAGAGCTTTGCAATATCTGTCCCATTTTTGTTTTGTAATATCAGTGTATACTATTTGTGATAAAGAGATAACTATGCCTTTTGTACACATTTTAAATGTTAACATGTTTTTGTAAATTGTACAGCGAATATTGTAATAAAATATAAAATAAACCATAAAATTTATTCAAAGTGTCAAAATGTTTTTTGATTTTCCCATTTAATTCTCACCCAGGCTAATTATTCTGTAGCTGAGACTGTTCTTGACATCTTGAAAATTGAAAACTTGTATCCAAAAATATTAGCATTATATTTAATTTTATAATTTTAATATATTTGGATTTTTTTTCTTTTTTGGCATTTTTATATAATATTATTTTTTAGTCTTTACAAAGTTAGTCCAATAATCGTCAATAAATTAAGAAAAGTTATTCACGGGGCGGGCATATCATTGATTCATCCTAGGCAGCTGGACAAGGGCCCATTAGGTAATATTGGTCCACTAGGTAATATTGGCCATTGTCTATTATTATAGATTGAATGAAAGGGCCCAAGCTAATACTTTTAATTGGTGTATTGTTAGGTGGACATAATGGGGGGGGGGGGTTATTAAGTATTACAGATGGTAAGTTTCTGAAGGGTAGCTTTAAAAAATTGTGGCATGTTCTATTTCCATAAATGGTACCATACAGTACATAGATACCTTGCTGAGCCACATGGAGCTTCTACAGTCCCTGTAGTACAAAGTATACATAGTATATGTTATTATGAACATATGTTATCTTGGTTTGGTGGAAAGTTGGATGACTGTAATTTAGTAAATACCCTTAGACCCAGATTACTACTGCTATTAGAAATCTAGTACAAATGTGGGGTATCATTTAGGTGTATTTACATATAATGCATAGAAAGCATATATGTGAATGTACACGCAGAGACACATATGCACACGCACATTCACCCCAGAGTCACAAACACTACCCAGTGCATGAACATGTAGCGAATCTCAGGCAGTGTCGGACTGAGATTCCTTAGGTCCACCAGATAACACGATTCTTAAGGTCCACCCTCCAACAACCCCTAGTAGATATAGACCATAGTACCCTTCAAATTTGGTTGTTTTCTGCTGGACCATTATTGTTTTAGGGCCCACCGGAGGATCCCCTGGTATGAGACACTGGTCCCAGGACATAGGTAGCCTTTTTCGGTTCAATGATTTTGCATTAGTGTTCCTGTAAGCTAGACATATATCCAAGTTACATATTACTTAGGGTGTCAGAAAATTTGGGATGGCCCTGCAGGTACTCCTATGTGGGAATAAAGTAGCTGTGCCAGTATAGACATTGATGATACAGTATATGTTGATAAGATAGGCAATTTTTATCCAGTCAATAGGGTACCAACCCCAATAACTCTAGAAAATAGTCAGTGGGCAAGAAAAGAGCCACATCACTTCATCTCCAGGTTAGCTTCATTCAGCTAACATTCATTTTTTTTGGAGGATAGCCATTCACTACACAGAGCAAACCATATAGCCTCCAGTGAAAGCTGAGTGTAGCTGAAAGGTGATGGCGCAATGCTTTCCTGCCGCTGCTGACCAGTAAGAGGGCCAGTGGTCGATACAGCATATCCTAGCCTTATGTCATCCACATGTGCCTTATTATATTCAGTCTTTCATCATCATTTAGTCATATGCCCTCGCTACTATTCACACTAGTGTATTATCTTTCACGTCCCTTGCATTTGACATTTCTTAGAAAAAAAATTTCAATGACATTTGAAGACCTCAATTGCCAACTTTTATTTTTTTTAATATTGTATGATGCAGCATGTACAAAGCATAAGGAGTCATTTCATCCAAACATTTTTCATATAGTAAGTAAAATTGGTCAGTAACGCCACCTTTGCCCTCTGATGATCCAGCTCTAGCCCTGATGTCAAAAACAGCTAAATGAGACATGTAGGGGAAATGGCACATGGAGGATGAAGTGTGAACATAGCCCTATACCTTTCTTATCAGTGCACTGCCAGGTATTCTGACACTGATAAAGCAAATACTATATACAGTTAATCTCAGCTAAATATCACAAATACCTTCCTTCTACCTGGCGACCTGGAGCAAATTAACATTCCTAGACCAGTTCAATAACTATTGTGGTCAATAGTGCAACTGGAAGGTCAAGACTGTCTGCTACCCATAACAGCAAGGTCAGGAGGATCCATGAAATGCAATGCGAGGTACTGATCTACTGTACACCTCCTTATACATAAAATGACTACTATTGTGCAAAGATGTATAGCACCATAAAAATATCTATACACATAATAGCAAAGCTGGACAAACCCTTCGATTTCACAGGGAAAACTATGTGCATGGGGGTATGTCAAATGATGTCAGGGAAAGAAGGCATTTCAACATGTCTAATCCTTTGCCAGAGATGTCTAGCAATGACTTAGTCCCCTATCCCCATTGAGAATACATGCACACCCAACCAAACAAGATCAAATGTGTATGATAGGAAGGATGGGAGAAAAATTTGTACGATGAACTACTGTAGAGTTAGTACAGCTATTGAAGGCATATGGATGGGTAGATGGTTAGATAGATAGATAGATAGATAGATAGATAGATAGGCAGATAGATAGATAGATAGATGGATAGGCAGATAGATAGATAGGCAGATAGATAGATAGATAGATAGATGCTCTGACTTCCTCCCACATTCCAACAATCATACTTAGCTTTCTATAAAACTGGTCTCAGTGAGTGTGTTTGTGATAGGGAAATGACATCATAAGTCCAAAAAGTGATGGAGGCTGATGCGAATGATCACAATCTCTGTACAGTGTTGTAGTGTAAGCATCCAAAAGTAAATGCATCCCATTGTCTAATGGGTCATCAAACCCCTCAATACTTTCTTCTTTGCAAGGAGGGAAGAATCATGAGTCCAGGTCATATAAATGGTGGATGAAACAAGGACCAGGACCTCCTGGGTGCTTAGAATTAGACAAATGCAACGTAAGATAGTAGGCACCCTTTTGACCTTTCCTAGAGCTTAGTCCCCATCTTTCCTATGTACATTCTTCAGGGTGCAGTCTTAAAATTGTAATGGAAACATCTAAATCTTTCTGCTGCCAAAGAAAATATGAATTACCCATAAAGTACCCATGCAAAATGACCCGAAGATCTTACATCAATTGCAAACATTATAGGCAGTGCTTACCCAACTTGTAACAGAGTCTTAAAAGAAATTCATATAATAATGATGGGTTATAAAAAAAACGAACCACACGATCACAAACGTATCATTGGATTGACTTTTGAGCACTTATAATGCAATGTGAAATTTTGTTTTCACCCCATTACATACCAGGTCATTCAATTTAGACAAAAGCAGGCAAAATCGTAGCCACATACTCTGCTATCTGTCACACTGTCGCCCCAGGACTGATTTCACAAATTGCACTGGCATCCTCTACTGATCTAATCCACGGCAAGAATAACACTTCATGAAGTACATACTTGTTCCATTTGGGATATATGGAGAAGTTCTTGGCCCTGCTCCTCAGACCCTTCCCCTTTATAATCTAGAACAGTGTGCCAGATGATTCCTATTTAATCAGAATCACTTGTCAAAACACAACTGAAGAGCTTAGTGACAGAGTCGGATTATACAGAGAATAACTTGGCCACATCTGAGGCTACTGTAAAATTCCACAAAGTCCTAAGTGCAGATACAGTGGAAGTCGAAAAATGCGATGCTTAACTCATGTGCTGCAACTTATTCCACTCTGTATGGTTGGTCCTCTATGTGAATATATAACCAACGTCAATGAAAAACAAAACTGCAAAAATTGTATCTCCCGACATCTTTCATTTCATGGTCTGTTTATGAAGAAACAACGTTGAAAGGGATTGTCAAAATGCTATTTTTGGCCAAGATCAATTTCAAGTTACTGCTCCCAGGGCTAGTATACTTACAGATGAGACCACCGGTACCTTTCCACAATTCTCTAATTTACAAGGGACTTCAGTTTCTGATAATAAAAATCTGAAACATTGTATTGCAGACTCATATAGTGAAAACTCCTAACACAGTAACATTTGTTTTTCAAAGCTGGTGATCTCATGATACTCAACTTGGAATATCTTGAGCCAAGAGGAGAGGTAAGGAAGGACAGATCATAGTCCATTCAAGGCAAGTATCTAAGTTCTTCCATTGGAAAAATCTAAATGCCACCAATATGCCAAAGTACCATCATAGGGTAGAGAAAAATATGTGGCAATATGACCAAGAACTCTAAATAATTTGCAGAGATGCTACCATCAATACAAAAGCCAACTCTTTGCTTAACATATTTTACACTTCTTGTAGCAAGCCAAAATTTCAACGATAGTGGACTGGCCATTTGGTTGTTGGTGTTGGTAGGGGTCACCTCACATTCAGGTAAAAGGCCAGCCCCTGAAATTTCAAGTGTCATACAGCTCATGATATCCCATACTTCTTGTAATCCAAGCTACCAGACAGATGGTAATTTATATAAATACTGTCAGAAGGTGTTTCCTCATAAGGAGGGCTACACTAGTTGGTGGAAATACTGTTGATGTCATGAACTGAGAAATTAAAGATAGTCTATCACCAGATCCCAGCATGTCAACCAAGCCCCACAATTAGATAGGTGAGGATCACCAGATGGTGATCCTCACCTATCAAACGGTGTTTTCTCCTTGTTATTTGGCACCTCCGTTGCCGAGATATGGCCTTTTTGTCACTACGCAATTGAGCTTTTTGGAGCAATTTCCATTTTTTGTTTTTGACTCCTTGCCTTAAAAACTGCATAACTTTTTAATTTCTCCACTCACAGACCCATATGAAGGCTTAATGTTTGTGGGACAAATTGTATTTTGTAATGGTACCATTTATTATTCCATATGATATACTGGGAAGCTGTAAAAAAAAATTCCGAATGGGGTGGAATTAGAAGAAAAAGTGTGACATTCTTACAGGTTTTCTTTTTACGGCATTCACTCTGCAGTCAAAATGACATGTCACCTGTATTCTATGGGTCGGTATGATTCCATGGATACCAAATTTATATAGTATATTTACATTTACAACCCCTTAAAAAAAATGTAAAGCCTTGCAAAAAAAAATTTTTTTTCTTACAGTCACTATATTCTGTGTAAAAAATACATAAAGAAATAGAAAAGAATAAAATAAAAATTAAAGTAAAGTAAAATCATTTTAAAATAAATAAATAATACGCCAATACCACGCCCTTATCACAGGTTCTATCCCCACCCCCAACGACACAATACAAAATAAAAATTACCGTAACCAAGAGGAAAAACAATTTAAAAAATATTTTTTAGTAGCACTTTGTGCTATTAACTAAAAAAAAAATCAAAAATCAAAAGTGAACAACAGACACTTTTTCCCTCCTCTTTTGTTTATATTTTCTGGGACATAAAAAAAATAAAATAAAAACAACATAAAAATAAAGCCCTATGTGTCACCGAAAAAAAAAGGTGCTAAAATTAGTTGAAAAACCCAAATAATAAAAATGTTATAGCCCTCAAAACCTCACATATGAAAAAACCCAAAAATGTGTCTGGTCCTGAACCAGAGAACGTGGCCCAGTAATGAAGTGGTTAAAAATGAGACAATTTATCAACATGGTGAGACATTTTGATAAACGTCAACATGGCTCCAGCAAAATTGACAATTTTCTGACTTTCATGCAATCCCAAAGGCACCAAATTTTCATATATTTGCACAAACAAACCCAACAATGGTTTTGTTGAAGACTAACGTATGAAACACCAGTCTTGATCAATGTGGGTCATTGTGTATTTGATATAGATTTTATATATTTCATTCTATAGATGATCCTATATAAGATTATATTGTCCTATCGCCCCATGATTATTATTCAACGCTGTCCTATGAATTGCTACAAGAAGCGGGTGATAACATAAACACACGTATAGCGTCTTGTGTACTCAGTCATACTGTGCAAAGATAATTGGAAACATATTGCCCTTCTATATACATTGTGCAGCCCTTTGTCTGCTAGAATGAATTGCACATTTCTCTTTGTTGTGCAGACCTGTATTTATAATATCGAATGACAATTATATTGATTCCGAAGAATGTAGACAGGAAATAACTAAGCGGAACATTTTCCAGTAAGGAAAGAATATCTGATCAATTAGGGCAAATATAAGGGTCAGTTATGCCTGCAGGAATGCATGGAACCCGTAAGCCTAATCACTTTCTATAAGCATGTCTAAATATGCTAATAGCTAACTAGTTGTTGTTTTGTCTGTACAAGTAATGTATTCTGGGCATATTATTAACAGGCTACGCTATGCAAAGCTCCTTATCAGGCAGTAAATTAAGCTGAATAACACTTAAAGAGGTCCTTTCACCACCTCCACCAAGTCCAGCTCTTTTCATCCATTAATAGGCGCTTTTCTGCTGATTCATTGGGCTCAGTTGGAATTTTTTCTCTGGTTTCCACCACTCCCGAGCAGCTAGTTTTGGTGTCTGATTTTATAACTAGATTCTCTTATGTCAAGTGGGTGGTGTCAGGCAGGAGCAGGCAAGCGGCATGACTCGGAGTTCCAATCAGAGGTAGACAGTGTGAGAATCACTTGGCTGCTCCTGACTAATACCATTCATTTGACATTAGAGAGTCTAGTTAGAATGGATCACTAGTGCTTATACTTGGCCTGGACTCCATTCACTCCTATGGGACTACTGGGATGGCAGTCCATAAAGGTTATTATAAATCGCACTTACTATGTCCACAGTAGATCTTTCTTAACAGACGGGTCCCAACAAATTCAAGCTGTCTATACACATTATTGTAAACTCGGCTAAAAATACCTGATTATAATGAATGGAAAATACATGGTCAGTGTCATAGGTAAGACGTACTTCTGGCAACCTAAGGGTATGTTCACACAACATAATTTGGAGAGGAATTTGAGGCTGTCTTTTGCCCCAAAATTCCTTTCCAAATTCTGACCCTTTGTAACCTGCAGAGCCTCAAATACAATGGGACTACTCGGTGTGAGCCTTGTGTTGTGGATTCTGTAGCTTACTAGGCCGCGGAATCCATGGGAAGATCGAGAAGAATGTTTCTCTTTCAATGTGCAAAAAAGAAGTATCTATCACTGAATTTCATTCAAAACAATGGGGGGCAGATTCTGAATTTGGAGTTGATTTTCAGGTTGGATCTGCCTCAGAATCAGCTACAAATTCCTCCATGTGAACAGCTCCTAAAGGTGTCCAAACACATGGCTGACTGAAGATACCTCCTGTTTTACTGTATATGTATGGAGGTGATAGATGTGAGAAAGAAGGATCAAGCATGTGGAATTTCAACATGTCTGATCTTATTGTTCTTCAACAAGATAAGGTGCTGTCAAAGCACTCTGGCATTGGTTTACTGCCATCTTCTATTGAAACCATATGCACACCTAGACAGACCAAGTGTTCATGTACTATATATCGAGGATTTGGAAAGAATAGCTATTGGAGTTGTGTGGAGTTGTATGACCTTTAGAATTGTTCCTGGCCTTTTCAATTTATGTATAATAAGTTTTTAGAGATAAAAGTGTTGAACAGTTATGGACACTATCACAGGACAGGGGACAAGTGTCCGATTGCTTAAGGCCTTTCCCCCGGATCCCTCAGTGATCAGGAGGACGAACAACCAAGAGTTATCCTAAAGCAGGGGTCGGCAACCCCCAGCACGCGTGCCAAGAGTGGCACGCGAGGTATATTTCCCTGGCACGGGCAACGGAGTCCTCACCCAGATATGTGCCTGATCCTATTAAAATTTCATTTGCGCCAGGTGCTGCCTGAAGATGGATGTGGCAGCACCCGGTGTCTGCACAGTCTATGTACAGTAGTGAAGCCGGTAATTGCCGGCTTCACTACTGTACCTGAGTGAATTGCTCAGGATTGGTTAAAGCTATAAAGAAACACTTGGATTCATTTTAAAGATGAGAATTTCATCTTTAAAATGATACCAAGATCACCATCATCGTCCTTACACATCCTGAGCGATTAGCTGGTGAAAACGATGTCCGGCATTGAAATCCCAATGCTGATCTCAATTCCCGACATCGTTTTAACAGTGAATCGCTCTGAATCTATAACGTCTATCATGGCGATCTTGGCATCTTTTTAAAGATTCTCATCTTTAAAATGAATCCAGTTGCATCTTTGTGGCCCTAACAGATCCTTAGATATAGGGCTCTAAAATGTCCCCCCCCTCCTGCCTCAGGCAGCATCTTAGAGCTAAGGAAGGAGGGGGAGGAGGAGCTGCAGACTGCAGAGACAATGATAACTCCTCATTGTCTGTGCATAAGCTAGAGATGACCCCAGGAGGGTAGTGAGGACTTCTGTACATGTTATCCCCTCTCCTATCAATCAGAGAGCATACTGTACTTTTGCTCTCTGATTGTCACATACAGGAATAATGTAATACCCCTCTGAGCCTAATCACAGGGGTATTCTTATGTAATACCCCTCTGAACCTAACCAGGAAGTTTATTGGCGCTGTGACCCAGATGTTTACCATCGTCCAGGTCGCAGCGCCAAAAGTGTCGCACCAAACACTTACACAACACATGCACAAAGTCACTAATAAAATTTACATTTTTTCACTGTCCCTGTCCTGTCCATACCTGATCTTTATAGAGTAAATTACGCCGCCCACCTCTCTAGATATATCCGTTACACGCTAAAATAATAGCAATAGCAATTATCACTAGCGATGACCGTATAAAACATTTCTGACAAACGGAAGTTCCGTCAGTCAGATAATAAATTTTTACCCATTAAATGTGTATAAAATACTAGTTTTTGGCAGTTTTCAGATACTGTGTGCAGGGGCCGCTATGGGGCATAATACCGTGTGCAGGGTCCGCTATGGGGCATAATATCGTGTGCAGGGGTCATCAAACTTACAATTATTGACCGGCACTCCGAGTACCTCAACTTTGATTTCTTTAATCGAAATCGGCACGCCGAACAAAAAAGGTTGCCTACCCCTGTCCTAAAGCCTCCTAGTGAATGTAGCATAAGTGTGCTTGCATGACTGGCGCTCCATTCACTGTTGACTGCAATCTCCGGAAGCGCCATTTTATACCCATTAAAGACAGGCCCATAGATTTGTATTGAGTCTGTTTGTCTGTCAAAATGGACAAAGATAAAGCATGCCACTTTTTTTTACGTCACTGTAAAACGATCTGTCAAAAAAAGACATGTGAATAAACCCAAGCACTCTCATTGTTATTGAAATGTTATCACTGTAATTTGTATACGTCCTTAAATTTCCATATAATACTAAACATCATACTAAACTGTGTAGGCTATGATATAATCCTACAGACGATAACTTGGGTCAGAAAATGGCAAACAAGGACAAATGATGTATCGCTATGTATCTGAGACAAAAGTTCAAAATTTAGACTCCAATATCCCGAAATGATCTCACATGGATTTTGTTTCGACTTCCTTTCTAAACAATGGAGAAAACCAATGGGTTAGGCTTGAAATATATTTATAAATGAGTTCACTATGTAAATATCCGAGGCTGCACTCACTACAAGGTTTAGTGGAACGAGAAATATGAGTCATTTTTCATCATTGTGGTTTACAGAAGTGGATTTACCATGTTGAGTGATTGACCGGCAATGCTACAAAGAATGCTGGAAATACTTCTTGGACACAAACATGTTAGAAACTATATACAGAAATTCATACATATGTATTATATTCACACTTCCATAAGGTATTCCTAGCAACATTCCTCAAACAAAAAATGGGCATTGCACTTCTTTGCCAGTGCCAGTAATACAGTCAGAAACAATCCTGAAATCTTGGGTTAGAATGTATCTAAACATGATGTCCTTAGGAGCCCTCACAAGATTGACACCTAGGTTTTTTGTGAAATTCTGGGAATGATATAGAGAATATTCTAGGTATCTGATGTGATTTAGCACACGTCTTTCTTCTGTAGTGCCATGCTTTGCTAGACTACAGCTAGACGCCAATGGGAATGCACTCAATGACCAATGGCAAGATTTCAACGTGGCACAATTGAGTGACCACTTAAGCCATTTGACTGTTGCCATTCATTTCTTTCGGAGTTGGACTCAACTAGGTCAAATGAATGGGAATGACTTGCAAAACCCATATACAGTCATGGACAAGCGTGGCATTACTTCTTAAGAAAAAAAAAAACAGCCCTTCTTTGTTTTCTTATACAGTCTCTTAAAGGAGTTGCCTTATAAAAACAACTCCTGTCTATATGCTTTATCAGGGAATATGGACATCATAGAGTGGGGTCATTTCTGTATGAATATATCTCATTCTGGAGGATTCATGCTGTCGTTCTATTACAAGAACAGTTATTTAGATGGTCTACATGTAATACCACATTTCCCCTGTAGTGGCCACTACAGCATAAATGCTTGGTCAGCTTTGGCTTCATACAATAGTATCACCTGGGAGAGGGAACTCTGATGAGATAACTTCTTTAAAGTAAGGGGTATTCCCATTTCATCCAGCGCTGGCTGAGATAAGAATATGTGGCTTGAAGTACCAGCCACAGCAGAGAGGCCTTCAATGTACGTTACAAAAACAGCACAGAACAGCAGTTTCCGCAATCCCGACCACCTCAGGCGGCCTTGGACACGGCTGACCTTACATGGCTGATCTTATGACTGAGATGTAATAATCTTTTCAGACAAAAAAACACTCTAATTTATAAAAACACATTTTCATAAACCCTATAGGTAATTCTGGGTTATTAGAAGGGTTCTCTGTTCAGATTCCACATTTCTTGACAAAAGCAGGGCCTGTCCTATATGACACAAACAGCATCTCATCTGAATGGATACTGTGTAATGCTTATTTTCCCCTTTGGGGGTGCTGCAGGAAAATGAAACACTTACTGCTAGGTTTGCCCACAAATTATAGCAAACTGTTTAGGGTTCAAGCAGGGGCCCACTTTGTGCTCTGCATCTGCCAACAGGCCAGAATGGGGTCCCAGTCCTGCTTGATCCCATTTTCTTAGCTAGAGGTTTGCAAAAACTAACCCTAAAAGGATATGAATTGTTTGCAAGCAAGAGGGCGAGAGCTTGATTCATTAGTAGTAGGGGTCAATACCTGGTGCAGTAACAGGGCAGCCTGTCTCCAACTCCAACTCTCCTATTCTTCTGTGCATGTAATTGGCCATAGGCCTATTTCTAAATTTTGCTAGGAAATACATGGGTACATTTATGAACCTATGGGGGAAAGTCAATGGTCCAGATTACTCCTGGCATGGAAAGAACATACAAAAAGTCATAAATGGGTCAGATAAGTAATAGTCTTAGATTGTTCTTTGTACACTGAGCAGATGGGGATGTCTCAGACTACCAAAGCCGAAGGGTCGCTGTAATTTTTTTTTTTTAAAGTGTAAAAAGACAGATAAGCCAGTAGTTACAGTGTGTACATTATATAACATGTGATATGCTTTCCAATTTGGCTTATAGTTTCAGGGACCCCTTAAACCTTTGGAATGCACTTGTTCTACTAGTCTCCTGACCTTATATAGATAGAGCACATAGCGACAGAGGCACAAGTCAGCGATAGCAATAGGGGATGATGAAAGATGTAAGTACTTGGCAGATTGCATGTCATAAGTGGGAGGATATACCATATCTGTCTAGCTCTTTGAAGAACTAATATTCTAAATTGTGGCATAGATAATGAAACACAATGAAAGTACAGTAATAGGAATTCAGCAAGTGCGAAGATATCAATGGCAGGATCGTCTTATGGAAGCATCGAGTAAGATATAGCAACAATTAAGTGGAACAATTGAAGGCAAAGTCTTATTGAAGATGGACTTGGGAAGAATGTGTTATATCGAAGGACTGAAAAATATTCCTGAAGTGGAAGTGAGAGAACAGTAATGGACAGTTATCAGAAGTGAGGTGAGTAAATTCAGAGCGGCTAAGAAACAACAAGTGAAAGTTATGTGCCTGACGGAGGGAGGAAGACATCTCGAAATGCGTAGTACTGGCTGTTTTATGTGTTTTAATATTTTTAACACTCCAACAAATATTTTCCCCGGAGCAGCCTTGGTTGATCCTGTTTTTTTTTTTTCCACTCATCTCCTGCAATGAGTGAAAGTATGGGATTTTGGGTTGTGCCAAAAATACATGTAGCATATCACAAAGGAACAAGTTAGTGGCAGGGCCGGTTTTAGACAAAGTGGGGCCCTGGGCAAAATTAAAAGCGGGGCCCCAAATGCTGATATACAAACAACACCATCGTCTTCCAGTGGCAACCCCTATAATAACGCCTCCTTACTGCCAACAAAAAAGTAATAAACCCCATTTTACCACACACAATTCAAATGAGCACCTCTGTACCACCTAATAGATTTTTGCACCCAGTCATCAGTTATTATAGCGCCTCCTTATAAATAATAGTCTCTGCTTATAAATAATATTACACATTATCAGTAATAGCACCCTTATAAATGATAAATAGTGCCCTGTATCAGTAATATTCCCCCTTATCAGTAACAGTCACCCCGTAAAAATAATACTGCTCCCTTATAAATAATAGCCCCCTCATAAATAATAGTTACCCTTATAAATAATAGTTCCCATTATCACTAATAGCCCCCTTTATAAATAAGCCCACTTAACAATTATACCCCCCTTATAAATAGTTCCCCTCTTATAAATAATAGCTCCCCCCTTATAATGGATGCCTTATATATAATAGTTCCCCCCCTTATAATTAATAGCCCATCTTATAAATAATAGTTCTCCCTTATAATAGCCCCCTCATACTTAAGTTTCCCAATTATATATAGTAACCCATCCTTATATATAATAGATCTCCGTTATACAGTGTCGGACTGAAGGGCCTTAGGCCCACCAGAGGAACTTGTTCTGGGGCCCCACCCAACAGCTTCCTGCTAATAGCCTACACCACTGCTCCTTCACTGAAGTCTTACATATGTGCTGACTATGCAGCATTACTGAGTATGTTCCCAGTATAGTCAGCCCCTATAGTACTGTGCAGGTCCCAATAACTCCATGGCCGGTTCATGCACAGTACTGTATGGGGAATGACATGGAGCACTACACGTATGTGCAAGATTATAGTGAGGGAGTTGTGATGCAGACATAGCACACAGGGCTACCAGCAGGAATTGTGAGCCCCCCCCCCCCACAGTATAATGCTCCACATGGTATATAATGCTCCACAGTATAAAATGCTCTCCTGAGCCCTCCAGTTTCCCCACATGGTATATAATGCTCCACAGTGACCCCACACAGTATAAAATGCTCCCCTGAGTCCCCCATAGTGGCCCCATATGGTATGTAAGGCTCCACACAGTATAATACTCCACAGTGGCCCACACAGTATACTACCCCTTAGTGGCCCCAGACAGTGCAATATGCTCCCCAGCAGCCCCACACAATATAATATGCTCCATACAGTATAATATTCACCCCACAATGCCCCCCCCCAGTATAATGCTCCAGTGGCCTAACACAGTATAACATTCTCCATAATGACCTCCACACAGTATTATATACTCCCCAGAGGGGTTCCCCCAGTATAATGCTCCACAGTGGTCCCCCACAGTATAATATGTTCCCCACAGTCCCCCCCAAGTATAATGCTCTACAATGGCCCCACAGAGTATCATATGCTCCCGAAAAGCCCCACACAATATAATACACTCCACAGTGGCCCCACACAGCATAACAGGCTCCCCACACTGTCCCTTTTCCCAGTATAAAGCTCCACAGTGGCCCATAGTGTAATATGCTCCCCAGAGGGCCCCCACTAGTATAATGCTCCACAGTGCCCCCTCCAGTATTTTGCTCCACAGTGGCCCCACACAATATATTATGCTCCCCAGAGCTTCCCCCCAGTATAATGTTCCACAGTAGGCCCCACGCAGTATAATATGCTCCCCAGAGGGCCCCCTAGTATAATGCTCATTAGTCCCCCCAAATAATGCCCCACAGTGGCGCCACGCAATATAATATGCTCTGCTGATGCCCCCCCAGAATAATGCTCCACAGTGACCCCACTCAGTATAACATGCTCCATAAATGGCCTCCACACAGTATAATATACTGCCCAGAGAGGTTTCCCCAGTATAATACTCCACAGTGGCCCAAAACAGTATAACATGCTCTCCAGAGCCCCCCCCCAGTGTAATGCTCCACAGTGGCCCAAAACAGTATAATATACTGGGGGGCTCCTCTGGAGAGCATATTATACTGTGTGGGGCCACTGTGGAGCATTATACTGGGGGGCCCCTCTGGAGAGCATAATGCTCCAAAGTGGCCCCACATAATATAACATTATCTCCAGAGCCCCCCCCCCCACATTATAATTTTCCACAGAGGCCCCAAAGAATATAACATGCTATCCAGAGGGCCCCTTCCCCAGTATAATGCTCCACAGTGGCCCCACACAGTATAATATGCTATCCAGAGGGGCCCCCCAGTATAATGCTCCACAGGGGCCCTACAGTGCTATTATTATATTATATTCTAGGGTCTCTTCAGACCCCAGAGTATAATAATCGAAGGACCGGGGGAGGTGAGGGAAAATAAAAAACAGTTATACTTACCTTGTCTTACCTCTCCTGGGCCTCCTCGCGCTGCTCCGCTATCCCCGCCGGCGCTGGCTTCTTCTTCTCTGCGTCTGACGTCAAGCGTTGTGGACGTCACCGCTGAGGCCTGTGATTGGGCCTCAGCGATTACGTGAGGCAAGCTGTCAGCACGCCCCACGTGATCGCTACGGCTGAGGCCTGGCCTCAGCGGTGATGTCCGGAACGCCAGAAGATGACGTCGGACGCCAAGGACAGGTGAGTAAAAATGTTTGTTATTTTTACTCACCACGGAAAGGGGCCCTGCGGTCCCTTTCTGTTATTGATTTGTCCGGGCCTGACTCCGGGATCCGGAGTCATCAGGTTCCGGATCCCAGGGGCCCCTTTGGGGACGGGGCCCTGGGCAATTGCCCAGTTTGCCCCCCCCCCTAACGCCGGCCCTGGTTAGTGGGAATCTAATGATTAGGAACTTCATTGACCTCCAACACAAGTCAATACCAGTCCCAAATCTCAATGAAAATATGGTGCATACAAATGGGAGTCACAAAAAATTCCAAAAAGACCTCAATAACTTGCATTAATGTAATAAAATGTGACCTCATGGAGGATTAAGACCAGGTCTGGCTTATTTTCAGATTCGAGGGAAGGTGTCTAGTTGGTGTTACTGACCTCGCCTGTGTTCCAGCAAGCAGTCATGTTACCTGCTAATGTTCTTTTGCCATTTCTGCTTTGGCTCCTGTCTTTCAACCTAACCCTGCTGGTTCTGGTTTCGTTCCGATACTCAGATGCACATGTTGCTAAATCAATGGTGCCCTGAGATTACATGAGGCCTAGGGACTAGTTTAAACGGGTTATCCCTTCATGCCTTGCCTCTTCATTGTGGTTCATTTCTATCTGGTTCTTGTTACTTGTGCTGTTCTTCCTGGTTTGGTTCCCGATCGACCTTTATCCTGACTTTGACCTTTTTTTAATGAATATTGAATCTTCCACGTCATTCCATTGTTCATCTAGTACCAGTTATATTTTGGCTGTGACCCTTGGCTCCTTTCCTGATTACACCCCCTCTTCCTCTGGCTGGACCACTCTCTGGGTTTTGACCCTTGGCTGTATTCCTAACTACGCTACTCCCACAAATCTGTGACTGTTTGGGGGATGGTGAAGTGGGGATCTTTCTGAGGAAAAGTCCATACTTCTATACATATGTTACGTATGAAGTCTAGAGGATCCCTTAGGAGTCATTCACATAGAGGAAAGTCAAGAGGAATTTGAGGCAGATTTCCACCTCCGAGTACATTCAATTTTCTGCCCTGTGGAACCCATGGCACAGCAGAGCTTCAGCTTTCCGCCATGGCTTTTACTTGCTGATTAGCCTAAGATAAATGGGTCTAGTCAGCAGAGAGACTCACACCGCCAGTTTTGTGGCTGAATCAGCTGCAGAATACGTAGCAAGATCAAGCAGGACGCTTATTTTTTTCAGTTTCCTGTGTCGGTCTCTGCCTACCCCTTGAATACAATGGGAAGCAGATTCAGGCCGGGCCCCACATAGTCTAAACGCCGAGATTTTGCCAAGGTGGAAATGCTGCATCAAAAACTGCAGTGTTTTACAGTACCTACAAAGTGGATGGAATTCTGGCTAATCCCATCCACACATTGCAGAAAAATATCTGTAGCGGACATGCTGCAATTTCAAAAACCGTTGCGTTTTTGTAAATCACAGCATGTCAATTGTACCTACGGAAACGCTGGCATTTTCTGTACATATATAATTGAAGCAAAAAGTATGCAGACTTTTCGTGAAAAGCAATGCGGGAAAAACCATGATGTGCTCCGACGCGGTTTTTCCCACAGCACTGCTTTTAGCTGTGGCCCGCTACGTGACACCTTAGCCTCAGGATGGAATTTTGCGCTGATTTTGAGTTGGAATCTGTCTAAAAATCAGCACCAAATTCCTCAGTGTGAACATACTCTTAGACTCCACATCCAAGTCTAGACAGCACCAAACAGAAAAACACCAAATACCAAACAAAAACACCAAACCTAGAGAGTCCACACCTCCAACATATGAGAGTAACATAAGGAAGCTTTTTTGGGGATATTTTGTGAAAGCCCCTTTAAGAAACACTTTGCAAAGATGCATCTTTAAGAACAAGACAATGAA
Source organism: Leptodactylus fallax (assembly GCA_947044405.1). Taxonomy (NCBI): domain Eukaryota; kingdom Metazoa; phylum Chordata; class Amphibia; order Anura; family Leptodactylidae; genus Leptodactylus; species Leptodactylus fallax. Next base: position 1,043,432 of record CAMRHE010000506.1, read on the forward strand.
AATGTACATACTTATAAAAAGTGTTTTTCTAGGGCTTGATTTTTCTGGTGCTAGAATTTGGTTATTATTTTTACACCTGAGTATACTGACCAATATATTACCTTATCATACCTTTCTACACTATATGTACTTACTACACTACACAGTCCATACTATCCAATATATCACTATGACAAGCTCATCACTGTAGTCTGCAAAAGCCAAGGCTGTGGGACCAATGCCATGAGAAGGACTGTTTGCATTTTTGTACTGTGAAGTATCACAACTACATGCAGATGTTACCAGCAGCTCGTGGCAGAATGTTTTCTATCGAGGCACTCATTCACTTAAAAGCACAATACCCAGTAACTGTGAGGCCCGCACTGTAGAAGAAAAACAAATATACTGTGTAGTTACGTATCACATGGGAACATGCACACCACAGGCTTCAATATGAAGACTGGAATTTATTTTCTAAAAACACTATGGTTACATTTGGAACAGTATGAAATAGTTTCTTCAGCCACAGCAGCACAGAGTATACAAGGTCTTTATGAAAAATATAGTCTATGGAATGTAAGCATTGACTACAATTTGTGGTGATATTATCTTAAAGTTTAACCGTCTAAGACTTGAGACATTTTTTGCCCATTGAGATAATAATTTCATTTTTGCAACCTTGAAATTTGTTGGGCTGCATTTTAAAGAGGATCTTTTACCACCTTCACCAACTCCAACTCTTTGCATCCTTCAATAGGCTCTGCTCCACTGATTCCAAAATACCACTACAAAGTGGACTAAGGTGGAGAGAGGGTCAATAAATACACCCGAAAGAGCGGTAAAAAACATATCAAATTTCATTAAAGTCTTTAAAGCGCAAAACCTTTTATCAGCAGCTGGCTCACCTAGTCCTTACCCTGTTTGTTTCCACGAAGGTTTCCCCTCCGATCACCTTTGTAAAGGTGCGCCGAGCTTAACCTCCACAAAGGGTCTAATCTCTGCTATATACCAACTCCTCTCCCAGAAAAACTAGAGACCCCTATTCACAGATATAAGGCTAAATGGGAGGAAGCAGTTGGCCAGTCAATTTCTCCAGGTCAAGATCATATGGTCATGTGCCTTGAAGTCTTCAATGTGTGTGACCTTTAAAGAGACCCAATTTAACCTATCAATGTAATGGCCTTGTTCACTCTCTGAATCCAGTTATTCCCTCCGACTGCTGGCGCTGTCAAGCTGCCATGGGTAAGTTGTTCCATATTTTTTGGGACTGCCCACAAGTACTGAAATTCTGCATGGAGGTAAAGATGACTTGATAACCTCTTCATACAGGGGATCCCACTAGATCACCTCATCTCCTTACTTTATTTACCTCCTAGGGATCTGGGTAAGAAGTTGTCTAGGTTATTCTTTTACCTGTGTACTGCTGCTAAGACCCTAATAGCTATGCATTGGAAGCGAGTCAGTCCCCTCTAAGGTTTTGGTTTATTGGTTCACATGATAGATATCCACAGCTTGGAGAACTTGACTGCTATGTTGAACAATACAGTGGAGACATTTCAATCCATATGGGATCCATGGGATGCCTATTGTATCCTACGGTGTCTCTGATAATTCAACCCCCCTAGCTTATCTGATGAATCTTAGCTAGATTCACACCTGCGTTCGGTTTCCGCCCAAAAAATGCAGAAAAATGCGCATTTCTTAAGCAGAATGATGGACGAAGTGCCATTGAGTGCAGGTGTGAACCTAGCCTTAGTCCTCCATTTCATAGCTAATGCATTGGGACTTGTAGGCAGCCCACTATACATGTCAAATTACAAGACATGTATAAAGTATATCTGTCCTTATTATTGAGCTGCTCGGATTGTACTAATGGTGGGCCTGGACGGGAGCACAAGCCTGGGACCACCCATCTGACAACAGAGAGCATAATTGTGCTAAAACAAACAGAAATGATTGTTTGGGAATGGTAGGGGCCAGAGGCATAACTTGAAGTTCATGAGCCCCAGCCTACCTTGTGCCATTTAGAATAGTAGTATATTTTATGTAGCAGAGGACCCTTAGGAATCCCTTTGCGACTGCTATTGCTGCACCCCCTATAGCTACACCCCTGGTAGGGCTACAGAAAAAATTCCATCTGCTCCATAATTAGTGGAGCAGCAACTATTGAAGGATTCAAAGAGTTGGAGTTGGTGAAGGTTGCGAAAGGTCCTCTTTAAGGCTAGCTAGCTATTTGACTATGTGTTTTATACAGGGGTAGTCAGGTAAATATATGGCAGCATTTAATTAACAAGATTTTTTTTTTATTGCATAAAAATGGAATTCCAGCACACATTTTTATAACTTTTAAAATTTCTTTAAAAATCATTAAAGTAGATTAATGCATAATGTTATTGCATGGGTCAAGATGAATGTATGGATATATACATATACAGTATAATATGTGTTTTTAAGGAGATATTTTAGGTACTAACAGCTTATAGTTTTCAGCCCACTTTTCAAAAAAGAAAATAATAGATAAGAGTGCAACAAGTCCGGCGCAGTCAGATTATTGAAAAGAGATAAAACAGCCATTCTGGCATACAGAAATAAACAAGAAAATAAAAAAAATGAGATAAAACAAGAACATTTTGTACAACTGAGCACATTATAGCAATTTCCAGATGAGTATGTCTATAATATCTTAGGTATGTATTGTAGTTGTGCCATATATTACGAGGGTTCACTCTGCCAGTCAAAATTCATAACATACCAAGTCCTCAGGACATTGCCCTGTGGTGTGTACTTTAAGTGTATTTTGGAATTTTGCTAAAAATAGGATTGATTTAACTAAAAAAAAAATTGTATTTTTTTTATTTTTCATTTTGGTGTTATGTTTTTGATTGTATCCTATACATTTTTCTATTCCCGTAAGAGAACAATTTTTTTAAACAAAATGTGAAATGTCAGTCCGTAGGTATCTTTTAGGACTTACTTAACCACTTCAGCACTGGGCCAATTTCTCTGGTTCAGCACCAGACACATTTTAGTTTTTTTTTTCATATATGTGCATTTTTTAGGGCTATAACATTTTTATCATTTGGGTTATTCAACTATTTTTTGCATCTTTTTTGGTGACACACAGGACTTTATTTTTATCTTATTTTTATTTTTGCATGTTTTTTATTTTTTTTATAGCTGGGAAAATATAAACACATTTCACATTTTTTTTTTGTTTGTTTTTTTTACAGCATAAAGTGCAACTAAAAAACTATTTAAAATAGTTTTCCCTCTCCGTTACGGTCATTTTTATAGTGTATTGTGTCCTCAGGGGTGGGGCTAGAACCTGTGATGTGGGTGTGGTATTGCTGTATTATTTTGAAACTTATTTTACTTTAATTTTTATTTTTGACTTTTCTATTTATTTTTATTAGAATTTTTTTTTTACATTGTGTCCCCATAAGTTCATAATAGATCTTTGGAGGCATATGAACACTATTTTTTTGGGGGGGGGGAGGGGGCTGATACCTATAGCCCCAGTTACAGGAGAAATGCAGCCTCCTGCCCATGAGTGCAGAGCTGATCTGAGTCCTCTAGGACCCAGCAGCTATAACAGCCTCTGATCCCGGCGGATCACATGACCACTGGATCAGAGGGGAGCCACATCATGGCAGCTCTCATGGCTGTGTATACAGTGCTCGGTTTATTACGGTCCTTGCCTTCTCTAGGGGATCTCCAGCTGTAGTTACAGCAGGTTTCCCGCTTCTGCAGCTGCACGATTTCGTGCTGCTACTTAAAACTGCCAAGGAGTACAGGTACCGCCCGGACGTATATAGTCTATTAGCTGTCCAGAACTGGATAATGTACATTATGTCCTAAAAGATACTCTGATTAGACAGGTGCACTGCTCGTTACAGTCACAGTACAGTAATCAGACATCTGCCTGGTAACGAACTGTGCACCTGTGTGTCCATCACATGACCATGGACAGTATGTCACATGACCATGGACTGCATATCACATGACCATAGACTGTATATCACATGACCATAGACTGTATATCACATGACCATGGACAGTATATCACATAACCATGGACTGCATATCACATGACCATGCACAGTATATCACATGACCATGGACTGCATATCACATGACCATAGACTGTATATCACATAACCATGGACTGCATATCACATGACCATAGACTGTATATAACATGACCATGGACAGTATATCACATGACCATGGACTGATTTTTATCCTCTGAGAGTAAGCAGAATGAATGACAGCAAGCAGAGATCTAGAAAACCATGAGGAATTGATGCAGAAAGTATATTGGAAAACTGTATAACTTTCATTATACAAATAATAACATTGATCTTTCAATATTGGTCTGAAAGTGGATAACCCCTTTAAGAAGAAACACTGGTCAAATATGATAAAAAATAGGTGATCCAAGTCATCCAGAAATGAACATAAGAGTTTTTATGACAAGGAATAGACTTTATAGTGTGCAATACAAAGTAGACTTTATAGTGTGCAATACAAAGGTAGCATCAACCCCCTTGGTGGGCACAGGTGACAGAGGAGAGAAATTTTCTCAAAAAACAAAGAACCTGCTAATAGGTCAAATTGGAGTCAAGGTCACAGTCACAAAGTCATAAAGTCACAAAGACAACATTGACAGTCACTTAATAGTCAGAAAAAGGGAAGGTTACAGGATAGTGCTATAAACCTGAGCCTGAGGTCACTACTAATGGTGACCATACATGCTAGACCATTGTCCACCAACCTGCCAATTCTGGTAGGACCAGTTAAATCTCTGATGTGTATTATTTGCTATAAATGAATAAATGTTGGAGGAAAAAGGACCGAGCATGTTGAATCTGAACATGCACAGAGGCTCCTGGCCCTACATTGTGCCATTTAGTATAGTGATATATTTTATGTTGCAGAGGGATCTTTGGAGCCCCCCAGGGTTCAGGGACAGTAGAGACTGCGACTGCTGCAGCCCCTATAGCTAAGACCATGGAAATCAAAGTAGGTTAATGAACCTTAGTGTGGTGAGGGTAACCTGTGGGTCCCCTTATGGGCCAGGTGGTACCTGCAACTTCAATACTGATGCCAGTGCTTATGGCTCCTGGGCTCGGGTGCAACTACACCCTCTGCATCCCATCAAGTTATGCCCCTGAACATGCATGATCCTTTGTTCTTAAAGGAGATAACCCACTCCTTAAGGTATCTGGCAGAATCCAGACAATAATTTGGAATTTCACATTCGGACAAGATGAAAATATGTATTTCTGAGATTACTGTTAGGGTATCGGCACATGCTGAAATGGAGATGTTATTTTCTGGGGGGTGAGGGTAAAGAATAGTTAAAGGGGTTGTCTAGAAAGTCACTTTTTACGTACTTCCCCAGGGACGTTTAGATGTACCTAGGTGTTTCAGGCTGCTTTCAACTCCTCTTCATGTAACTAGGACTTGCCTCCACCCTTTTCACCACTAGTTACTTGTGCTATGGGGGGAGGCATTACTATAATCTTCCAGTCCCCCATAGCATAGGTAACTATCTGTAAAAACAGGAGAGGAGGGAGAGTGACTGGTGCTGGTTCGGATCAGATTACCTAGATTCAGAACCCCCAGGTTTGTTGCCTAAGAGCCCTGGAACTGTTCAACGGCTCCCTGGAAAATCCCTTTAAATCAGTTGTCAGAATCAGAAAATGATGCCACTCTTGTCCAAGGATTGAGTCTGGTATTGCAGCTCAGCCTCATTCACTTTGCATTCCTGTATATTTCACTGTATTTTGATACCCAAAATAGTAGTAATCCCCAATCTATGGCTCCCCGACCGTTGCGTGACCTCATAGAAGTTGTAGTTTTGCAATTTATGAAGAGCCACAGATTGGACTCTACAGAATGTAAAGATCATTGCAAAACTTCAATACCTTGTATCTGTATGGAGCACAAGGAGTGAGAGCAATGGTGGATTTCTATCTATATGTTGTCTGTTAGCACAATACTGTGGATGAGCACTCTATAGGACAAATAATTTCTATAAATTCCATACATGTTTCTCACAAGTGCTATATTATGGAGTGTTCTCTTGTTTTTGTAATTTTCCATAATGGAATTTGACAAAAAAAAAACAGTAATGTTCCCCAGAACGCCAGATCTCGGCTTCCATGACTTTCTTATCAATGACTTTAAAGGGTATGTTCAAGATCCTAAAAAATGAGAGCACAGTTAGGTAAGGGTATAAAATAGGAAAAGATGCATTACATAATGGCTGAAACCCCTGTTCCTCCAGCGTCATCAGTGCTTTTGGGTTACAGTGATGATGTCATGTTAAGAACACATGACCACAGCAGCCATTCACTGCCCTCAGCAATGTACCAGTAAAGCAAGTGATTGGTTGTCAAAATCCAATGACATCATCACTGCAGACCAGTATATAAGACAAGAAGGGAGTACCAGAGTGCTGGAGCAGATGATTCAACCAGCAAGGCAAGTCTATCTTACTATTTTATACCATTGCCTGCCCAATTTCCTATGATATCAGACTGTCCCTTTAAAGGGGTTGTCCAGGATTTGGGGCAACGTAGTGGAGGGCTAGATGGGCTGTAAAAAAAAAAAAAGACATACACACCTATCTCTGGTGCTCCGTTGTCCAGTCCTGGTCACATTTCCCTCACGTGCATGACCTTTGAAACCAATCAGTGACCTCACTGTAGAGGGAGCAGTGATGTCACTCACATACATTACCGATTCCTTACCAGTGACCACAGAGGCCACTGATTGGTCTAAGAGGTCATGTGACCATCATGGATTCCAGCGCTGTGATCCCAAGCACATGAGGGAAATGAGACGGGACAACGGAGCTCTGAGGATAGGTGCGTATGTCTTTTTTTCCTTTGCACTCACTGGCCACTCCAGAGGTTGCTCCAAATCCTGGACAACCCCTTTAAGTATGGATTTTTAATATTTCTTTCACTATTCCATCTTTGGTTATGTCCATATGTAAAGGGCGTAACCTAAGAATCCTGCAGATGTTAGCCACTTGGACCCCTATTAATATAACAGTAGGGGGTAAATTAGGAATTGTCAGCTGTAAGCTGTAGAATGCCATGCACTTACACATCTGAGGTGGCATTGAACAGAACACTGTGAGCAGTGAGATTACAGAGCGTTCCATGTACACTGACGTCTATAGAAAAGCAACCGAACATAACTGTAAACTAATGCCAATGTGTTTTCATAGCCCACACGCTATCGGAGGGTTTCCCAAGCACACTTTCCTAGAAGCACGGGATTGCCTCAGATAACCTCTTAGATGACAAAACAGGCAATAAATTGTACAAGACTTGATTTGACTTCAGTGGCATTTACTTGCATTCAAGTCCTTACACAATGGCAATAATCCTCCATCTTTAGTCACGCACAACTCTAGCCACCAAACCAAAAACAGATGCAATGAGATAATACAGTCTTTCAGACAATCCTCCTCTATGTAAAAGTGGCGTATGTACAGTATGTATCTATATCTATATATATGTGTGTATGTGTGTTGGTATATATGTAAGTATGTATGTACAGAACTGTGCAAAAGTTTCAGGCAGGTGTGAAAAAATGTTGCAAAATAACAATGTTTTCAGACATAGAAGTGTTAATAGTTGAATTTTGTCAGTTAACAAAATTAAGTGAATGAAGTAAAGAGAAATCTAAATCCCATCAGTATTTGTGTGACTTTTGCCCTTTGCCTTCCATCAGTTCTTCTCGTTACACTTGCAGACATTTTTTGAAGGAACTCGGCAGGGAGGTTGTTCCCGCCATCTTGGAGAACTAAGCACAGATCTTCTGTGGATGTAGGCTTGTTCCAATCCTTCTGTCTCTTCATGTAATCCCAGACAGACTGGATGATGTTGAGATCAGGGAAAAGGTCACACAAAATATTAATGGGATTTAGATATCTCTTTTATTCATTCACTTAAAGGGGTTGTCCAGTTTCAGTAATTTAATATTATTGTTTGTATAACTAAAAGTTCTACAATTTTCCAATATACTTTCTGTATCGATTCATCAATTCTAGATCTGTGCTCAGTCCATGGACATGTGAAATACAGTCCATGGTCATGTGATATACAGTTCATGGTCATGTAATATACAGTCCATGGTCAAGTTATATACAGTTCATGGTCATGTGATATACAGTTCATGGTCATGTGATTAGGGAGAGGGGAGTAAATTTGCATTGGGGAGAGGGGAGTAAATGACCAATAGACATCTCTGGCAGCAGCTTATCTCCTGTGAGAATGAAGGATTGGGCATGTTGAAATTCAACTTGCCCCATTCTTCTTCCTCAGCACAGCTAATCAACATAAGGTAGTCAGTTGCTACTAATAAAATCGGTGGGTTGGGCTACCTTGACCTTCTGTGTATTGGGGCCTTTAGGCTTGGATGTCATGTGTATAGATAATAAAGGAACACAACGGGACTCATGGAGAAATATTTAAGACTAGAAATCATCCTTAGCAGTAAGATCACACTGTGCTTTGTTCATCTTTCCCGCTATTTGCCATGACTGACCGCCTGTAGATTAAGATTTTTTTTTCCATTTAAGAATAACTGCTGCTATTGTGAAATCATGAGGCTGGAGACGCCATCAGGTTTAGTCATTTACAATAATTTTAGATAAATCCCCCCGGATTCTTGAGAAGCCGCAACATAAAGAGAGCCTTGATTACCTCGGGAGACATTGATGGAATTCTTCTCGAGAACAGGTTTGAGCTTCTCTAAACAGTTTCTCCAGACTTCATAAAAGAGCATTAAAGAAGTTGCCAGGTTCCTTGTGAATACATAATAAATGATGGAGCGGCAGGAAAGCTGAAAAGTCCTTACAATCTATAAGGACATCTGCATGACATCATATTCATTAAGACAGAGAAGAGCTCTCTGTGTGCCCATGCTAAAACCGTCTCCTATCTAATACAGCAAATTTCCTCTGTGTTAGTTACATGGAGACTACAAGGTTTTTCACTCTGAAGACTCATTCACACCAAGTTGTTTTTGCGGAGGCTGAGGAGAGGCTCATGGAATCCCTGTGGTGCTCTGGACCGCTCTGCTTTACTGAGTTATTATATCTTATTAACATATAAAATTGGAGGCATGTAAAAGTACAGAAGTGCCCTGTAGAAGTCTAGGTGTGCCGCCCGGCTGTTTCCATCAGACCCTAGACATTAAATGAAGTATCAGTACACATGTTGTACTACTTCTCCCACCATGGCCATCAAGTTACCTTCTCAACATGATGTTCATTCTCTACTCTTCAATGCTGTTGTGCTGCTTTTGCCGGATTTACCCACAGGTTGGGGCATGCTCCTTTCCTGCTACTTAAAGGGCCAGCACACAAGCCAGTAACCTTTCACAGTCAATTTTTGCCAGTCTCTATATCACTAGACACACCTTGCCTGAGCAATTATGTTCCTAGCTTGCTAGTATCTAGCGCTTTACTCATACTAACCTGAATCTGTCATGTCTTCTGCCTTATACTCTGCTGTTACACCTGGCCCTGACCCCAGCCTATTCCTGAGCATTGAACCTATGCTGCCAGCCCTGACTTCCTATCCTATTTAGACTCTCTGCCCAAACTCTACCTACCCTGACTATATGCTTGAGCTCTGATCTCGCAAGTATGCTGACAGCCCTGGCATTCAGACTCGACTTTTACCTGACTATTTGGTGTTTTGCACCATAGTCCCTGACCTGCCTAATCAGTTGAAAGCAGCACAATGCAAAAATCAGCTGACTGGTGGGGGTGCCAAGTGTCAGATTCCCAGTGATCTTATACTGGTGACCTATCGTAAGAATAGACAAGCAGGTCAGTATGAAGTCTTGGACAACCCCCTGTAATAGTAGTAGGATATGCAATAAATGTCTGATAGATGTGGGTTCCACCTTTGGGACCTGCACCTATCTCTAAAATGAACCTCTCTAGCCTCTGTGCCCTAGATCTTAATTGACCACGACCTGACTGAGCTACACTGTTTCCATAACTCCCATAAAAATGAATGGGAGTTACAGAAACAATGTAGTTCACTCTGCTGTTTCCATAATGCTTATTCAGATCTATATGGTTTTTTGTAAGCCTGACCATCGAGGACAATCTTCTCAGCAAGGTTGCAGTCAAGTAAAAGCTGGGACATGGGGGCTGGGGGTATCATATTAAAGATAAGTGCTGGTCTATGAGACATTTATGATATATCCTGTGGATATGCCATAAATGATATTCACGGGAAAACCCTTTTACTTTTTTAAATAAACCCAGAAGATCAAGATGAACAGCACTATGTCCTCCCAGATAAAGGCACTGCAAAAGGCAAAGTGAATTTCATTGATAACTTATAATATGATAAAACAGAAATATCCTCAGTAATCGATGCTATATCTGTGGCTACAGTCTGTGGGAGTCTATCGGAATACATTGTGATGCATTTAAATTGCAAAATGGGAAAAATATAGCGCTCAGAGATTACTAATAGCTCTATGTATGCAGAAATGTTTCACAATGGCAGTAATCTATAGCCACACAACACACATAAACCTATCAGCAATGTAAGCTCAGTGCATATACCGACCTCCATACAAGGGTATTACATAAGGAAAAATATTTTAAAATACAGAAATGCAGATTTACATCAAAACCCAAAATGATTAATGATGGATAACTCATACTAAGCCCTGTTACCAGTATATCCAAAAACATGTGTTCTTGCAAAACAGGAGCGAGCAAGTCCTTGGAATTATGAAGAACTTTGAACATGTCCCTCATCAGATAAAGATGTTGCATCCTGTTTTACATAACACCAAGGTGTTACCATATTTACTGCGGTTTACATATCTGAAGGAGGAACATATCCAGAAACTATTTGCACTCTGCATGCAAGGCCTAGTAGAAACTATGCATAGCTGAAGGCATTGAAAAGTGAGTGGACGGGATCGACGCGTCTTACATAAAGCAGCATCTACAGACTTGAAAGGTTTCCAAAAAGAGAGGTCAAGGTCATGTAGATGAATAGATGACAGCTACAGTTTGTGGACAAGTCATATCAAGAGGACTCTCGAGTCTTCTTACTGTAAGACATAGTTGGGGGTTCCTCAGTATGCAGCAAAAAGGTAATATAGGCCAAAAGTTATCACCAACTTCAGCCCCCATATACATTAGAGTAGTCAGCCAAATCTCACGATATTGGTTGGAATGCCCCACTATGTAATGCATATGGGGGGGCTTCCAACTCTCCCCAAGAAGCATTGGGCATGTTAAAATTTCAATGCCCAATCCTTTGTTTTCCAGGGAATATAAGTCGCCAGAGGTATGTGACTGTGGTTTTACTCGCTGGTCTCCATTAAAAACACATGCTTTCTTGGCGAAAGTGCGCACACATGTGTATGTGGGGGGGGGGGGGGGTGTAGCGGAGAATAACTGTTGAGTGTCCAATGTGTATGGGCACCCTTAATATTGTGGGTGGCATGGTCCCACAAGGGCTAGTTTAAGTGAATCTCAGGTCATTGCTGAATACATTGGCAAGGGGACTGGTTAGGAGGAATGTACAACTCCTATACACAGATCTGAGGTAGCCGTATACACAAAGAGGTTGTCTTCTCTTGATTCTTACCATATCTGATACAGCCTTAGCAGAAGAAATATTTCACTTGTGTCTTCCATAACAATTTGGTGGCTTACTCCTCCATCCTGACTCTCTGCCACCTTATTCCGTAGAGACCCACATAATGGACTAGACAGTGCACCATAGTCATCTCCTTTAGAGAGAGCTTATAACAGAGTTTCTCCACAAATACTAGATAATCTCACAGTACAGTGTACAGTGCACCATCAGAACACTATTGAGAACAAGGGATGAATATTTAACATCTAAAAAAGTCCACAGAAAACAGGGAGCTGCATGTATTGCTGTATGCCACTTGGGTTTAATGTGCAGGATAAAGGACACAGAAACGACAACCGGGCTGGATTTTCTATCTCAAGGTTCTTTACCATCTTTTAGGAAAATTGAACAGCTTTAGAAAACATGACAACTATTGTATATGCCGCTTACTGCCCTTCTATAGTCACCTTGGACAGTGTAAGGGGTATCTCCCTCTCCTTTGGACAAGGTACCTTGTAGAGTCTGCCTTCACATGGTGGTCTTCACATGGTGGACTCCACTGTCCATTCACCAGGAACCAAGGTGCCATTGTACATTCCTGTGGTCTGAACTCCTCTGACCTCTGCTTCTTGGCCTCTCCTCTGTCCTCCCAAGCTGTTTCCGGCTCTGGGACTTTGGCAAGAAATCAATGAGAGGAAGATTTGAGGAATTATTTCATTCTAGTAATCAACATAAAAAGACATGTGAACTTTGACTTAGGGGGTACTTTTTTAAAAATTTCAATGACTCAGACCCTTGTAATACCAATATGTATTAAATGTTTTCCTTTCATGGAATATTCCATTTTTTGTGGAAAATTTTATTCATTAATGTATAAAACAAGGAATGAGGTAAGGTAAAGAATCTTTGTATGTCATACCACAGCGGAGCGAGGAAACAGCAAATCTATTGTACATATAATTCACTGTACAAAATATGCAGAATTTGCAAGATTTTTTGGCAATGGATGGAGGGGAAAATATGGTTAAAGTACAAGCAAAACTGGAAAGTTATCAAAAATCTTTAAGATATTCCAAAAACAATTGTTTGATGGTAAAAAGCCAGATAATGAAGCCAGTAGATTCGTGGATGCTTGTAAACCTACTTCCTAAGCACTCCCATATGCTCCCGTCCTTACTAGAACTTGGAGTGAGTATCCAGACAAGAATGCTGAGTCCTTTGTTGGTGTCAGAAGAAAACTGATGGTGGGTTGGCAAAGTGTTAACTTTTGTGATGACATTGTGAGAGTCTGTAGAATTAGTGACCTATAAATTACATTGTGACGGCTCTGCTGGTAAAAAGGAATCGTAAATATACAGAAGAAATGATCGATAACTTGACACTTTTTCAGTATTTGGATCAAAAGAGGAAGCTTCGCTGTAAGGGTAGGTTCCCACAAGACATATATGATGCAGGTTTTCCACTGTGAAATGGGGATGTAAAATCAGCAGTATTTACAGTACCAGCAAAGCAGTCGTAGATGAAACAAACATCTGTGGCATGTCAATTCATGCTGTTGATTTTCACCACAGATTTCATCCTTTGCAATGCTGGTTTTAGGGTAACCCTGAGACGGATTGAAAAAAACTGTTCTCCAGTTTACCCCTTTATTTTATCATCTTCTCTCCCTGAGACGTTATACTGCATGGTTATACTTATTAGTGACCTTTAGTAAGATGTAGTTAAAGGGGTTTTCCTACAAAAGACATTTATGGCATATCCACAGGATATACCATAAATATCTTATAGATGTAGATCCCAACTCTAGGACCCACACTAATTTCTAAAATCAGTCCCAGGATAGAGGTCTTTCATAAGTGAACAGAGGTCTTTTGTAAGTGGACAGAGGTCTTTCGTAAGAGTCTTCTCAGTGAGGTTGCCATTGGGTAAGAGTTGGAGTATGGAGGCTTGGGAAGGGTATTCATTTTAGAGATAGTTGGGAGCCCCTGAGGCGGATATGCCATAAAGAATTTTCATATGAAAGCCAATTTAACACAAACTATATGGACTATGGGGCTCACATCTGCATTCTCATTTTTGGGTTTCACCATTGGATCAGAAAACCAAAGATGATGGAGAGCTGTTGACTTCACATGATGGACACCAAGTGCACCGGACAGACCCCTCTGGTTCCATCATGATGTCTGATACATTATTGGAAAAAAATAGGACTACATGCTGAGCTATTTCTTCTGCCAAATAGGACGGAATCTATGACGGAGACTGAATGTAAAGCAGATACTATACTTCTCCCCACATCCTTGTAACCTTAAGACTAATAACTCTTAGATTCCATTGTGGCTTGTAAGGCATTACGTAATGTTGAAGGTGCCATTATTTTTATTATTTATTGTGACTGGTTAGAATCAGAAATCTTTATGTGTAAAATATGTAATAATTTACTCTTAGAACATCAGCAGAAAATTCCCCGGTGAGCAGTCTTTGTCTGCCTTCAGCTCCAGACAGTACCGTCCTTTTAAACATTGAAGGAGCCTTTTTTTCACGGACAAAACTCGGCTCTCTAGGAGTCATATTACTTGAATCTAAACCTTGCCTCACAGTTTTCTGTCAGTAAAAGTCATTGTTCTGGGATAGTGCCTGCATTCCTAGCATTCCTTTGACCCCCTACCATGTTTCTGTAGAAATAGCTGGGGACAGTAATTGAAAAGCAATTTTACAAAAATGTATTCGGACAGGAGACAGAGCGTACAAAAGTGTGGAAAGTCCATTAAACATTGGTATTCAGCGAGATCGTTTCGCTACCGGCAGCTTACAAAGATAAATGAGAGGCCATGGTAATTTCATTAGCACCGAGGAAAAAAACGTAGAAAATAGGCAATAAAATGCAGCCACCTGAAAAGACTTAAGGAAATGCCTTACTGATTAAAGAAAACTTTTAGAAAAAAAAAGATCATTAAAGTGATGGTAAGTTTGGATCATCTTAAAAGGCAAGTTTCATAAGACAGAGCCCTTGTTGTGAGATGTCCTAACAAGCTCAAGTCCAAGTTTGGGCTAGCTCCCCCCCGCCATAGTATCCTCCAAGATCTAACACAATAAGGGCCCCAAAGATCCAGCAGAAGATAACCCCATTAGGTGCTGACTATGTGGCCAGTCACTTGGCACTAAGGTATATGATATTTCTTATGAGTTGTTAAATTTTTTTTGTTCTCTTCTGGATAGCTGGCCCTCAGAATCCTCTTCCTATTGGCTCTGAGGAATTGTAGCCTTTCCCAGACAAGCCCTTCACCATAATGGCTCTCTCCATCCTGTACTTGGAATCCCATTTCTGTTTTCATAATTTATGCAAATTGCCCTGAGTCCTTTTGGCTAATTGAATCGGCTGATACTTATTGTGTTATTGTAATAGGTAGCAGCTTATATTTTTTACTCACCTCTCCATGATCCTGTCCAGGCCGCTCTCCAATGCCGCCTCTAGGCGGTGCTGCACTTACATCACAACACTGAAGAACGCCTACATACAGCGTCCTGTCGTTCTTCAGCATTGGCTACAGTGCACTCTAGAGGCGGCAGCAGAGGTTGGCCTGGACAGGAGCATGGACAGGCGAGTAAAAATTATTGGCCGTTACCTATTGCAATAACATAAGAGGTAGCGGCCTAACATATACTAGGGAGGCTCATATACTCTGTGTGGGGTGGAGGGGTCCTAAACTTAGTGGCGGAGCTGTGTAAAAAAGGGGGTCATATATTGCGTGTGGGCTATAAAAAGGGGGTCATAAACTTTGGGGGCCATAAAAAGGGGGTCATATACTGTGTGGGCCATAAAAAGGAGGTCATAAACTGTGTGGGCCATAAAAATGGGGTCATATACTGTGTGGGGGGCAAAAAAGGGCATCATATACTGTGAGGGGGTCAGAAGAAAGCGGTCATATAGTGTGGGAGAGAAAAAAATGGAGTCATATACTGTGTGGTAGGCTAAAAATAAAAAGGTGGTCATATACCGTGTGGTGGGCCAGATTTTCTATCTATCAAGATATAAGTCATTCATCTATACTCTACAAATTGTCAACTTGTGTACTCATATATTTCTTGTTAGGATCTCAATTTTTGTTTTTAATGATTGATCCAAGATGGGAAAACCTGTTGGTTACATCTATATCTGTACTATCAGCTACAGGTCATACAAGGGTTGCCCAGATGCTGAGAAGGTTTCTACTGCACCTGTAGACATGTTGTTTCAGCTAATAATATCGGACTTGGTTTTCATTATGTGGGTAGTTTGTGGAATTTGCCATAAGGAAACAGGATATAACTTTATGCTTTGCTTTTTTTAATCAATTGGTACAGTAGATGAAAATGCATAACAAGTCCAAGCTGTATGTCTGTCTGTACAGCATCAATAACCATGCAACAAATACTGCACCTGAGGTTACCTAATAACAGAGACCTGGATTTAGGTGATGCTGAATATTTCATATTTTGCAAACTATTGCAGAGCAGAAAACCTGAACTTCAAGTGAAAGGGCTGCCTGTGAAGATAACTAGCCTAACAACTGGTGACCAGTGACATTAAAGGGAGTCAGTCACCAGGAATTTTGATATCAAACCAGCCACGCAGTAGGGGTCATTATGCTGAGCACCATCATACTTTTAGATAGTCAAACAGATGCACCATTTCCTTGAAAAAGCAGTTTTTAGAAATATGCAAATGAGACTCAAGTATACTTGGGTTTGCCAGATCCTTCCAGGGCTCCAGCTGGGAAAAGCCAATTACAGTGGGGAAAAAAAGTATTTAGTCAGCCACCAATTGTGCAAGTTCTCCCACTTAAAAAGATGAGGCCGGCCTGTAATTGTCATCATAGGTAGACCTCAACTATGAGAGACAAAATGAGAAAACAAATCCAGAAAATCCCATTGTCTGATTTTTAAGAATTTATTTGCAAATTACGGTGGAAAATAAAGTATTTGGTCAATAACAAAAGTTCATCTCAATGGTATATATCCTTTGTTGGCAATGACAGAGGTCAAACGTTTTCTGTAAGTCTTCACAAGGTTGGCACACACTGTTGCTGGTATGTTGGCCCATTCCTCCATGCAGATCTCCTCTAGAGCAGTGATGTTTTGGGGCTGTCGTTGGGCAACACAGACTTTCAACTCCCTCCAAAGGTTTTCTATGGGGTTGAGATCTGGAGACTGGCTAGGCCACTCCAGGACCTTGAAATGCTTATTACGAAGCCACTCCTTTGTTGCCCTGGCGGTGAGCTTGGGATCATTGTCATGCTGAAAGACCCAGCCACGTTTCATCTTCAAAGCCCTTTCTGATGGAAGGAGGTTTGCACTCAAAATCTCACGATACATGGCCCCATTCATTCTTTCATGTACACGGATCAGTCGTCCTGGTCTCTTTGCAGAGAAACAGCCCCAAAGCATGATGTTGCCACCCCCATGCTTCACAGTAGGTATTGTGTTCTTTGGATGCAACTCAGCATTCACTCTCCTCCAAACACCACGAGCTGTGTTTCTACCAAATAGTTCTTCTTTGGTTTCATCTGACCATATGACATTCTCCCTACACTCTTCTGGAACATCCAAATGCTCTCTAGCAAACTTCAGACGGGCCCGGATATGTACTGGCTTAAGCAGGGGGACACGTCTGGCACTGCAGGATCTGAGTCCCTGGTGACGTAGTGTGTTACTGACGGTAGCCTTTGTTACGTCAGTCCCAGCTTTCTGCAGGTCATTCACTAGGTCCCCCCGTGTGGTTCTGGGATTTTTGCTCACTGTTCTTGTGATCATTTTGACCCCACGGGGTGAGATCTTGCGTGGAGCCCCTGATGGAGGGAGATTATCAGTGGTCTTGTATGTCTTCCATTTTCTAATTATTGCTCCCACAGTTGATTTCTTCACACCAAGCTGCTTGCCTATTGCAGATTCAGTCTTCCCAGCCTGGTGCAGGTCTACAATTTTGTTTCTGGTGTCCTTCCACAGCTCTTTGGTCTTCACCATAGTGGAGTTTGGAGTGTGAGTGTTTGAGGTTGTGGACAGGTGTCTTTTATACTGATAACAATGTCAAACAGGAGCCATTACTACAGGTAATGAGTGGAGGACAGAGGAGCCTCTTAAAGAAGAAGTTACAGGTCTGTGAGAGCCAGAAATCTTGCTTGTTTGTAGGTGACCAAATACTTATTTTCCACCATAATTTGCAAATAAATTCTTTAAAAATCAGACAATGTGATTTTCTAGATATGTTTTCTCATTTTGTCTCTCATAGTTGAGGTCTACCTATGATGACAATTACAGGTCTCTCTCATCTTTTTAAGTGGGAGAACTTACACAATTGGTTGCTGACTAAATACTTTTTTCCCCACTGTATGGTTGTTGGTGGGCCAGGACTTATGGAACCATGGATTTCTATATGAAAGCAAAACTGTGGCAGAAGCAATAGCTTTCCCAATAACTTAGCAGACATACTGTATACGTAGTAAGGTACTGGATACTAACTTTGTAGAGCAAGTCGACCAACGCCAAATGATCCCCCTGCTGCAATGAAAAGAGAGAGAGATTCTATGAGTAAATGAAAACACGTGGAACATTCAAAAAACAGAGTGCTCCCATAGATGGCTTAGAACAGTAAGACATTCTTCGTGCACAGACCGCTCACATACGAGGTCTTCTTTCCATCAGAACAATCACATTACAGGTCGAATTGGAGAAACTGTTCAAAATAAAACTATTACTGGAGATTATAGGGTTAAAAAAGTCACTGGGATTAAGTACACATTTAGGTCAAAAATACCCTCAGTGGACTCTTTATAAGGCATTTGTACCATTGTACCGTGGAAACATTATTTAAAGATCGCTGTCCAAGTCTTCCATATCATCGTAACCTAATAGCATTCTTTTGTAGGGTTTTCCTAAACTTTTCTACTGGGGCTTTACCACCTTATGAATCTGAACCTCTTCTATAGGCCTCAAACATAGAGTCAAACATAGTGCCAGTCATACCACCCAGCAATGTTATTTGCATGCAGGAGTTGTCTTCAGGAATGTCGGTAGTCAGACCAAGGTTTGACCACTTCTATCCAAACTGCTTCCTAAGCTAAGACTAGACAGCATGAGTAGATAGTCACCAGAGAGGTCAATGGGTATGGAAGGCTTTTATATGCAGTAAAAACATCACCTGTGTGATTACCTGTCAGAAGGACTTACACAAAGCAGGATGGATCTATGGATTTTTATGGTGTATAATAAATTCTGACCCTATTATCTAGATTCTCCAGGTTACTTCTCCACTCTTCAACCGTCCACTGTTGCTGAACCTTGGCTCATTGTGGCCTGTTAGCTGACGCTAGGGGGGAACGCTTAAGTCTTTGCCTCGGCAAGAAAGACACTGAATGACCCCAGGGAGTACCATCACTCCAGTCTTGTGGTGTTTCTAAGAACTGTGCCTTCACTATATGGAACAGTTGCTGTTCATCCAGTTGTTCCTTGGACCAGAAAAACAATGGATCAAAATTTTGACAAATTGTTGGATTTTTCCAACAAGACTGAGATATGGACAATAACACTACCGTAGATGAATGCATTAATAAAAAATCTATTCAAGCCAGGGACATAGCTATTCGGGGTTAAGAGGTAGTAATCGTTTTGGAGCCCTGGAGCCTCAGGGTACCCAGAGGACTCTCTACACGATTTATAAACACCAATATTATATATAGCACATGGTAAGTGGAGGTTCTGTTACATATTGCATTGGTACCCAAGAACTTCAAATAACACCTCTGATTCAAGCCTATCTGGTTCTTCATAATTCATGGAGCTATGGTTGTCACCTCTTCGTGCATGTTATATAAAGTAAAACAGACTAAGGATGGTGAAGAAGGTTAGCAAATCAATAACACTATCTTCTTAGTTTTGCAATAACACTTAACTTACATTCCTCTGATGGATCCCTTCCCCCATGAGGCCAGCTATGCATATTGGGTCTTTGTCTTTCTAACCGGTATATTCTAGATATCAGGCATAACTTCCTTGAGTAGCCACCACCAGCTAGTATATAGTGTTTCCAGGAATTCAGGAAAGAAATTTGGATGTTGCAAATACTATGCAGCTTAAAAGCATGGCATTAACATAATATCTACATCTCTATAGTATCTATCTATCTATCTATCTATCTATCTATCTATCTAATTGACAGAAATGTATCCTCTTCTACAGCTTGTTGAAGTTGGAGCTGGTTTAAAGGTACTGA
Organism: Leptodactylus fallax; assembly: GCA_947044405.1. Classification (NCBI taxonomy): domain Eukaryota; kingdom Metazoa; phylum Chordata; class Amphibia; order Anura; family Leptodactylidae; genus Leptodactylus; species Leptodactylus fallax. Next base: position 1,063,304 of record CAMRHE010000506.1, read on the forward strand.
CCCCAAATCCAGCCTTTAAAAAAATATATCAATACAGTATTATATATGACTAATATTGTATGATTTATTAGATGCAGTGCTTGTTACATATTTATTTTTAAATAAATATAAGATAGTTCAGAAATGTTGTCATACCATATCTAATGCCCCTATATAAAACTGATATAGACGACCATTTCTTCCAGAGCTTTCTTCCTTTTCTTGGCCAGATGTTGAAGGTTCTCATAAGAAGCTTATATCTCTTCCCGCACAACTCTGGTTTTGTTGGGTTGTCATCCAAGGCTCTCATTTGGACTGTCCTGTCTCAGGGGTGTTGATGCCTCGATTTTGCAGTCTGTAGATCTATTCTATTCCCATTACAGTACTGACTTTTTCATGATTTTTGAGGCGCTTTGCCTGCCAAAAACTCTTTCTCCAGTCTCTTCAGCACTGGACTCATCCTGGCCATAATCCTCACTTGTAAGAAACGGCAGATGTTCTTTCAACCATGATTCTGCTTCACTAGCACCAGCACAGCCCTGTGTCATGAGTACTGCCACCTCTAGCCGATATTTACTACCTTTGGCCTCTTCGTGAAGCTCTAGACACTTTTTCTGGCCATTGTAAATCATTTTCTGGATAGCTGCCCAGTCCGTGTAAGTCAGCTGGCATAATTCTTTCCCATTTCTCACCACTTTGGCTAGTGTAGATTGGTGGTATAGTATCTCTGCTTCTAAGACTTTGATATAAACAAAAAGTTACCGAATCCACAGTCCTGGGGGCATAGTTATAGTGGCCACAGGGGAGAGGAGCTTCAAGCTTTAGGTTCAACTGTAAGATTAAATTGTATTGTCTTTTATGCTGGGCGGTACTAAAAGTCAGTCTGTGTTTTTCAACTTCTTAGTCTATCTATACGTTTCTACAACTGCAGGTAGTTTTTTTTTACACCAATCTTTTATGCAATACTTTTATTGCAAAAAATTGCAGAAAAATGGCCATATGGCCAGGATAGGACATGAAAATACGGGTAGACAAGTAGAAAAACTTGAGCATTCATTTTTAGGACATTGGTAAAAAGTTTGTAGAAGGGAGGTTGAGTGGCAAAGTTGGCCCAACTGGCGGTGGATCAACACCAGCTCTCACTGCCTGTCCATTTATCAGTATTGTGGGTTCTGGATCTCTTCAATGCAGTGCGTAGTCTCACAGTCAATGCCCCATGAGTAAAAAGTATGCATATTATCTCTTCTCACGTCTCTCTAGTGCCCCCTATAGGTAAACTCCCTTTATGTCAATATCAGAGCAAGGGGCACCCATCTGTAGAGCTGATTCTGGGTTCTTGTTCCTCATTAGTATAGGTCACGGTACTAGGTGACCAGATGAGATGACTCCCCCACAATAGCATCTCTTCTAGTCAAATGGCACCATGTTCTGTACTGACAATAGGCAAGAACCTACAGATGGGTGTCTGCTCTGGCTAAACAAAGATTCCCATCTATGGACAGATGCATGGAGCTGCATAGCCATAGTGTTGTGGATACGTATTAAGCATTTGTAAACTTTGAAAAAAGTTCTCATCCCACAGCACATCAGAGGTCACATTTCAAGGATCTTTTATGGGTTCCAACATTGACTCACAGGATATCCACTTGTAGGCGGTACTAGAGGGACAGTATTATTCTTTCTGGAGGAGAGCTACAATGATCGTACTGTATCTCCTCTAGAGGGATTACTTCCAGGGGTGGTTATGGTGCCATATGGCGGCACTGCAGTACCTGTGGCTCTGTAATATAACTTAATCCTAATATAATGAACTGATGTCTTTTTGGCATTTATAACTATATCACTAGGTTATAAAGAGATTTAGATTTTTTTGTATCTAATAATTAAATGGAAAAAAATTAATGGTTCCAAAAACATATTGGCCAAATGGTCAAACCTATATTAAATAGGACAATAGGTTAACCAGTTTTCTTCCAACACCCATGAAACTGTACCAGATTACAGAATTTTCTGGATCATGGAACACTAAGTAATCTTAAAAAATGCTGCAGCTCATGTTTGGCTCCAAAAAAGTGAAATAGCCATTTGGGTTTTATTAAAATGTTGGCATTCGGCATGATTTTTCTCTCCAAACTATTACTATTACTGTTTCGCTGTATCATCTCGTGTTTCACCTATGGCATCAGAAACCTGTCAATCTCGTGTGAGATTAGGTGTGTTATCAAATACTATACCCACAGAGCTCTAAAATCCATATTTGTGGTCACTTCATAAGATACGTTATGGCCGTATTTGAGGTGGGGTGACATTGGAGTGACAATTAATTTATTTATTTTACGGATACAACAAAAATGTAAAGTACAACAAATGTTCTCCATCTGCGGGGCTTGCATTTGTCATATATTTCAACATCTATTATTCAATATGACATTCTCAATAGACCGCAAATAGTGACTATTAATTCTCATTGGTTTGCTATTGCCAGAACAAATTCCGATACGTTGGGCTTGTGACACATGGTGAGGTTAAGCAGAAACCATTCAAAAACTGATGTTGAAGTAAACAGCTTCAAGTTTAATAGGCTACATATGGGCTTCTTGGAATTAGAAACGAGAAGTCAGAAAAAATGTGTTGGGTTGGCCGTCACATTAAAATATTAGACACAGTGTTGGGCCAAATTTCAGTGTTTCTCTGATAGACATACAAAGCAGATTGTTATCTGTGAACTTCTACAGTGAAAGCATGAGTAAGTCAAGTTGAATCAGCAAAGTGGAGAATCACTCATGCAAACGCATTGTGCAGATGGAATGTCTACCATGTATTAACACCTCAAATGCAAACTTGTGTTGGTTTACACAAAACGTTACACTATCATTGGTCAAAAAAAACTTCTTAATGGGGCTTTCATTTAGAAAGAAAAACAAACAAGGGGATTATATAAAATAAAAAAGATTGGTCTTAGGCAGGGTTCACACTACCGTTGATGTCCGTTCTGATAATGTCCATTAAAAAAAGAAAAACAACCACCTATCATAACAGACATTAACGGACACTAACTGATGCTAACTGATGTTAATGTGTCCGTTTTTTGAACTGATCCAATTAATGGATTAGTTTAAAAAAACGGACACATTAGCATCAGTTAGCATCAGTTAGTGTCCGTTTTTTAACACTGTCCGTTTTTTTTTTTTTTCTGCTTTCTGAGCATGCGCAGGAAAAAAACGGACGTAAAATAACGGACAGTAACTGATGGCTATCAGTTACTGTCCGTTATAAGTCCGTTACCCATAGACTTCAATGTTAAAAAAATAACGGACACTTGCTGTACGTCAAGAATCCGTTTTTTTCAAATGGAAAAAAAAGCCCTGCATGTAGGATTTTTTGTCCGCGAAAAAATAACGTACTTCTGACGGATTTGGTGTAAACGGACACAAACGGACACTAACAGACACAATATAAAAACCAATTGAAATGAATGGAAATTTTAACGGATTTCTGATGGTTCAGCTAGTGTCCGATGCTAAAATCTTGTAACAGACAATAGCAATGGACACTACTGACGGTCACCAACGGTAGTGTGAACGCCCCCTTATCTTAAATGGCAATACATTGATACAAATGGCAATAAGTAAAGAGAATTTTGAGAAGTTTTGTTATTTAAAAAAATGTCCCTGTAGAAATATCAAAATTATCTTATACAAAAATGTATAGGTCTGTGCATGTCATAATAGTCTGGCTCTGTTAGTCATGTATGCCTTATAGAATACAGTACAGCTTCTGCTGCATATCAGTCAAAGAAGCAGGGAAATCATTTAGACTGTTAGGCTTACTTTCTCCAGTGCAGTATGTATCAGGGCATCTTGTTGTTAACAAATGCTGCTGCCCTGGCAGGGATTCTGAGAAGTAGAAGTAAAGTCTATGTCCAGCCTAAATAATATCATTTCTTTCACTGAAGATACAGCAGAAGCTATACTGTATTCTACTGGGCTTTCATTACTGACTCTACCTATAAATTTGATTCTCGTCTCAAATTATACAGTAGCTTTAGTGGGGTAATTTTAATAATAATTCACCAACTCAATGTTTCAAGAAGGCCAAAAGCACAGGTAAACTAAATTTCTGCTTTCAATCTAAAAGACTAGAAAAAAAAGGAAGTTTCCAATAATGGACATCCATCACAAAACTACAAGATAGAATTGTGTAATAGGTGATAAATGTATCAGTGGGAGCCCAACCTCTGTGACCTCCTCTGATAACTAGAATGGGGGTCCTGACATTGCCATTGCTTCTCATTGTATGGCTATTGTCAGGAGGACTTTGAATGGACTGTCAAGCGCTATACTCAGCTGTCTCTATCAGCCCTATAGACATTGTATGGAGCAGTGGGTACATGCAGTTTAATACAATAGAGAATATTGCAGGTGTTGCTAGTACGGAGAGCACCTGCTAAGTCTAAGTATAAAAGGCAAATATTGAACATGCCGCTCTTCTTCAAAATGATAATAGGGTGATAGGCATCGGAGAAAAGCAGATGACAGATCTACTGATCTACTAAACATTTTCTTTAGCTCTGTGTATACAGAGGAACATAATGAGGCGATGAGTCTTAGTATAATATGTTACTGGCACCATACCAGTTCTGCCACCGAGCTGACACAAGTCTTGATGAGAAAATGAATAGACAATATGAATGACAATAAGACACCTGGAGCAGATGGCTCCTATGAATTCTTCGAGAGAGTCATTTTGTGAATTGCAGCTTATTATTTCTATTTTTACAAACACCTCATGCCAGGTTTGGCACCAAAGACTAACATTAAAGAACGAGGCATCTACCTTTTGTAAACAACAGAGGTGAAATACCTGTAAATCACAGATTGGGAGTCTACAATTGGGACTAAGGTCATCATTATGGTATCTTACTTTTCAGAATGCTCAAGTTGTGGTCACATGCTATACAAACATTAATGTTAGATGCCCATCTATGGGATCTATACATAGCTACATAGGTATAGTGTATATCAAGAATTCTTGAACGAAAGAATTATCTTGGTTATTTTACACTGTACATTCACAGGAAGGCTATAAATCCCCTATAAGTTTTCAGGTTTCTTCATGTAAAGGATAAAAATTCCTTCCTGACTCCATATGACAATTAAGATCTATCCCTGTGTATAATATGTCTTTTGGATTAGTCAAGGAAGTGTCTTCTCAGTATGATGCTTCCTTCTAATGATCACAAAAAAGGTAGTTTGAGGTATCTGCCATTCTTCACTTTTAGCCTTCATGGGTTGGATACTCAGGTTATGGTCCCTTGAACGTCTGATAGCGTTAGAACATAGGATAGATTGGGGTCAGCAACAATCATGTGAGCGTCAGAAGAGGGCGTTGTGTACCATAATCATGGTGGCACTATGGCTCTGGATGGTACCAACATACTGTTGTCGGGCATATAAAGCACCTCAGCAGTACTCTTGCATATAGATATTCATCGTGCAGCATCTTAGCCAGGCTGTGTGTCGGTATAATATACTATGTAGATTATTTGAGAAACTACTCAGTTTATTCTATATACTGTAGACACCCAGGGTGGCTGAGATAACATCTAGGTGCAGAGTCAGACCAACAAGTATACTTCCTACTTGGGTCCAGTCTTCTTAATCACAGCCCCTATAACCAGTCATCCTGCAGCCTCTTGCTGCGGCCTGAGATCTGCTGCTGTGTGGGAACATATCCTTGGCTCACAGAGGTAAAAGGGCCCAGTTCAAAGGAAAGTTCCCACCAGTAGGCTACTGACAGCACCAAAGACATTCAGAAACAGGGGCTAAGCAGCAAGCTACAACTGGAAAATAAATTTATGCTGGTGACATTTTAGGACTTAATGATCGATCGTCAGGTAATATTGCATGTAGCTGTGTAGTGGGCTTGCAGAATTAATTTTACTGGGGGGCACTAGGCACCCCAAACCGACATTACTTGTAGATCCATATAATTGGGTCTCCCATTGGAAATACTACAAATGAAGTCTTAACGTGACTAGAAATAATGATAAAGATGGTCAGTAAAAAGGATGAGGGTATGATCTAGTTTCCACCAGTGTAAACAGCTTGTGATGACTGAATGATGGAATCAAAGATGACTTGAGTTGTTTGTTTTTCTCCTAACCTTCCCTGAGACTCAAGCTGATCGAGGAATGTGCCTATTGATGCTAAACAAAACCCATGTGTACATTTTCATGGCTGTACAGTGACCCTTTTCTCCTAATGTTGCAAGTCTGGTTGACCCTAAAGAGGTTAAAACTCTTAGACATTCATTACCTTAAGCAAAACAGATTTCCTGTCACTTGGGTGAAGGATTGGTCTCTTAAATCATATGTAAGCTACTGGCCAAGAAGCCTAACACTAGCATGCTATGCCCCTAACATTCTCAATGGAATACTAATTCTCCTTAGGTGGCTTTAGAAGGATGGTCAAGAAGCCTTAGCTTCAGCCAAAAAAAACAGTAGCTCTTGTCTAGGGGGAAGTTCTGGTTCGTGTTGGTCCTCATTGGGGAGATCCAGTTTATGTATGGAGTATTACAGGAAACACTCTACACAGGAAACACTCCAGAAGAAAGAAAAGAGTCTTTCTAGCGCCAGCTATAGGTGGCTATCTTGTAAAACTATGACCGACCCATAAAAGCACCTTAAAACTTGGCTATGGATGTTTAGAGGGAAGAAAAAATTCTCCAAAGTTGACATAGACATAATCACTATCCAAAACGGCTATTCAGTTCAACGCTGGGATGAGGTCCATGTGCCCACAGATGGTTAGCTGGTTATCTTAGGTCATGGCTTATATTACATCATTTCCTGTGCAGTGGCTTTCTTTATGGTGCACCAATAAGACTCCCAAAGTGTTTCCCTAAATAGCATTGGCCAGTCATTCACCTAGGGAATAAATCTGCATCCTATGTAACTGGCTTTCCATAGATTTGGGCACCATGTCTAAAATCATAGGTGCTGAGCTCTTCAGAATCAATGGCACTTAACTTCAGAATAATAACCCCTGGCTACTCCTGGTAACTGCCTTTCCATAGATCTGAGATCATAAGTGCTGAGGTCATCAGAGTCAATGACACCTCTTACGGTGCCCTACATACAGCAGAATCATGTGCATGGAACCTGTAAGGTCTAACATGGAGTTTCTATAGTTCAATAGACTGTAATTTTAGGCCCCCTGTATACCACCATATGGTGCCTCTATATGGTACTGTATTACAGAGATATTCCAATTTAGTAGCAAGGTATCTAAAGTAAAATATCTCTTTAATATGGCGTTCGATGGAACATGGAGCATTTGGCTTCCCCTCTTATTCATACCTCAGCATTACTGTATGAAATTAGAAACATGTGGAGGTACAGTAAGAGCGCATAGACTTTTATGAGTTCCATTTTATGGCTCTGTAGAACTTAAAACTTCCTTGGAGCCATAATCCAGACACGTGCATGAACACGTGCATGAGGCCTTATACTTAAGTCATGTTCAGGTCATGAGACTAGATCAACAATACAAGAAACTGAAAATTCACACACTCTTTATACACACAAGACCTGGATCTTCAAAGGGTCTTAGAATCTTTAAAGAAAATCAAAATGCAATATAAGTAGAGAAGTTATTTACAACAGGTAAAGAAATAAACAATCTGGAAACTTGTGGGGCGTGACGGAGGGATCATTAATTCTTGTTGTTATCTGTTTGCTATCAGGTGGTGATTTGTGACCCTCAAAGTTCATACATAGTGTGACATGAAACTGGCATGAATTTCAGAGTTTGAAATTTTTGAATTAACTTATATTCCCATTTCTTTCTCTCCCTCTGCGTCTTGTGTGTATAAAGAGTGTGTGAATTTTCAGTTTCTTGTATGTCTGAAGAAGTGAGCTAGACTCTCGATCGAAAGCTTACTATCAAATATACTCAGTTAGCCTCTAAAAGGTATCGCCTGATTTCTTCACTCTTCCACTACTTTCTATGGCTAACACGGTACAACATTATACTACTAGATCAACAATGGCATTTTAAAAGAATGTATGCTTTAAACATAGGCAGGATACTGAATATACTAATATGGCCACTTTATTAGAGACACCTGCCCTTTCATGACTGGAGCTTCCCTGTGTAGACATTAGATATTTGACCAATGGAATGTAGCACATTTTCCGTGAATCAATTTCAGTATGAGTCCACATTAGGGAACTTTATTTTGCTTTAATGGCCATTATAGTTCCTAGACCTTAATCCTATACAGTACCTATGGGATGGTGTCGAACAGGCTGTTCAGAGCATGTGAGTACCTCTATATGACTTCAAGCAATTGCATGAGGCTATCCTTTCCAAATAGGCCAATATTCCTGTTGAATTATTTTAAAGAGGACCTTTCATGTCCTCATGTATATACTGTTTTACATACCGCTAGAAAGCCAACAGCGCGCTGAATTCAGCGCACTGCCGGCTTTCCCGGTATGTGCCCCGGGGCTGGAGATATCGGCGGTGTGTTTCACGGTTTACTGTCAGAAGGGCGTTCCTGACAGTCTAGCTGCGCTGTGAGGAACGCCCTCCATGACATTTCTCGTCCATAGACTTGTACTGGGGGCGTTTCTCACAGCTCAGCATCATCGCCGGGCAGTAAGGAACGCCCCCTCTGACAGTACAGGGCTATAGACGAGTACAGAGAGAGGGGGCGTTCCTTACTGCCCGGCGATGACGCTGAGCTGTGAGGAACGCCCCTCAGTACAGTGCTATGGAGGAATACTGTCAGGGAGGGCGTTCCTCACAGCGCAGCTAGAATGTCAGGAACACCCTTCTGACAGTAAATCGTGAAACTAAGACCCCTGATATCTCCAGCCCCCGGGGCACATACCGGGAAAGCCGGCAGTGCGCTGAATTCAGTGCGCTGTCGGCTTTCTAGCGGTATGTAAAACTGCATATACATGAGGACGTGAAAGGTCGTCTTTAACACCCATTGGAAACTATGCCACTACTAACTTTGGCGGTTCTAAAGACCAAAGGAAGTTTAATGTGCTACTCGATGGGTGTCTGTAATAAAGTGGCCATCTCATGAATTTAGTTGCACGACCTCATCATCATCAACACTATACACAGTATACACTAACCATGACAAATGTTGGATATTAAGGCCCAGGTCATCATTGCAGTACCAAGTACATTTCAAATCTGCATACCGCATTGGTTATATAACAGGGGGCTGGTGGCAGGGTGTTGAACCATTGAACTATGTAGGGCATAAGCACTTTAACTGTGGTGTTAAATGGATTTTCTATGTAAAGGAAATCTAGGTAAAAATGTCCTAATCCTATTTTCTGCTTATAACATAAGTCACATTGATTTTGTGTTCCCTAAGGCCAATTTCAATAGCAATACATGCATGTCATACTCGGAAGCTTAATTCCACCTCATGTTGTAAACTCTTCATAGATATTTCCTAAATCTGTCATAACTACCTATGTAATTGAGAAATTTACCTCCACTTTTATTTCATTAAAACGAAAGCTAAAACCATCAGACATTATAACATATTAATAATATAAGGATCACTTCTGGTATTGAGTTGCTTTACTGTTTATACTACATTTTTACTGTTGTCACGGTTATAATGTAATTCTACAGGTAAACCAAAGGAAGATTGACAGAGTCAGATTAAGACCACATTTAGGAAAAATACGGCTTTGTACGGAACCGGTATATTTAGAAGAACGCTAAATTGTAAAGCAATAGAATTAGGTAGGCCAAATCCATTTTGGCTATGTAAGTGAAAGAAAGCATTGTGCATGTTGTATCCTAACATGTCCGATCCTTACTTTTAAAGATAGATAAGCCGCAGCCAGAGATGTCTCAGGCTAGCTTATTCCTCTCTCACCATTAAGAACACATACATGCCTGGCTGAACCAAGTGTGGATGTGTATGGAAGGCCAGGAGGAATTGCTTTTGGCCAAAGAAGTGTTTGGTCAATAGCTATAGAGTGTGTATGGCTATCCTAAAAGGACTTATATACACAAAACTTGGCACTCTAATGAGATATGATGCACTTGGGAATTTATTAATAGTTTTGCTATCCAAATATTCAAAGTAACGTTTCGGCTGCATAAGAAACCTTCATCAGGCTGATTGCAGTTGTGAGTAGGAAGTCCAAGATAGATGGCCAATGGAATAGCTTGCGGAAAAATTGTATGGGATTTTTTTTATACTCTGAGATCTCTTCAGATTGAAATAACACCAATACTCACCCTACCTCGCCTGTACTGGGCTCCCTTGTGGTTTACATTGTATGCTTCCCCAGCGTTCATAGTCCTCTTCTGTGAGGTCATGGGGGGACTTCTGAGGCCTATGACTGGGCCTCAGAAGTCACTCGGGGGCATCGAGATTGTACTATCCTTTGCCCACATACTGGCAAGCATCACGTGGAGCCATCCCTGCCTGTACAGAGGCGGACAATCAGGCTGTGTCATGTACAGTAGTAGAGCTGGCTTTCTTACATGGCCTACATTTTATACTTGTGCTATGTATTGGCATACAATGGCAAGGCTGGATTTAGAACATTTCTGTCACTTATTTTGAAACACATCTGCAATGGCAAAAGAGTTCCTAGAGATAGCCCATTACCTTACATTAATAGGAGGTGGGGGACCTCATCCTAAGATCACACATTAATATATAACAGATGCTTTATATTTTTGAATTCTAGTTTCATTTAATAGCCAAAAAGTATTAAGATGTTTTTGGAACTATCATCATGATATTCTTACAATACAGCATTGTTACTTATCTGGGCATCTTCCCAAGTAAGGGATAAAAACCTTATCATAGTTATCATCTCTTCATTTTTAAGATGATTGATTGTCTTGATCTGCTTTCATTAAAGGGGTATTTCGAGACTATGATAATGATGAAAGATCATCAATATCATATTGGTGGGGGACCGAAACCTGGCACCCCACTAATCAGCTGCAGCCTCTTCACTACTCACAGCACCATACATTGTATAGAAACTGTGCTTGGTGTTGTGGCTCAATCCCATTCACTTCTGCCGTCCTCTTCGCTGCGTCAGCAGACGACGTTCTCTTCTTTGGGATCAAAATCCTGCACTGTGCTGTCAGCTCTGCTCTTTAAGTATGTTTAGTTTTATCTTTTGATGATCATTTTAATTAATTGATTTATTTATTATGCTTACTTATATAGCGCCATCATATTCCGCAGCGCTTTACAGACATTGACAGTCACTGTCCCATACAGGGTTCACAATCTATATTCCCTTTCAGTATTATTTTTTACTTTTTAAGCAATAGGGTAAGCACATGTAGATTTAGGGGAAAGATTTGGAGTTGCAATTTGGAGTGCTATTACTTCCAACGGGAAAACCTTACAGCCATCCTTAAAGTCACAGGATAGGTACCGGTGGTGGTTATTATTTAGTGCAATGATACTATTAATGATAAGTTTTATAATTAAAGTTATCTTTTACCAGTCCTTTTATAGGGCAAAGTATATCTGAAATTGCAGACAATGTCAGGGAGAAAACAAGGGATATCCAATGGCCCCCATTATAGTTAATAGGGTCCCTCGGGATCCATTGTTGTCCACCATTAGACATACTGGCCCAAATTTATTATTGTGGAAATGACTAGACACTGGGTTAAACATGGCGCAGTGTGGCACATCTTGGTGCATCTAATGTGGACTAGAATTTTTGGACATGGTTGACTTGTGTGTGGATTGCCAGAAAATTTGGCACAAAGTAAGCCAACTAAAGATACACCAGATTTATCACTGACTATTTTCAGACTGCCTGTCTAAATTTGCACTGTGTAACTATTAGTAAATCTGGACCACTGGTTTTAGTGTTTAACCAATGATGGACCAGAAGAATGGATCAAACAACACGAATATTACGTGAATGCACCGTAATACAGTTATTTATTATTCTTACTTGTATAGCGCCATCATATTCCACAGCACTTTACAGATATTGTCAGTCACTGTTCCATATAGGGCTCACAATCTACATTCCCTATCAATATGTCTTTGTAGTGTGGGAGGAAACCGGAGTACCCGGAGGAAACCCACGCAAACTCCTTGCAGATGTTGTCTTTGGCAGGATTCGAACCCAAGACTCCAGGGCTGCGAGGCTGCAGTGCTAACCACTGAGCCACCATGCTCCCCATCCCCATGACAATGCAGCTGCCTCAAGCTCATGGCTTCTACGCAATGGTCAAGATTTACTATTGTGATTACTAGACACTGGTGTAAATGTGGCACATCTTTGGCACAATGTGGCACAGCACATGGCTAGTACTGTAGCTTTGCAGTGTCAAAGTACTAGAGTCAAATCCAACCAAAGACAACATCTGCAAGAAGTTTGTACATTCTCCCCATGTTTGTGTGGGTTTCCTCCAGGTACTCGGTTTCCTTCCACATTCCAAAAAGACATACTCTTAAAAAATGTAGACTATAAGCCCTATATGGGACAGAAAACTGACAAGTCTGTAAAGAGATGCAGAATACATTGGCGCTATACAAGTAAGCAAAATAAATAAATCTTGCCGCATCTACCGTGTTTCTCCAAAAATAAGACCTACCCCGAAAATAAGCCCTAGCTACATTTTCCAGGTGTTTTGGAGTAGGCTTGAAATATAAGCCCTACTTCAAAAATAAGCCCTAGCTAATTTAACCCCTTCCCGACATCCGCCGCGCGATTACAGCGGATGCCGGGTCCTTAAAGATGGCGGCCGCTCTGCTGCAGAGCGGCTGCAGTACCGGGTCTCTGTGGAGACCTAGAGTTAATGCCCGCGATCAGTGTCTACCCTGATAGCGGGCATTGTTCAGCGTGGCTTCCCTTTCCCTTCCCTCCCACCAAAGTAGCAAAACCTGGAGTTAATGCCTGCGATCAGAATGGACTCTGACCGCGGGCATTGCTAAGTGTGACCTCCGCGCTCCCCCCCCTTGTCCCCACCCCCTATAGCTGCTATTCCGGGTCTCCTTGTACACCGAAGACCCACAATTAATGCCCGCGATCAGAGTCCACTGATCGCGGGCATTGTTAGGTCTGTCAGTCCGTGACCCCCCCTCCAAATCGACCCCTCAAAGCAGAATAACTATCCCCGAGGCCGGTCCCCACCGGCCCCGTACCTTTCATCTTGCAGGTCGGCTCCCGCGGGTGAGATCGCAGGAGCCGACCTGTTCCTTTGACAACCGAGAGCGACACGAAGGCTCCCAGGCCTGTCATAGGAGTATTACTATTGAGGCCAGCCTCATTAGTAATATAGATAATCTGATTGCAGGTTCAAGCCCCCTGGGAGGGGTTAATAGTAAAAAAAAAAAAAAAAAAAAAAAAGTTAAAAAAAATATATAAAAAAAACAACAAAATAAAAGTTCAAGCCCCCCCTCCCACTTTCACTAGAATACATATAAAAATAAAATATTACTGTGAAACACATACACATTAGGTATCCATGTGTCCAAAAACGCCCGGTCTACAAACTTATAAAATTATTTTACCACTATGGTGAATGCCGTAGCAAAAAAAAAAAAAATGAAAGTGCCGAACTGCTGTTTTTTCGCTGTTTCACCTCTGATAAAAGTTGAAAGAAAAAGCGATCAAATGTGTGATTGTTGTTCATGGAAAAAATTAAGACCTACCCTGAAAATAAGCCCTAGCCCTTTTTTTCGGAGAAAAAAATAATATAAGACCCTGTCTTATTTTCGGAGAAACACGGTAGTTTGTGCCAAACAAATAGTTGTGGATTCCCTGAAAAAGGGGGTGTGGCTTAATTGTGCCACGACACGCCAAAAATGCATCATAAAATTCTGGCTCAAAGTAAACCAACTAAAAGTTGGTATAAGCGTAGACTAGACAGCCTAAAGATATGCCAGATTTATCATCCCGCATCGGCCACTGTGATAAATCTGGGGTATTTTCAGACTGCTGTCCAACTATTTAGTTTAGTTTTATAATTTACACTGTTGAACTATTAGTAAATCTAAGCCAATATCTCAGCATTAATATTATAATAATAGGAATAAGAATGTACCATAAAATAAATCTACAGTCCTGGCTCCATATGAATAGCATTTCTCCAGAATGTTCTGTTTCACCGTATAAGATATGACATTGATAAAGTCACAAGGACACAAAAGTTTGCTGGGATAAGTTGTGCAGTTCTCGGTAACACAGTGATCCCTATCACAGAGCTGCTGCTTCTCACACGATATCTCAGAATTATTATTATTATTATAATAGTAGGAACAAGAATGTGCCATTAAGTAAATTTATGCTCCTGGCTCCAGATGAATAGCATTTCTCAAGAATGTTCTGTTTATGTTTGGGTCTCAGTAAAATGTTGTTGATGCTGGTGGATATATCCATCCATGTTGCTGCTTTATGTCCACTTCCTCTTCTCTCTTCAACTTTTCTAAGCCCAACCATCCATCTCCAAAAATCTGCTTCTTCTCAAAATATGGCCAAAATAAGAACTCCAATATGATAATTTGTTCTTCGAAGAGACAAGTATCATTACTATGTTCTAATAATTTTTTAATCATTTCGATTGTTTCCTTGGCCTCTGCTTCATCCATTATAGTTTGCTAAAGTGAGATCTTTCAGCACATACTCTCCAGGCAGAAATTTCCTTTTGATCTCACGGATCTTCAGGGAAAGCAATATTTGTTTTTCCTTATTTGTTCCATCATCTATATCTGTACATGATCTGCTCCAGGGCATGTATTCGCTCTTCTGTCTTTTCAAACACAGAATATAGATTCCATCTGGTGACGTCCAAGTGTGAAGATGTTGACTTGGTTGCTTGAAAAATGAGCTGCTAAATTTGAAGGTTGTAGGCGTAGACTCAAGTCTCTTCTGCTTCCAAAATTGTGAATTTGATGCCAAGGTTCTCATTTTGAGCCTTGGCTTTGCTGTCTACTACCAGCAGTATCACGGCATGATGGTCTTTTTGATTTACGCCTGAGACACATTCATATAACTTTTCATTTTCTTCTTCATCTTTATTAGTTGTACCGGTGGGTCAATAGGTACACAGAGTAGGCAACCGCATTGGAGGGATGCAAAAATAAGTTGCTTTGAACAAGTTATTGTATGCTGTCCGATTCATGGTTCGATGAGAACTTCAATTTAAGTAGTTTTTTTTTCATTAGTGAGTGAACACTGTCTTACTCTACTATAAAGACATGGTAGGATGATCATCCAATCTCACACTGAAAACTGTTGAGCGAATATCAGTGAAGGGAAATGGGGCAGAGATTATTAATAAGAATGCTAGAGACTGATGGCAAGATGCATTCTGAAAACCCTTCCTTGGGCACCAAGAAATCTCAACCCACCCCTGCTTAGGTGCTGATTATTAAAGAGTGAACCTCATTAGATTTGTTTTGCAAGTATTTGCGGGGTTTGCCAGGAAGATTAGTTTCGGAATGAACAAGTTGTTTGGTCCAAAGCAGAAGTGCTAACATCATATTCTGTGGTCTCTTCAGGTCCCAGAGTATTATAATCAGAGGCCAGGACGGGTGCAAAAAAAAAACACTTATTCTCACCTTTTCTAGGCTCAGTCATGGCATCTGGTCTTCTCCCCCCCCCCCCCCCCCGACATCCTTGATGTCTTCTGGCAATGTCCCTGCCCTGACATCATTGGCCCCAGGTCGCTACTGAGGCCTGTGATTTGGCCTCAGCGGTCACATGGGGGGGGGGGGGCATTGACATAATGACACTTTTATGATACAGCATATGTCAGAGTGTCAAAGCATCCGGATGTTGACACGGAGAGAGTCGGAAGATACCAGGGATACCTGGGGAACATGACTGGATGATACAAAGAAGCCCAGGAGAGAAGAGTGTTTTTTAATTTTATGCACCATCCATGGCCTCCAAGTATAATATTCTGGGACCAGAAGAGACCTCAGACTATGATAATCAACTTTAATGGACTCATGGACAGAACTGTTTCTCTCATCTTTAGTGCTGATAACATTACATTCTTTTTCTTGGGTATATGCATTATGTGTATTCAAAGGAATCCTAACTAGGCTAAAAAACAGTAAAACCCTTTGCTTCCATATACAAATAAATTGACTTTACAATTAACTTACCTCCTAGTGTCAAATTTTCCACCAATTGTTGCTTCTTTTCTCACCAATCCCTGTGTTCCTATGGAGATTTAGGCATCTGCCTACTTCCTCTACCTCCATCCAACCCTACATCTATCACTAGGCCCCCAGGATTTACATTGCTGATATTAACACTGGCAATAGATGAGGGTGATGAAAGTAGTTGAGAACATTAGGTACCAAATGCTAAATTTACACTGATTTACACTCAATAAAGTGATGTCTCATGAGGTCTCCTGGAGGTCCTCAATAAAAAGAACCATTACATTATTCCGGCATAAATCATTTTAATAGTATTTCTGAATAGATAGATACATAAAACAGATATCATTCACTAGGATATTTGTGTTACGTGTTCCCATCCTAATGATCTGATGAGTACTGACTTTTACTAGTCTGAATACATGTCCTAGAGCATAAGCAGCTGCACAAAGCACTCTAGGCCAATTGGTAACAAAAATATATGAGAGGCCCTTAAAGCTGTCTTGCTACATAAATTATTTATCTTATATCTATAGGATAAAAAATAAACTGCCGATTGATGAGACTCTTGAGAACTGGCAAACACGGTACCAAACTTTTTTCTTCCGACAATTTCTAGTCCCATTGAAATGAATCAATCGGAGGTGCATCTGCATCCACTGCTACATTGTCAACGGGAGTGAAACATCCCCCATTCTCGGGATTGGTGGGGGTCTCAGCCGTAAGCTCCCCATGATCAGCAATCTATCTTATGGATAGAGGATACAGAGGGTAAATATTTTTTTGCGCATAGCCCCTTTGAATATTCTTGAGTACATGTTTGATGTACTTAAAGTTTATGCACATAAGTGGCTGTAAAGAATATTGAGGATTTACGGTCTAACTTTTGGGTGCAATTGACTACTAGGCCTAACATGCATGTTAATAGAAAACTGCAGTGATTAAATCTGTCAGGCATTTATTTCACACCCTTCAGTCACCTCCAGTCTGACTTTTATCAATGGTTTTATCTACTGAAAACTGCACCAGACATATAGAAGCTCTACATTTACGAGCCATGTCCAGACCTTCTATGACGGAACTGATCATGACATGACCTAATGGGCTCTGAGAGCACTAACTGTGAGGCCTCTGGTGATCCCCTAACCATGACCATCTGTCCTCTATTAGCGCTGTGCGGTCTAACAACATTGTGAGGAATCTATTTGTGGTTTCTGGCTGTAAGACTGAATTTCCTTGCAGTGAATAACAGCCAACAGATGTCGGGCAATGGTAAGACATGCTATAAAGCACGACTATCATTTACATGATGTTCCTGGCTAAAGATGGTGGCAGATAACGTGAGGGTTGTTTACTATTTGACTCAACCCCTGGCTCACACATAATGACCATAGTTACATAGTTTATCAGTTTGGAAAAAAGACACAGGTCCATACAGCACCTCTCAAATACCCTACAGTAATC
Source organism: Leptodactylus fallax (assembly GCA_947044405.1). NCBI lineage: Eukaryota > Metazoa > Chordata > Amphibia > Anura > Leptodactylidae > Leptodactylus > Leptodactylus fallax. The sequence continues at coordinate 1,080,899 of CAMRHE010000506.1, forward strand.
ACTGTCTCCCATCTCTTCTCTCTCCTGTCCTGAACTGGCCACCAACCACTACAATGAGACTCTCATCCTCAAACATGTTTTCTTCAGCAAAGCTCAAGATCTGCTGAATGTCTATGGCGAAAATCTCACACATCTGCAGATTTTCTTCACTTCAAGTCTATGCTCAAAGCCTATAACTCTGCCCTTCACCTCGCCAAACAAGCTTACTTCACCTCTCTCATCTCTTCTCTCTCCAATAACCCTAAATGACTCTTTGACACCTTTCACTCCCTCCTCACGCCAAAGGTGCAGGTACCTGTCACAGACCTCAGTGCTCAAGACATGGCCACATACTTTAAAGACAAAATCGACAACATCCATCAGGAAATAACCCAATATCCAAGCAGCATCAGTCCCCTTCCCTCCCTTGCACCTCATTGTGAACTCTCATTATTTGACCAAGTAACAGAAGAAGAAGTCTCCAAGCTCCTTTCTTCTTCTTGTCCCACTACTTGCACAAGCAATCCTATCCTGTCACACCTCCTCCAGTCTCTGTCCCCTGCTGTTACAACTCACCTTATTAAAATTTTTAACCTCTCTCTTTCTTGTGGAATCTTTCCCTCCTCCTTCAAACATGCTGTCATAACCCCACTACTGAAAAAACCCTCCTTTGACCCATCCTGTGCTGCTAACTACTGACCTGTCTCTAACCTCCCCTTCATCTCTAAACTCCTGGAACGCTTGGTCTTCTCCTGCCTAATCCGCTATCTCTCTGCTAACTCTCTTCTGGACCCCTTACAGTCAGGTTTCCGTGCACTACACTCTACAGAAATGGCCCTCACAAAGGTCTCCAACGATCTCTTGATGGCTAAATTTAAAGGGAACTATGCACTACTTATTCTTCTGGATCTCTCAGCAGCATTTAACTCTGTAGACCACCAACTTCTCCTCACTATGCTCCGCTCTATTGGCCTCAGGGATACCGCTCTCTCTTGGATTTCTTCTGACCGCTCATTTAGTGTATCATTCGCTGGTGCTATTTCTTCTCCTCTGCCCCTTGCAGTTGGGGTTCCTCAAGGCTCAGTCCTAGGCCCCCTCCTCTTCTCTCTGTACACAGCCCCAGTTGGACAAACCATTCACAGATTTGGCTTTCAATACCATCTTTATGCAGATGATACCCAACTATATACAGTACCTCATCCCGTGACATCACCCCTGTACTACTACAGAACACCAGTGACTGTCTTTCTGCTGTCTCTAACATCACGTCTTCTCTTTATCTGAAATTGATTCTTTCAAAAACTGAACTTCTTGCGTTCCCTCCATCCACTAACCGACCTAACCCTGATATCTCCATCTCTGCCTGTGGCCTTACTATTACTCCGAGGCGGCATGCCCACTCTCTGGGGGTTGTATTTGACTCAGATATCACCTTTATCCCACATATTCAGACACTTGCACGCTCTTGCCACCTGCACCTTAAAAATATCTCTAGAATTGACCCTTTTCTCACTGTGGAAACATAAAAAAACCCTCATTGTTGCTCTGATTCTCTCTCATCTTCACTATTGCAATTCTCTTCTAATTGGGCTTCCTCTTACTAAACTCTTCCCACTATAATCTGTCCTAAATGCAGCCGCCAGACTCATCTTTCTGTCAATCCGGTACACAGACGCATCTACCTTGTGTCAGTCGCTGTATTGGTTGCCCATCCATCACAGAATACAATATAAAATTATCTCACTGACCCACAAATCCATCCATAGCGCTGCACCCCCCCTATATCTCCTCTCTCATTACTGTCTACCGCCCTAACCGTCCTATCCGTTCTGCCAGTGACCTTAGACTTACGTCCTCTGTTATCCGATCATCTCACTCCCGTCTCCAAGATTTTTCTCGAGCTGCACCGGTGCTCTGGAATGCTTTACCCTGGACAATCCGATTAATCCCCAACTACAGCACCTTCAAAACTGCCCTAAAATCACATCTGTATGGTCAGGCTTATCACGTGCCCTGATCACAGTGTAGTGTGTGGAGGTGTAGAACAATAACACCTGTTATCCTTCCTCCTCTGTTCCTCAAATCCTGGCCCCTCCATCTAGAAGTTACACTGCACTCCTTGCACTTAGTATCTGTTTATTCACAGATACTGGCTGGTGACGGGTTCATACAGCTTCAGTTACACAACCTTTTCTATTAAAAGATGGCTGGACCAGTGTAGCAAACAAGCCCTCTGACCTCTTGTGTCCCCCTAGCTCCTCATAGAATGTAAGCTCTTGCGAGCAGGGCCCTCACTCCTATTGTTTGATATGTTTATTTCTTTGTCACATTGTAATGTCTCATATTGTCTGTTCATGTGTCCTCTGATTTGTAAAGTGCTACAGAATATGTTGGCGCTATATAAATAAAGTTTATTATTATTATTAAGTCCAACCTATAATCCTACAGTGTTGATCTAAAGCAAACCAAAAACCCTTTTGAGACAGATACCAATTACCCCATATTAGGGAGAAAATACATTTCTGACCCCATATATGGCAGTCAGAATAAATCTCTGGATCCCATATATATCAATCTAGTACCTATAACTTTTAATATTCAAGAAAGACATCCTGGTCCATCTTGAAATTGTACAATATATCAACTATTACCACAGGTCTATAGTCCCAACGCTCTTACTATAAATAAGACCCTATGATGATCGTGAAAATTTCTTTACTCTAGTTGTCGAGAGCACTTGTCACGGTTACAGGTCTAGGTGTAAAGAGATCAGGTGTATTGTAATTCAGCTGCCCCATAGCCATGATTTTTTCCAAACTCGATAGCCCCAAGTTTGATAACCTGTCTTATACAGCCTTGAACAGTTATGGCATCTGAGCTGCCTCACAGCCAAGTGACCATTAAGCCTCAAGCAGATGGCCGTCAACGGGATGTGAAGTCCAGGTCCTCCATAGTTTTTCTGTATTGAACTTTCAGGATAATAGGAGTCTGTTCAGTACAGCTACAGGTGAGTGAACTGGCTGTTACATCTGGAATACAGAATGTTATACATGTACAAAATGGGAGTTTTACTAAGCAAAATGTGCCAAATTTTCGCACCAAATAATTTTCCCCAAAAACTGTCTAACATGCATCACATTTATCAAGTGTTTAAGGCACTTTTTAGACACAACTTGTATGACAAAGAGATCCGGCTTCACTGAAGTGTACGTTTTATCAAAGTGAGCATGACCTAATGTGGCTAAAATGCACCAAAATTTAGCACATTTTAGTCTTATTCTAAGCTAACTATTAAGTGGTATAAGGTTGGACTAGACAGTCTAAACAGTGGACAGATTTATCAAACAACGTGAACAACTGACAACCCTTTGTGTACATGGCCTCCTAGCTCCCTCTAACAGAAGATGCTGGGGAAAGAAATTTCAGACATGATGAATTGCAACACCCAATCCTTTTGTTCTCAGGGGTCTCTGGCAGCGGCTTGATCCTCTGATACCATTGACAACACATGCATGCTTAACTGAAACCAAGTATGAATATATATTGGACTGTCGAGAGGCATAGCTGTCGGTCAATAGCTATTGAAGCTGTTCTGGCACTTTACAAAAAAGCAGGTTTTTCCATAGCAATAGTCATTTATAAATTATAAAACAACTTTTCATATCGGTGACATATACTAAACTTTGTAATATATCTTACTAAAGAAATCTGTTTCATTCTCCACTTATTAGACTGCTTTTATGCTCTTCATCTCTGCTCTTAATGGCATCTGTACCCATCTTCAGCCTACAGAAGTCTATAGAGAGGGGAGGGGGAGGAGGCTGGTAATTGATTGATAGCCTAGCCTTCCCTGAAGATGCAGGAGTGTCAGAAGAGCTGCCTCACTGACAGAATAGTAGAGTGTAGCAGATTTAGTTATTTATGTGCCTTTTCCAACGCCTTCCTCCTCCCCCTCTCCATAGACTTCTGTGTGACAATAACTCTTTGATGATAAGTAAGGAAAAAAACGTATTTCTTTAATGAGATATATTATAATGTTTCTTATATTCACCGATGCAATTCATTTATAAAAAGTGGTTTATAACTGGAGGTACACTTTAATCCTCATCCCCACAGTCCAATAGTTTTAGATGGATCGCCCTCCATAGTTTTTGGCTGTGGTTATGTTATCCAGAATTTTAAGCTGTAACCTAGCTCTAGGCCAAATGATAAAACTACCGCAGTAGTCCGCCATGTAGCTCTTAGCTTAAAACAGCAATATTTTTTCCCATGAGGTCACCCAACCTCTTGAAGCTCCATAAGACAAACTAAGTTGCTTTTGTTACCGACTATACAAACACTGTTCACTCGATGGCTAAATAGTCCCCTGTTGCCTAAATGAGCATACCCCCGCATGCTATATGTTCAGGACTCAAGCTTCTGCTCATTTCCAAGGCAATTCAGGGCTAATGAAGTTCAATAGCTTCAAGGAAAAATTCCAGTTTAAAGAATTCCCAAAGCCAAAAGTAACACTGGGCAGCTGAGTGTCAGCACAAACAACCATAAAAACCTTACAGCCCCTGCTGCCTGAGAAAGCAAACCTGAGCGCAAGCAGAGCACAATAGGTAGGCAAATATAATTAGCAAATGAATTCATATTGTGGAGGACGGGCTAATTTCTGGGAATTTCAAGGACCCCTTATAGACAAAAAGAGCCCTTCCAAGTCCTATTCTTTGTGCACACAAGGCCCGGAGTTTTCCCTAGTAAATCTGAATACGGCTCCTATGACCTTCTAAACTTAAAGTGCATTTTACACGCCTGGACGCCCAGCCACAGAACAACCTGAGAGAGAAGGAGGGAGGGGAGAGAAATCCTGCTGCATAGCAGCCAAAGGGAGGGGGTAGGGAATTGATTGCAATAGGATATACAATTGGGGGGCTAATTTACATGGTAATTGCCAAACCGTGGTTAGATTTAGCCTCCCTTGCCAAGATAGCGAACACAAAAAAAAAAAAAAAAGACATGCGTTGTGTTATTGTGGAGGTGCTGACTATGAAATTTCCTTTCGACTGTCTTGATGCTACAATATAACATTCCTGTTATTATTAGCAGGGAATTTTAACAGCCTTGCACGGACAGCAATTATGTTGCATACACACAACACAATAGTCTCACATCGCAAATAAATCATTCGCCTCCCATCCAGCTTTATGCTGGCTGGATTTCATGGTCTGGTGACTCTGTGTGACCCCTGTTGCACTGCTGTTCCTAAACTTCTAAGATAAAGTTTATAACTTGTTTTCATTATCCAGTATTGGAAGGGAATACGTTGTGTGTTTTTTTTCCCAAAAACTCCTGTGCAGCCTCCCCCTTGGGCTTAGAGTAGAGCTCCGTCATGCCATGAGTTTCATGGAAAAGGCTTGTTAATAGTTAACTAGTTTCCTAGAATGCATCCTGCAGCCTGGCTGCGGTTGTAGGGATATCTATGAGCCTCCATGTTTGCAGCGGTTTACGCTTTATGGATGATTCAGCAAACCAAATGCAACACATATGAACCTTTTCTGAGATATATTTATTAAAATGGCCCAAGCAGTACGATATTTTACTCTATATACACAGAAGTAATGTACATACAATTTTCAACCTCTTTATCATTGCATTGCATTATTTACGCTAGGTTCACATTAGTGTCCGACTATCCATTGTTATGGTCCATTGGAGGATAGTCGGACTGTTATAACAGCAGTCACATACAGAGCTCGACAAACCGCTAACCATAATGGGACCCATCAGGTGTCCGTTCTTTTATACTGAAACTTCCAGACAAAAGACTTGCAGAACTTTTTCGTCCAGAAATTTTCAACACACACAGAGACTCCATTGCTGATGTGAACATAGACTAATCTTGTACTTATACTGAGTTACAGCCTATAATGTACTCCAGAGCTGCATTCATAATGCTGCTGATAGAATCACTGTGTACATATATTGTATTACTTATCTTGTATTGATCATGAATTACAACATGTACTCCAAAGCTGCATTCATACTAGTATAGTCAATGTGGACATAAATTATATAACTTATCTTGTACTGATCCTGAGTTACAACCTTATATATATATATATATATATATATATATATATATATATATATACAGTTGTGCTAAAAAGTTTACATACCCTGGCACATTTTTTGGTTTTTTGGCCTTTTTTAGGAGAATATGAATGATAACACAAAAACTTTTTCTCCACTCATGGTTAGTGGTTGGTTGAAGCCATTTATTGCCAAACTTCTGAGTTTTCTCTTTTTAAATCATAATGACAACCAAAAACATCAAAATGACCCTGTTCAAAAGTTCACATCCCCCAGTTCTTAATACCATGTATTGCCCCCTCTAACATCAATGAGAGCTTGAAGTCTTTTGTGGTAGTTGTGGACGAGGCTCTTTATTTTCTAAGATGGTAAAACTGCCCATTCTTCTTGGCAAAAAGTCTCCAGTTCCTGTAAATTCCTGGGCTGTCTTGCATGTCCTGCGCGCTTGAGATCTCCCCACAGTGGCTCAATGATATTGAGGTCAGGAGACTGAGATGGCCACTCCAGAACCTTCACTTTCTTCTGCTGTAGCCAATGACAGGTCGACTTGGCCTTGTGTTTTGGATCGTTGTCATGTTGGAACGTCCAAGTACGACCCATGCGCAGCTTCCTGGCTGATGAGTGCAAATTTGCCTCCAGTATTTGCTGATAACCTGCTGCATTCATCTTTCCTTCAACTTTGACCAAGTTTCCTGTGCCTTTGAAGCTCACACATCCCCACATCATCAGTGATCCACCTCCGTGCTTTACAGTAGGAATGGTGTTCCTTTCATCATAGGCCTTGTTGACACCTCTCCAAATGTAACGTTTATGGTTGTGGCCAAAAAGTTCGATTTTTGTCTCATCACTCCAAATGACCTTGTTCCAGAAGTTTTGAGGCTTGTCTCTGTGCTGTTTGGCGTATTGAAGGCGAGATTCTTTGTGGCATTTGCGCAGTAATGGCTTTCTTCTGGCAACTCAACAATGCAGCCCATTTTTCTTCAAGTGCCTCCTTATTGTGCATCTTGAAACAGCCACACCGATAGTTCTCAGAGAGTCCTGTATTTCAGGTGATGTTATGTGTGGGGTTTTCTTTGCATCCCGAACAATTTTCCAGGCAGTTGTGGCCAAAATTTTGGTTGGTCTACCTGACCGTGGTTTGGTTTTTAGAGAGCCCCTGAGTTTCCATTTGTTAATCACAGTTTGAACACTGCTGACTGGCATTATCAATTCCTTGGATATATTTTTGTATCCCTTTCCTGTTTTATACAGTTCAACTACTTTTTCCTGTAGATCTGCGGACAATTCTTTTGCTTTCCCCATGACTCACAATCCAGAAACGTCAGTAGCTGGAGGAGAGATGCGACAGTCTGTCTGGATCCCAGAAACTCACTCAGTTTTTATGCACACACTGATTACAAGCAAACAGGTCACAGGTGAGGATGTTACCTTTAGTAGCCATTCAAACCCCTTTGTGTCAACTTCTGAGCATGTTATCAGGCCAAAATCACCAGGGTATGTGAACTTTTGAACAGGGTCATTTTGATGTTTTTGGTTGTCATTATGATTTAAAAGGAGAAAACAGAAGTTTGACAATAAATGGCTTCAACCAACCACTAACCATGAGTGGAGAAAAAGTTTTTGTGTTATCATTCATATTCTCTGGAAAAAGGCCAAAAAAACAAATAATCTGCCGGGGTATGTAAACTTTTTAGCACAACTGTATATACTTCAGAGCTGAGTCTTATATACCCTGCTACTGAGTCATTGTGCACTTACATTACTTATCTTACTTATATTACTGATCCTGAGTTACAACCTATACATATATTTATATATATACTTCAGAGCTGAGTCATATATACTGTGCACTTACATTACTTATCTTGTACTGATCCTGAGTTACAACCTATACTCCAGAACTGCATTCATAGTTCTATTGGTAGAGTCACTGTTTACATACATTGCATTCTTTATCTTGTACTAATCCTGAATTACAGCCTCTAATACACTCCAGAGCTATACTCATAATTCTGCTGGTTGAGTCACTGGAGGGGAGATTAATTAAATTGGAGATATGCCATAAGAGGCTTACTAAATTTGGCACATCTTCTGGTGGATTATGCACCAGAACAACAAAGCATAGCTCATAGCTGATATAGATTTGCGATATAATTTACGTCAATTTCTGGTGTAAATGATAGCAAATCTATTTAGTAAAGGGAGGCCATGCCCCTTCCCACTTTGTTTTGGTCAACTTTAATATGGTAAAAGCAGTAGGCTTGTCTTGTGATTGATTCAGCATTATATATAAACTTCCATCATGCTTACATACATAACTCTTTTCAATCTGTAGAAGAAAACCGAGATTTATCCAAAAATGTTGGGCTTAGACTCCTTACTTACATAAGTTGTACAGCGCTGCGGAACATGTTGGCGCTATATAAATAAAATGTATTATTATTATTATTATATGACTGTTCATAATCTTACAACTACTGAAAAATTGTCCACCTAAAATTTTAGGCTTCTGAATTCTTGAATATTCATCCAAAAATGAGGTGGAAACTAAATACTATCGACGTCCATCACTTTTACATATATAACTCATCTCAGTCTTAGAACTATTAAAAAAAATTGGCAACCTAGAATTTTGAAATTCTGATTTTTTTTGTACATTTGTCCAACAATTTCACACTTATATATTTAGAATAAATGCGCTGGCATATTAATTTTATTAATTCAAGTATTGTCCATTATTTTATAATATTCTTAACTATTGGCCAATGTTTTTGCTTTATAAACAGTAGTCACATGCCAGAGACAAGATTCCTCCAGCTAGCTTCCCCTTGGATGTTGCAAAATCACTGGGGTTATACAAATAGTCCTGCTGTTGGGGGCTTTTACAGGTCAAGTATCAGATTCTACCTTTTCTGTTAAGTGTTCTGTATCCTGAAGATTCCCCCCACCTTCAGCTGAAACTATTTTTAATGTTCCCTCGGGGGAGAATTCCTCAATGAATTACTTTTCACTGGAACAACATTCAGTTAATGATTTAGAGATCATTCAACTCGCCCATATTTCTTGTGATACATATTAAAAATGTATCAGTATTATGGGTGAAATTCTTCCTCAGCAATGGTATCCAGTTCTGATTAGATCAGGAAAGAAAACTTGTGATACCTGTTATTAAGAAATGTTCTACATCTCCCACGTATTTACTTTCTATGAACTCAAGCGTAAGAAGAAGCAACCAGATAGGGAGATATGTTTGATATAATCCTGGATAAATTCAGAACATAGGGCACCTGTAAAGGGGGTAATCCTTATCACCCTTATTATTCCTGGCTTTGTTTGTCCCTTTTGTGTCAACCTATTTCCCTTTTCTTGTTTTGCATTTGGTAGACAGGTGTGAACGGTCTACATTTCGGGGTCAGCAACCTACGGCACTCCAGATCCTATGAAACTACAACTCCCAATTTGCTCCATTCACTTCCATGGGAGTTCCAACAACAGCAGAGCAAGTATGAATGCTGGGAGTTGTAGTTTTACAACAGCTGGAGTGCCGAAGGTTGCCTACCCCTGTGGTAGACCAAACACTTATAGCATTACTGGGTTATTGAAAACAGTTTCCTGGCTTCCAGTCGAAAGGAGAAGAGACTGATGCTGATGGAGGGGTAAGGCTGTGGAGCTGAACACAGTGCCATGGTGTTATCATGGGGAAGCCTAACAAGGAGGTTATAATAGCAGGTGTTTGCAGGTAGTGACCACCTGTACAACGCCAGAAGGCTCAACTCACCCATTGTTGTAGGTGCCAAAATACATTTATCCTTACTAAATGCATTGAGAAGTCACAAAAAAAATTTTTTCCTCTATGACAGGTACCCACAGATATAAGGAAGGATAGCTGTGGACCAGCAACCCTCTAGTCAGGAAAAAATAGAGTATTTCTAGCGATTATTGAGGAGGAGGGAAGACTGAGATACCCTACTTTTTGCCATTCAGAACATGAAGGTTTGGTGCTTGTTTTCCCCTTCTCCCTCTTTTCATGACCCTTGAGCCAATTTTCCACACCCTTACCCAACTAACAATGAATTTTCTCTAAAGAGGGGCATCATGCTAGGTTGGATGGAACTAACCAAAACTGGAACTCCTCTTATCAAAAAACCATAGTAGTCATATCAAACATCTCTATGGCATGTATACTGTCAGACAAGGGGCAGTTAAAAAAAATGGTTGTCCATCTGATTGCGGCAATGATACATTTTAAGGACTGAGGATGGTATATACTGAAATAGAGTTTGTTCCACTTTGTAGCGTGCATAAATAAGAACAAACAAGTCGCTCCTAGTTCATGGCGACAGTACAAAAGCTTTGAAAACATCTAGTGGAACGTTATCAAAAAGTTGTCAAAAGCAGCTTCTCTGGAGAACAAGAAAAGAAATAATGTAACTTCTACTTTTTGAAGAACATTTACACCCTAGAGAACGCACTAAGTAATACTTCTCAAGGAGATTAGTAATATCATTCCTACTGCAAGTCTAATACATCACAAAGGTCTTGGAGTTCCAAAACAATGTATTATGTTTTTAGTTGAGGATAGGTTTTACGCATGGAAACATATGGTACTGCCATGGGCACGAATGTGACTCCAAGGCACATAATCAATTAATGATACATCCTGAAGATGGTTTTATACATTTCAGTAAAGAGTTACTCTTTTATTGGCGACATGTTACCAAATTGAAGGTGGGATTTGGAGCAACTGGATCCCATAGATATAAGTTTAACATGTTGCTATGACATCGCGAGTGAAATAATACTTCATTAGCTCTATTATATTTTGCTTGACACATTTATAGCATACATTCAGTAAAGGTAAATAGGAAGGTGACACCAGTGAATAAAACAAAGTGTAAGGCAGCTGTCGTTACTAAACCTTCTGTCCATTTATGCCATTGTACAGCTCCCTCATGTCATATGCTTTCAACCATGTCAGCACTCGGGTACATAGTACATTCTTTCTGCCTTGTAAAGCTTGTACGTTTTCAGTCTTCTCTTTGTATAGCAGTACTCCACAAAACGTTTTTATGAGGTATACACAACTTTTTATGAGATCCCACTAATTTGTGACAATGGGCGGCTTTGTCTTTATTTATTGCCATTACTTTAGGGAGTCAAAATACCAGAAGGCATGCAGCTGTTGACCCCTGTAGCCTTGAACTGGGATTAATTGATCTGTACAAGTGATGCCATAAAGTTGAAGGTATTTATTTTCATGGAAGGACATACTATGGTCAATTAGCCCTTGCCCTTGTAGCATCACTTTACCTAAGGTTTTTTACAAATGACATTCTTACAATAGTCCTGCCTAAACAACAACAGACATGACGTTTGGCATTTCTTACTCTAGTTCTTAAGATCTGACATTCAGCAATGTCTCTATATTTAGTCTACAGTACAGGCACACCAGCCCAGCCCCCTATAGTGAGACACTACTGCTGCTTCATCCATGGCCAAGGCAACAGAAGGCATCTAGCTGTCCATCACAGTGCCCACAAGAATAATAATAATAATAATAATAATAGTCCTTTAATAGTCCCACAGTGGGGAAATTCAGTGTGTTACAGCAGCAAAGATAAGATAAGCAGATACAAATACAAATACAACATGTACAGGAATGTTCCAAGGTGAGAGGCATTACATTGATAGTAGACAGACAGATAGGACGTAGCAGAGGGGGGGGGGGAATTTAACAGGCAGAAAGATATTTCAGTTCTCTGTATGTAATGATCTCCGCTTAGGTCGGTGTTGGTTGTACAGCCTAACCGCGGTGGGGAGGAAAGACTTCCGATAGCGCTCCTTCTCACACCTAGGGTGGAGCAGTCGGTCACTGACAGTACTGCCCAGCGCTATCACAGTCTCATGCATGGGATGGGACTCCTTCTGCATGGAGCTCACCACGGACAGTATCCTTCTGTCACCCACCACCTGCACTGGGTCCAGAAGAAGAACTCACATAGACCTAGTGGCATTGTGAAAAAACAGATGCATCCGACTGATATAGAGTCCTAACCTTATCAACATGGGAGGTTTCCTGACCCCATACACATAGACAAAAGTTGTCAGAACCCAATAATTATGACGGGAACACATGACTATCTTATATGTAAAAGGGCCTTCCAAGTCTTCCCTTTCATACCATGTCGGAGGAAGAAAGGATTTACCATCAGGGCTGTGCAGTCGGAGTTGTGGAGTCAGGGTAAGTTTTGGGTGGGGTAGGAAAATAGTTACAGATTAATAAAAATAAAATGATTAAAATGTTTATTCCATGAAAAAAATGATCCTCTCCATAGGGTTGAGGATAAATAGCTGATCGGCTGGAGTCTGACTGCTAAGCCCCCCACTGACTATGAGAATTGGTAGGGGTGTATTACCGATATTGTGAATGCAGCCGCTATAAAGGCAGCTGAACCACTGGTGACTGGCCAAGGGTGTACATGTGTTTTCAATGAGGGAAGGAGAATAAGGTACAACCAGATACTTTGAGCGCCCTCTAGAATAAAGATTCAGGCATGTTAAAGTTCAATATACCTGACCCTTTCTTCCTCCAAAATATGCCAAGTGAAATTCAACTAAGCATCCCATGAAATAATCAGCTGGTCCCAAAATAAATTTCGCCCACCTTAGTCTAATGAGTATGATCACCTTAAAAACAGAAGACAAAATGTGGACCGCCAAGATTAGATTCTTATTGTTACCTAGTCTTCTTCTAAGGACTTCCGGTCTATTGAAATACCAGTATGTGAATATCTGAGAACGTAACAACATTTAGGTTTAGAAATCCTAGAAGGAAGGTGAGAAATAGCCGCAAGATCACCATTTTATCTGATGTAACTCCTGTTCTCAGACTCTCTAGGCAGATTTACATATGTGTGAATGGTTACTTTATAAACTCCAGATCTGTACTTGAGCTTTATTGCCCTTTTACCACATTTACACAATTAGCTATAAATCACTGGAGTTTGTGGGAAGTCAGCTGTCTGAAAAACTAACATTTGGCTGAAGAAACGTGACATGACCCATGTCAAGAGAACTGGCTCAGAAACCACAAATCACCTATTGATAGGCATGTAAGACGACCCTTCATGGAATAGAGGAGGGCTGTTATTCCAAGTTACCTTTGGGTAATGAATAGAAGGATATAATGATAAATTTCTCTGTTTCAGCCAATAAATGATGTAAAACATGTTGGGGGGAATTTATTAAAACTGGAGTTTGTTCTGAGGCCCCACATTGGGGGAAAAGCAGCTTTTTTTGTTGCAGATTTTGCTGCAGAATTTTGAGCCAAAGCCAAGAATGGCTACAAAAGGAATCGGAAATATATAGGAAGCTCTTATATTTATACCTTCTGCTCAATCCACTCCTGGTTGAGGCTCAAAAAACTGCAGAAAAATCTGCAGCAAAAAAATCTGCGTTTCCGCAACGTGGGCCTTGCCTAAATCTGATAAGCGAAGTGTCCCCACCCTGCCCTTCCTTGATCCCCAACCACATTCTGTCGACCTTCTTATAAAGTGGCAGACAGGATACAGAAACAAGAAAGTGGCACATCTTTGGTTCAAATTGCCAAAGATGCGACACTTCTACACCAGTTTCTTGGCACAATACTGTTTTTGGATCATCTTCTTTATGTAGCGTCATCCTTGATAAATGTCGTCTCCAAAGAGACCTGACACTAGACACATTAATCATCTTGTGTGAGGTAGCAGTCGCGTACATAAGGATTTCATGGCTGAAGACACAAGCTGGAGAACAAAGCAATGATGAGCCCACTTTAACCTCTTCATAAGTCAAAGGTCAGCCAGGATTCTCCTAACTCTAGCACTACCTTTATACAGTGTAGCCACAGGCCAGATTATAAACCAGGACATTATCCGAGATGTTATGCCTTGCAACAAAGAAAATGGGCGGTAATGACACAGGGATTCTTACTTTGGTACTTCCCCTGTGTCCCTCTTTCTGCTCTATCAAGTATGCAGAGAGATACCAGACATGGTGAGTCTGGGAAGCTGTTCCTGAAGATGCGGTATTTTTTCTGCTTGTCCGAGAAGGTGCTTAGCAAGTGCAATGGCTTTAAAGTTGTCCCACGCAGAGAAAATGGTGCAGCTTTAGAAGAATCAGCTCACCATACCAGGGATTCTACTGCAGAAGCAAGACTGAGCATGAATGTGCACCTTGTCACATTGATTGAGGTCAATACAATCCCTGGAATATCTGAGGATATAAGCATTTATTTAATAAGTGGATATACTAAAAATATAACCATTGTCTCTCACTGGGGGGACAACCACCAGGACTCCCTTTGTATCGTCCCTGTGAATGAAGGACCAGGGCACATGTTTGGATGGCACTTCATTCACATCTATGATCTGACGCAACCCCAATGGGGGAATTTACTAATTAATATGCCAGAAAACTTGAATAGCATTGGCACAACTTAGGTGCATGGCTCTGACTTGCGCCTAAAATGAGCCATATGAGCTGTTTTTTACACTGCTCGCCACTTTTTAAGATAGTGGGAGGAGCAGGGATGGGAACCTAGGTGGGCCGGGGATGCGTTGGTCCATTAGATTTACTATAACTCACACCAGAGAACTGGCATGAGTTATATCAGTAATCTACGTCAGTCCCTGACTGACGTAGATTTCCATTCTGGTGCACAGGCCCCCCCAAGGTGCATCAGAATTATTGGCTGGAGCCCCTAAATAATTCCTGTGTATCTAGCGTCAATGGAGGAATTAAGTAGTCAGTCTAAATAAATCCTCCCAGTATCCTTTGTGAAGCAATCCCTTTAATGTGCTCGCTACAATAACCTCTTGAGAAGTCCTATGCAATAGAGAATAGTATAGCATCACCACTCCCCTAGGTATATCTCTATGCACTAGGACAGTACTGTCGTGTCCCAATGACAAGGGGAATGGTAATCTCCAGATGTCAATTTATTTATGCATTTCTAAGAGGAATAACAGAGCATTGGCACAGTACAGTGCAAGGAAAGATACTCATTTACTTTTATGTAGAATAAAGGTATTATTTGGTAAAACAGACTTGTCAGGAGAGCAGATAGTTCCCTAACAGCAGAGTCCAGGGACCATGGCGGCAGATCATGTTGTATTTGTTATCATGGAGCACACCCATGGAAAGGTCATGTGTACACAGCGTTCTATACACACAGTCTTCATCTCTGGACACCCCATATAAATGAACTAATGCATACCTGTAGCCATGGTCCTGATAACTGCTCTCAGGGGTGAAATTGCTGAACTTAGTGTTCTCACTGCACTGAATCTGGATAGACCTATTTTATGGCGGTTGTCCAGTCTTTTCCGTTCAGTGTAAATTTAACACTTTATACGGAAACTTCTTCAAATTTCCATTACACTTTATATGTCAGTTCTTGCACTTTTTGGAGATCTCTGCAGCCTGATGGTGAATAGCAGCATTCACCTATAGGAAAGTATGGACACACACCTTAACCATTTTGGGTCATTTGCATGGGAAGGTTAAACCTTGGTCCCAAATACACCTGTAGCTATGATGAGGAGCGCAGTGTTAGTGGAGTGAATGCGCCACAACTTGGCATGGCATAGTATGGTTTATTTGTTATGTTGTATCATGTGATGTGATGTGATGTACTTGAGCTATGGTGAATGCTTGTGTCACTTTAAAGGGTGCAGGTCATAGCGCAGTCAGTGCTCTAGTGTTAGTCTTCTGGAAGCTGTATCACACAAAGACTCCAAAATTTGTCTCATGAGTTGCACCACAGGGAAAGTTGTTGCTCTCCCGTGGTGTGACGTCAGATGTTGCCCAGTTTACCCAGCGTGGGAATGGCTCCCAATTTAAGGGTCCATTGCTGTGCTCTCGGTGAGTGGGTCAGCTTGGAGGACATCCTATAAGGAGGACATCCTATAAGGAGAACTTGTAGGAACTTCCTACTGGCCACAAGAATGCCATCTGTTTTTGCAAACAGGACAAACACAACCTGGAACTTTCAACCCCTTTTCTATCTGTTTTGCCACTGAAGAATAGCATATTCTGTACTGTCATCACCTACCTCAGCAAAGACGACTTCATGTGACCTGCAGACATTGCTTCTCATGAAGAGAAGGTCAGGGTCGGCCGCAGAGGAGCAGCCACATTGACACCTCTGTTTTAATTTACTAATATAGACATGTCAGTAGGGATGACAGATCCTCTTTAAGCTTTATGGACCTATAACCAGAAAACCCTACAAGTATAATTTCGGTAGAATTAGATGACAGCAGTATTTGGTGACTTTGATTTCTAGTCTTCTCATATAAGAGTAACGTAAAATAAGAGAGAAGTCTAGGAACCAGACAGAGACATTAAGTGACAACCATGCCTACAGACATTTTCCAGGATAGAAAAGTTATAATCCTTTAGAAACACAGACATATTTTGAGTGACACCATAATCCCCTGTAACAATAGTCTTGGTCTGTGTTTATACTCGTAGAAATGTGATCCTCATTGTAGCCTGATTTAGGAAATGCTCCATAATATCACCAGTATTAGAGCCCCATGTATGTGGAGCTATTCCAGGCATTGTATGCTCTGTTTATATATGAACATATTATAGCAGTAGGTTACTAGTATACTAGGGCGGACATATACATTATTTATGGAGTTTTCCAGGATGAGGACACTGATGGTCTATCCAATATCAGAATGGTGGGGTCCAGGTCTCAGCTCATTCACATATCAGCTGTTTGAAAGGGCTTCAGTTGAATGGGATGAAGCTGCAATACCCTGCACCACCACTGCGAGGAAGATGGCATGCAGGGAGATGGTGCCAGGTAAACAGTGAAGACGCTACAGTGCATTGGTGCTGATCGTCGGAGCCCACCAATCTGATACTGAAGGCCTATCCTAAGGGTAGGTCATCAATATCCTGAGCCTGGAGCCCCCCTTTAAACTGATCATGTTGGTAAACAGTACGAAGACGATAATTTTTATTATTTATTTAATTATCTTGTCTATATAGCACCAGCATACTCTGCAGTGCTTTAAATACATTGTCATCACTCACTGTCGCCAGTAGGGCAAACAATCTAATTTCCCTATCAGTATGTCTTTGGAGTGTGTGAAGAAACAGGAGTACCCAGAGAAAACCCACAAAAACACTGGGAGAACATACAGACTCCATGGAGATGCTGATCCCGTGCTCCAAGACAACAGTGTTAAGAGAGTTATCCGTGAGTTATAGAAAACTCAAGAGCATCGGGGGTGGGTGTAAAAAAAAAAAGAGGGGGATTGTTGGTCTGACAGAGGAGAGGCTCACATTACCCCTGTGACCAATCAGAGACCAATCAGCTGTCTCTGGTAAGGAACCGGTGATGTATGTGAGTGATGTCACAAGTCACTCTCCAACGGTCACGTGAGCCTCCTGTTTCTGGTCCAAAGAGCCCCAGAATGTGAGGGAAAGGGGACCACAACCATATAACAGAGCTCTGGAGACACTTCCTTTAGTTTTATACCCACCAGGACCCCTCCTGAGTTTTCTGTTATTGATACACAACCTCTTTAAGCACTACGCCACCATGCAAGCTCCATAGACAAACATAGGTAACAGTATGGGCCATACTGAAAAGCTCAGCAGCCTTACAAGGATTCTCTCGGGTCCAAAATGCCTCCAAAACCAAAAATAGTGCCATGCAAGGGCTTTTCACAGGACAGAAACATACCTTTAGCTATGTGTAATGTTGACCTCATCCATAACGTGACTGCCCCATTACACTTACAGTACTGACTTGTCTGACCTGAAACAAGTCTATTTCCCAAATAACCTGCACATCTGGCCCCACTGCCAAGGACAGCCATTACTCCTAATCTTTATTACTACCATTTATCAATTGCATGCAGAGGGGTGAAGTGATGGAAACTTCTGCTGAAGATGATGTGCAAACATTTTCCTACTTGTCTCTTTGACCCTCATTACTATATGTTTAGTATATATACAAAAACAGAATGTTCTAGCCCCCATCCTAATAGACACGCTTTTACAAGATCACTACATTTTGATGAGTTTATCAGATGCTAGGAAACACTGTATATTGAATTACAGCATGTGCCAAGTATCTATGGTATATATAAACAGAATACAGTGCTGGCCAAAAGTATTGGCACCCCTGCAATTCTGTCAGATAATACTCAATTTCTTCCAGAAAATGATTGCAATCACAAATGCTTTGGTAATAATATCTTCATTTAATTTGTCTTCAATGGAAAAACCACAAAAAGAATTGTCAAAAAGCCAAATTGGATATAATTCCACACCAAACATAAAAAAGGGGGTGGACAAAAGTACTGGCACCCTTTGAAAAATCATGTGATGCTTCACTAATTTGTGTAATTAACAGCACCTGTTACTTACCTGTGGCACATAACAGGTGGTGGCAATAACTAAATCACACTTGCAGCCAGTTGAAATGGATTAAAGTTGACTCAACCTCTGTCGTGTGTCCTTGTGTGTATCACATTGAGCATGGAGAAAAGAAAGAAGACCAAAGAACTGTCTGAGGACTTGAGAAGCAAAATTGTGAGGAAGCATGAGCAATCTCAAGGCTACAAGTCCATCTCCAAAGACCTGAATGTTCCTGTGTCTACCGTGCGCAGTGTCATCAAGAAGTTTAAAGCCCATGGCACTGTGGCTAACCTCCCTAGATGTGGACGGAAAAGAAAAATTGACGAGAGATTTCAACGAAAGACTGTGCGGATGGTGGCTAAAGAACCTCGACTAACATCCAAACAAGTTCTAGCTGCCCTGCAGTCCGAGGGTACAACAGTGTCAACCCGTACTATCCGTCGGCGTCTGAATGAAAAGGGACTCTATGGTAGGATACCCAGGAAGACCCCACTTCTGACCCAGAGACATAAAAAAGCCAGGCTGGAGTTTGCCAAAACTTACCTGAGAAAGCCAAAAACTTTTTGGAAGAATGTTCTCTGGTCAGATGAGACAAAAGTAGAGCTTTTTGGGAAAAGGCATCAACATAGAGTTTACAGGAAAAAAAAAAGAGGCCTTCAAAGAAAAGAACACAGTCCCTACAGTCAAACATGGCGGAGGTTCCCTGATGTTTTGGGGTTGCTTTGCTGCCTCTGGCACTGGACTGCTTGACCGTGTGCATGGCATTATGAAGTCTGAAGACTACCAACAAATTTTGCAGCATAATGTAGGGCCCAGTGTGAGAAAGCAGGGTCTCCCTCAGAGGTCATGGGTCTTCCAGCAGGACAATGACCCAAAACACACTTCAAAAAGCACTAGAAAATGGTTTGAGAAAAAGCACTGAAGACTTCTAAAGTGGCCAGCAATGAGTCCAGACCTGAATCCCATAAAACACCTGTGGAGAGATCTCAAAATGGCAGTTTGGAGAAGGCACCCTTCAAATCTCAGGGACCTGGAGAAATTTGCCAAAGAAGAATGGTCTAAAATTCCAGCAGAGCATTGTAAGAAACTCATTGATGGTTACCGGAAGCGGTTGTTCGCAGTTATTTTGTCTAAAGGTTGTGCTACCAAGTATTAGGCTGAGGGTGCCAATACTTTTGTCCGGCCCATTTTTGGAGTTTTGTGTAAAATGATCAATGATTTGACTTTTTTTTTCATTCTCTTTTGTATTTTTTCATTGCAAGCAAAATAAATGAAGATATTATTACCAAAGCATTTGTGATTGCAATCATTTTCTGGAAGAAATTGAGTATTATCTGACAGAATTGCAGGGGTGCCAATACTTTTGGCCAGCACTGTATGACAAAAAGTATGTGGACTCCCTTCCTAATCTTAGAGTCCAGGTGCTTTAGCTACATCCAATGCAAATAGATGCATAACATTAAGAACAGTTTTTGTTTTTGGATAAAGAGCTATTTTACATAACTTGCCCCAGATCACCGTCAAAGGCCTCTTGCCCTCCCAACCAGTACTCTATTCTGCACTGCTGAGGGACATACACCCCCAAACAGCTGTGTGGTTTGGCTTACATCTTAGTCATGTTACAAGACCTGTTAAAGGGTTGGACGTGGACCTATAGGTGAGGCTAGAGAGGCACAGCTTTCTTTTAAGACAACTAACTTAAGCACACATCCATGAAATCTTCATAGGCAAACATAGGTAGGAGTATGGGTCATACTGATAAGTTCAGCAACCTTAGAAGGAGTCTGTCAGATCCAAAATGACTTCCAAAACCAATAATAGTACTACATAGGGGCTTTTCATAGGAGCAGAAACAAACCTGTGGCCACAAACTGATGAAACAATGGAGAGATAACAATCTTTTTATGGATAGGCAAATGAACCTGCAAGTGAAGCAGGGGAGGGCCTGATCTACCAGATTTTCCTATAGAAATTTTGCAATTCATATGTTGCTTTTCAGAATCTCCTGATGTTCTATCTAAAAATTTGTCTAGTATGCCATAAGTACCAGGACACTACAGGATACAACAGTCATCTCTTTTCAGTGCTGAAGTCATGCAAAGAGTTTAATGTCTGTATGTCTTCTCTCCACCATGCCCCGAACTCCACGCTCTCAAAAGTTAGGCAATGTACTATTAAGTAGAAGTGTTTGACATGGATAGTTCATGGGCCTATATCTTCTGTGGGCACCTGCAAATTAGCCACTATTGTCTATTCCTATATTCAGTGCCCCACATAAATACATTGCAGTTTCTTCTAGTAAAAATCCACTCTATTGCCAGCAGTTCTTTCTATTTCTGCAAGTCATTCTGTGTCTCACAGATTTGTACAACTCAACATTAGTTTCTACCTTTATTGCAGCTGCCTGACATTGACCTCTCAATTGCACAAAATCATGTAAAATATTTCTATGTCCAACAATCATTCAAATGAGTTTGATGATGGATTACGGTATCATGAACACTTCGCCCCTCCCTGAGGTCAGTCATTTTTCTTGTATAATGATGAGGATGAGTCACGTTTTCCATCAGACGAGCAAAGAAAAAGTATAAGAGCGTTCAAAAGACGAAAACTCGTTTTGCATCTATAAGTGAAATAGGTCAGATATAGCAGGGGGAATTTATCAACCCATGTACGCCAGTTCTGGCGCAGATCGGTGTAATTGTGGCATATATTTGGTGCATGGCCCTTTCTTGCTACAAAGATGCACCACATCCCTCGATCTGTGTCTAGTTTGCCAG
This sequence comes from Leptodactylus fallax, assembly GCA_947044405.1. Taxonomy (NCBI): domain Eukaryota; kingdom Metazoa; phylum Chordata; class Amphibia; order Anura; family Leptodactylidae; genus Leptodactylus; species Leptodactylus fallax. Next base: position 1,102,156 of record CAMRHE010000506.1, read on the forward strand.
TTTTTGCAAATTGGGCAGAGAGGGGCAAACCAAGGCGATGAAGTTCTGGCCCGACAAATTTATTATAACTCGATCTGGAAAACTGGCATGAGTTACACAGGATCGTAAGTGGTCTAGCTTCTCCTTCTGAAACGCCTCATGTCAGTCACGGACTTGATTAAGAATGGCGTGGGAAACACCAATTTTAATAAATTCCCCCCATTGTATGCATATGTGAGACCAGGCTCCTGGTTGGTTAGAACCACTAAATAGGAATCCCCATTAATTTGGGATAGTCAATATCAGTCGACTCATGCATACTATGGAGGAAATCTATTAGAACTGGCATTTCCTACATCAGTATTAATAAAGTCACCGACTGGCATGAGGCACACGTGAATTTTTAAGAGACTGCAGCTCTCTCGTGCACCAAAATTGTGATCTACACCATTCAGGACCTGATGTAGACTTCAGGTATAACTCACACCGGTTTTCTGGCGTGAGTTATAATAAATTTGTCAGGCCAAGGTGTCCACACCACGACTTACCTTGCTCTGCCCACTTAGGCAAAAACTGACAAGCAAGAAAAAACAATGTTGGTGCATCATTGGTGCAAGAAAGAGCTGTCCACCAAAGATGGGCCACATTAATACCCAAACTGGCGTAGATGGTTTCGTAAATTCCCCTTATATGTTCACATTATTGTTAGTATGATGTAGCACCAAAAAAAATCTTGCTAATGTTCTGAGAAGAAAATCAACAAGTGAATGATCTAAAACTGTCCGCTTTCCTAAATCTATTCCACATTCCCAGGTGGGGGACCCTGTCACAGTTCAGTTATCCTATTAATATGTTACAAGCACATAGGAATTCCAGATGGCGCAAACAGGTGGGGAGACATAACAAGAACCCTTGTGTGTACATCTGAAACAAGTAAGTGGCACAAGAGGAGCTACAATGACTAAGCCTAAAAATAGCCCAAGTTCTTAAAGTAGATGTAAATATAAAAACCATGACAACTTTGCACTATAGCAGTAGCTCTGGAGAGATACTGGTCCTCATTGAAGAGATCCATTTGTTGTATGGAGAGCTAATTACAGCAGGCAATGCTCTATGGGAAAAAGTATGCAAATGAGCTTTCCTCCAGAGGAAGGAAAAGTCTCATGTTAGCCAATGGGCATTTAGTTTGGCTAATATGAGACACACTGTAGTTTTGCGACTGGGGGCAGAAAAAATCTGCATATATTATACTGGTTGTTAGGCTAGGTTGTCATAGGACCGCATGACCCTCGCAGTTCTACTATGGCAAAAAGTTCACTATATATCTAAGGGACTGATTTATCATGGCTTGTGCTCCAGAAAACTGGCATATAAACCCACATAAACACATTTTTTTTTCTTGTAAGTCAGTATTTTTGTCCAAAAATACCTGTCACCTTTTAATTTTTGCACCCCACATGTCACTTTCCTCAAAGTGGGCATGGCACCATCTGATTTGTTATCATTTCAATTAGGTGTAGCAGGTTTAGGTTTAAAGGAAACCCTTTTATTTGTTTATAGAAGAAAAGGACAATGTTGGGCCTGTAGGTAGGAGAGGTAACTAAGCAGAAGCCGCATATCTTGCCTATGAGGGTGTATTATAATCCCCAAAAGCAGTAGTGTTTGCGCCAGTCCTACAGAAATATATGGCTGGCAAAAGGCAGCGAAGCATCTTACTGCTCCGCAGAGCACACAGCACTTGACAGCAGCTCCACGCTTTCCAGCATTAATCACAGCGATCAGGACAGTAGCAGAGAGAGTTACATGTGAGCGCCCTCTGCTGGCTGCTTAACGTTCTGTTGATCAGTGACTGAACAACAGAAGTGCAGGAAACAGCAGGGTAAACTTGAAATGACTTTTATTGGGGAAAAAGAAGCTAGGGCTTTGTGGCTGCAACTTTTTGGGGAACAACTATCATTAATCAGGGCACTGTGCTTATTATTTATGAGGACCATTAAGGCTGGTATGCATTGGGGAAATGCAGATGGTATTCATGAGAGGCATTGTGGCAAGTACTCACGGGGAACACTGTGGCTGGCACAGAAGGGGGGAATTGGAGCTAGTCGTGGATCCAATATGTGGTGCTGCCTCGACTTCGGGAGTGTTAGCTGTGAAGCCCATCACAGGTAACACACCCCAAGCTTTGGCCTTTTCGGGTGTTGCATTTTTGAAGGCTAACTATGCTTCTCCTATGTGCAAACCCCTGATTTGATATGGATGCAGCAGGTGGTGCCTCACACTAACAGTATCATGAGGCAGCGCCACCTACTGGATCCACAGCATACCAGGCAGCACATGATTTTACCCACTCCATTCCAGCATCTACCCTGCTAGTACATCACCAGTACCCAACATGTGACAACTGAAGCCAGGGATTGGCCACAGCAGTCTCCCAATGCCAGAACCTGGGGTAGATATGTTTCTATTTTTCATTTTATCCTCCAGCCCCTCTGAGTTTTTCAGATTGCCTGGAAAACCCCTTTAAATTACCTTTAGTATGAATTTCTACTTACCATTGAAAATATGACGCATATTCTCCTTCTGAATACCAGGTCATGGAACATTTTGAGGAGTGGATTGAAGCTGGGTGAAAAGCTATACATCATCAGGTGACAATGTGTGCAATCCACTTTATTAATACGGCAATGCAGGCAGTGCGAGACGTACCTGTCAAGAGAAGACCATGTCCATCAACACAAGAAGATACAATTTAGCTACATTATTCCTGGCACAATTCCAGATATACCGGGACAAAGGCGAGTTATTCTAGCTAATATTTGCACAACACAATGTGAAGCCTTCATGGTAGCTGAAGGGATGGAAATGTGTAAAAGTAAATGATGACAAGAGCTATTTACACAGAAAAATATCAATCTGCTACATGATCAGAAAGTAACACAAAGAGACATTCGAGAAAAGTAACATATGGACTGGGTAAGTGTATGGACTGCTCATTGTCACATCCACCATAGACGTAATTGTCAGGACAGAGGCTTGTGTGAAAGGACAATGTGAGGAATGTATAATTCGAGGAATACAAGAAGTGACCTCATATCAGAAAGTATTAGGCACATAAATTAGTAGTGTTATTTATGATTAGATTTTGAACAATAATTACAGTTGTTCAGGGAGAAGGTACACAGTGATGTCACAGTACAGGGATAATACACACAGTGATGTCACAGTACAGGAATAATATACACAGTGATGTCACAGTACAGGGATAATAAACACAGTGATATATACATACATTTTATTTATATAGCGCCAACATACAGTATTCCTCAGCACTGTACAATTTATAGGGTTCAAGTACAGACAAAAAAGACACATTACAAATAAATAGTCAATTCACACAATGGGACTGAGGGCCCTGCTTGCAAGAGCTTACAATCTATGAAGTGATGTCACAGTACAGGAGTAATATACACAGTGATGTCACAGTGCAGGAATAATATACACAGTGATGTCACAGTACAGGGATAATGCGCACACAGTGATGTCACATTACAGAGATTATGCACACAGTGATGTCACAGTACAGGAATAATAAACATAGTGATGGCACAGTACAGAGATAATGTATACAGTGATGTCACAGTACAGAGATAATGTACACAGTGATGTCACAGTACAGAGATTATACACACAGTGATGTCACAGTACAGGGATAATGTACACAGAGATGTCACAGTACAGAGACAATGTACACAGTTATGTCACAGTACAGAGATAATGTACACACTGATGTCACAGTACAGAGATAATGTACACACTGATGTCACAGTATAGGGATAGCGTAAACAGTGATGTGACAGTACAAGGATAATCTACATAGGAACAATGTTAAAAGAACTATGGCAAATATGTAATAATACACATAGCAAGGGTGATCATGATGGAGCCTCTATAGTCAATGCTAAGTGCACCTTATGTCTGAGTGACTTGGGCTCCAAAGCAGCTCATATGCCCACTGGTGATGGCTATTGATGGTGTCTATCGGTTGGCTGCCATTGTTTGTAGTAGTATAATGTTGTACCGTGTTAGCCATTGAGAGTAGTGGAAGAGTGAAGAAATCAGGCGATACCTTTTAGAGGCTGAGTATATTTATAAGTAAGCTTTCAGGAGTACTAGCTAGCTCCCTTCATCAGACATGGTGTGATACAAGAACTGAAAATTCACAGATTTTTATACACATGGTCTTCAAAGCATTTTAGAGTTCTTAAAAAAAGCCAAAACAAAATGCAATCTAAGTAGAGAAGTTATTTACAACAGGTCAAAAAACAATCTGGAAAGTTGTGGTGCGTGACAGAGGGATCTGTTATCTGTTTGCTATCAGGAGGTGATTTGTGACCCTCACAGGTCATACATAGTGTGACATGAAGCTGGCATGACTATTAAGTCCAAATTGCAGAGTTTGAAATTTTTCCATAAACTTGTATTCTGATTCTTTCCTTTTTTCCTGCGTCTTAAAATGTCCCATTAAAACCACAACCCGCAAATCTTCAATAGAGTGGTTTTCTGCGGAGAAATGTGCGGCCACTGGGAGATCGGTTCTGTTGTTATTAATGCTGGATCACGCACCACAACTTTCCAGATTGTTTGTAGTGGTAGTGATACTCACCTACAGCTCAGGTGACCGCCTCAGTGAAGTATGATTGTCAAACTGCAGTTGAACAGACTTGAGCAAGTTCAAAGGACATTGTGATCAGTCTCTGAACGATATTCTAGAACCGGCCATTTCTCAAGATACTGACCAAATTTCTGTATTAATGTTGACCCCTGTATAGGACAAAGGCACATTGAATTTACCTTTCCTATAGCTACCAAGTCTCTAGGTATCAGTGAAGGAAAGTTCTCAGGAACCTTCCCTCTGGAGGCAACACCTCCTATTAATGCCACCTAGTAATAAACAGCGCAACATAATATATATAATGCATAACACCTATTCAGACAGTGTATCACCCCTTATATTTTTATGGAGACACTAGGTTAATACTCATTAAGGATATCTTTAAGAAATCCATGAATTGAGGGTATGATTAAACGTGCCCATTTAAGATAGTGGTTGAATGCTGCCAACTTCCTCGTAAACCACACATGTATGTTTTTAATGGGGAGACCCAACCAGGCCCTTCTGGCAGCAGCTTATCTCCTGCAAGGACAAGGAACTGGACATGCTGACATCCAGGTGGTAGTTATCTGACCTTGATGGGTTTGCTAGACATTTACCTAATGTGTATGGGCATCTTAAAGGGTTTCTGTGACCAGATCCCAGCATATCAACTCAGGACCATTGCTTCAAAGAGGCTCCTATTTACAGAGGGAATACGCTGTTTGATTCAGGTGACCCTAACCTATTTATTTGTGAGGCTGGGTTGATATGTTGGGTTCTGGTGATAGACTTCCTTTAAGGGGAGAAATTATAGGTCAATAGCGCCATGAGAAGAAAAAAAAATCATACAGTTATATACTCCATATGTTATACCTAGGACTCAGGATCTCGCTGTTCACAATAGATAAATGTTGTATACCACCAACAACCTAACAGGTATGGATACAGCCAGAAATAGGATAGATTATGCACATATGGATGTCACCTAGAATATTAGTCTAGATAATATCAGTACTACACAATTCCCCTTCCTAGGTCATTCTCTGTCTTGTAGACATCATTCATAACTTGTACATTATTGCTCCCAGTTTCGTAACATATGTAACCCCGATGTGTCAGCTCTGAGATGCAGTATAAGACATTTGGCTACACTTTAAGTCACACACCAGGTTCATATTATAACAAATTCTTTGATTCCAAGAAGTAGAAGGTTGGCCAGAAGGGGGATATGGTCTAATAACTGAGTTGGTTCCAACCAATTTATTTAGATTTGACTTTACAGTTATGTTTGACCATAGTAGTGTCTCCATCAAACCTGTAGATATCCAATTCCATCTGCTGCAGATTGTGCATCTTCTTTTCACATTGCTTCTATTGTCCCTGCTCTTTCAATATATAAAGTAGATTGACCTTTTTTTTTTTTACAATGTATTACAAAATTTGTCAGCCAAATACATCAGCTGGCTTTGGAAACATTGAACTTCCTTTGTTGTAGGTCTCCATTCCAAGAGAATTGGTTCAACACATTTCCTGGCTTTTTCTACAAGCTTAATGAACTTCTTTGCGTTCCTATCATTTAAGAACTTTAGACATGTCATAGTGACAAGTCATGCGTTTGGTCAGTAGTGGTCAAGGGCTCGGATTCCCTCCAATCACGGAGACCAAGGGGCATTGCTGTGCTATTTTGTTTCTGACTGGTTCTGCTCTCTTCATAGTCTATGAGAGGAATAGATTAGTCTATGAGTCCAACAAGGGTATATTGTATAGTGCTGAGCTTAGGGCTTCTCCTACTTCATTTCAGCAGGGATTTAATTGTTGAGACTTCGTTTATGATTGGCTCTTCTCGGCTATCCTCAAAGAGACGTCTATAAGAAGAGGAGAGAAGTCCGGATGTTGCTAAAATAAAAATGCTGCAGGACCTGAAAAATAAAGATAGGAGAATAGCCTTTCTAAAGGCTATTCTGACGTACTTTTAATTAAAAACCGATTTTTTTAATGATAGAATCCCTTTAAAGTAGATCTTTAAAGAAGTCACAGCACACACCTTAAGTGCTGTATCAAACAATATCTTGTATTTATTTTTTTCGCTTTTCTATTGAATATAGGTGATATTCAATATTTCACATCACAACACCATATCATATGGTAAACATCTGTATAATATTTGAGATGCAGATCAACAAGTAGTACCTGCAATGTTTTGGCCAATCCATGATCTTCGTCTGGCTTGATCTGTGTTAAGTATTTAGAGGTAAGAAGGGCGTTACTGCCATTTTTACTTGAACTCACTGCCCTGGGCTATCTACATTGGTATGTCTACATTCATATAAGCTCCTTTATCTTGACATATACTAGATACATTCTCCCATCAATCTTTGTCAAAATATCAAAAATACCTGACCATAGTGTAAAAAGAAACTATAATAGGCGAAAGTGGAAAATATAGAGTATTACCATATTCAGTATGGAAGAAGCATTGAAGAGAAGATCAAAGCAGGAATGAGACCACCAACGCCCCCTCCTTTCCTCTACAGTCATGGCCAAAAGTTTTGAGAATGATACAAATATTAATTTTTACAAAGTCTACTGCTTCAGTTTTTCTAATGGCAATTTGCATATACTCCAGAATGTTATAAAGAGTGATCAGCTTAACAGCAATTACTTGCAAAGTCAATATTTGCCTAGAAAATGAACTTTATCCCCCAAAACACATTTCAACATCATTGCAGCCCTGCCTTAAAAGGACCACCTAACATCGTTTCAGTGATTGCTCCATTACACAGGTGTGGGTGTTGATGAGGACAGGGCTGGAGATCAATCTGTCATGATTAAGTAAGAATGACACCACTGGACACTTTAAAAGGAGGCTGGTGCTTGCCATCATTGTTTCTCTTCTATTAACCACGGTTATCTCTAAAGAAACACGTGCAGTCATCATTGCACTGCACAAAAATGGCCTAACTGGGAAGAGTATTGCAGCTAGAAAGATTGCACCTCAGTCAACAATCTATCGCATCATCAAGAACTTCAAGGAGAGAGGTTCCATTGGTGCCAAAAAGGCTCCAGGGCGCCCAAGAAAGACCAGCAAGCGGCAGGACCGTCTCTTAAAAGTGTTTCAGCTGCGGGATCGGGCTACCAGCAGTGCAGAGCTCGCTGAGGAATGGCAGCAGGCAGGTGTGAGTGCATCTGCACGCACTGTGAGGCGGAGACTCTTGGAGCAAGGCCTGGTCTCAAGGAGGGCAGCAAAGAAGCCACTTCTCTCCAGAAAAAACATCAGGGACAGACTGATATTCTGCAAAAGGTACAGGGAGTGGACTGCTGAGGACTGGGGTAAAGTCATTTTCTCTGATGAATCCCCTTTTCGATTGTTTGGAACATCTGGAAAACAGCTTATTCGGAGAAGAAGAGGTGAGCGCTACCACCAGTCTTGTCTCATGCCAACTGTAAAGCATCCTGAAACCATTCATGTGTGGTGTTGCTTCTCAGCCAAGGGAATCGGCTCTCTCACAGTCTTGCCTAAAAACACAGCCATGAATAAAGAATGGTACCAGAATGTCCTCCAAGAGCAACTTCTCCCAACCGTCCAAGAGCAGTTTGGCGCTCAACAATGCCTTTTCCAGCATGATGGAGCACCTTGCCATAAAGCAAAGGTGATAACTAAATGGCTCAGGGAACAAAACATAGAGATTTTGGGTCCATGGCCTGGAAACTCCCCAGATCTTAATCCCATTGAGAACTTGTGGTCAATCATCAAGAGACGGGTGGACAAACAAAAACCAACAAATTCAGACAAAATGAAAGCATTGATTCTGCAAGAATGGACTGCTATCAGTCAGGATTTGGTCCAGAAGTTGATTGAGAGCATGCCAGGGAGAATTGCAGAGGTCCTGAAGAAGAAGGGTCAACACTGCAAATATTGACTTTCTGCATTAACTCATTCTAACTGTCAATATAAGCTTCTGTTACTCATAATATGAATGCAATTATATTTCTGTATGTGATAAAAACATCTGACAAACACACATAAAAACCAGAGGGCAGCAGATCATGTGAAAATATAATATTTGTGTCATTCTCAAAACTTTTGGCCATGACTGTATATGCTTAACACAGATCATGCCAGACAAAGGTCATGGACTGATCAAAACGTTGCAGGTACTACTTGCATATTTGCATTTCAAATATTATACAGATGTTTACCATATGATATGGTGTTGTGAAATATTAAATATCACCTATATTCTTTGGAAAAATGAAAAAATAAATACTGTACAAGATATTGTTTGATATAGCACTTAAGGTGTGTGCTGTGACTTCTATCTACTGTACTGTACAGTGGGTTGGAGAACCCTTCTACAAGCACCAGCATCACCACTGTTACTGAGTGTGCAGGACCAGCGATATACAGATCTTCCATTTCCTTGAAGACATGACCATATGCAACCACCATCAACCACTAACCCTAATGCCATGTCTCTACTGAGAAATTAAATAAAGTTACCTGGTTCATCATAAGGTGGAAAAATAAAAATACTATATACAATGAACAAGTCTTCAAATTGTGAAGAAAATTGGTTACTGTAATTTTTACTTGAACTCGCTGCCCTGGGCTATCTATATTGGTATGTCTACGTTCATATAAGCTCCTTTTTCTTGACAGATGAACATATACTAGATACATTCTCTCATCAATCTTTGTCAAAATATCAAAAATACCTGACTATAGTGGAAAAAGAAACTATAATAGGTGAAAGCGGAAAATGTAGAGTATTACCATATTCAGTATGGAAGAAGAATTGAAGAGAAAATCAAAAAAGGAATGAGACAACCAAAGAGCTAGAAACCGATCTTTGCAATATGCGTTTGTTCAAGCCCTCTTCAGGCATAGATGAAGAGATGAAGGTCTTCTGTCCAAATCTAAAGAGAAGAAATTGTACCCACCCAAAGTCTTACTTCCACAGGTAGAACCATAGACAACACTATCATGACCAACTCATATCAAGGTTTCTTCTACCTATTCTCTGACATTGCTCCTCTAGCCAAATTTCAAGAGTACCACCCATGGAGGATACTATGGGGCAACTAATAAAGTCTACATTGTGCCTATGTAAATAACAAGAGGACACAGCACTTATGAAAGAGCTGCTAAACTTTTGCTATTTGGAAGAGGTTATGGAGTTTGGGTCTCCACTGATGAAACATTGATGGCCTGTTGTTAAGATAGGCCATCAATGTTAAAGTCACAGAAAACCCCATAAATTTAGTTAAAGGCTTCAAGTAAACCAGTTCTGCAAGGTTGTCCACCTCTGGCATTGGCTTCTCTCCCATAAGGCTACATTCACATCTGTGCTGAAGTCTCCTCTGGAGGAATTTTTTCTCTGCCGGTTTCAGTTTTAAAAATGATGGACACCCGACAGACCCCATTATAGTCAATGGGGTCCACTGGGCTCCCTGTGTAACTGTTATTTTAGCAGTCTGCCTCTCCAGTTGTTGTGGTCCTCCGGTGGATCAGAACAACGGAAAGGATGCACTAATGTGAACCTAATGTATGAGTAAAATGATTAGACTCTTCATTTTCCTCCCCCTGGATCACTGTGGCGGAAAGGGAATGCAGATTATCAGCAGTCTGTTGCAGCTTCTTGCTGACAAATGAATGGGCATGATCAGCAGAATCTGCCACGGATTCCTGTGTGAACATACTCTCAGGCTGCTCTCCTCCTCCTTATCAGACTGTCTTTATAGAATCTGTGTCTGTACTTAGCCTCACACACAGAAGTCTATGGAGAGGGAAGAAGAAGCTGGTTATTGATTTATTGCCTGATTCTGTGAGAGTCTTATCTTGAAAGATAGCAGTGCCAGAAGAGGTCGCTCACTGTGTAGCAGAGTTGTCTTTTCTAGCAACTTTCTCCTCCCTCAACCCCTCTATAGACTTCTATGTAAAAGTAACTGAACCGGATAAACGGAGAAGGAAACAGATTTTCTTAATAAGGAATATTACAATGTTTCTTATATTCACCAGTACTATTCATTAATGATATGTGGCCTTATAATTGGAGGTACACATTAAAATAATAACACCCCCAAATGGTTGCCACCCAGCATTTCCTTCTCGTGTAAAGGATTAAACAATTTAATAAAATAATACCAGAAACAACTGAAGGATTTTTAATTTCCGCTACTTATTAATTATTCATAAAAGAGCAAATATTTCTATATTTTATGTTTTTAGACAGTTTTATTCTCTCGGGAAATCCTTCAGAGAATTCATCTGCCAACTTTATGGCCGGAATTATTACAATCATGGTTTCTTATAAAACCGCATAGAGTCTATAGAGACTTGGCTCTCTTCATGAGATTGCTATACAGCAGATGTTTCCATTATTATGAGTGATGTAACATGGTCTGGTGATATGATCCTGGCTCCGTGCTATCTGAAGTCATGCAGTATGAGTATTTCCCACACCATTATTCTGTATACAGCCAAATAAAGTGTTGTTCTGTAGCTTCCGCTGACTCACTCAACTATGCGAGCGCCTCAGACTTATTTATTTCTTCATTACTACAACTATGTAGGAGCAGAATATTCTCACAAGACTCATCGCTAATTTGTGCTTCTTCTATGTTTAGTTGTGTTCCTTTTTACAAGGGTATTTCCATCTGGACATTTATGACTATGTCCATGGAATATGCTATAAATGGCTGATAGATGGGAAAGGCCGCTATCTCGAGAACGTGGGCCGTGACCCCTGTTTTGCAGCCACAAAAAGGGAGAAATGGCCACACATGTTCGAAGCCGAGCAGACAGTCTTGGCTATTTTTGGAACTGCTGTACAAGTGAATGAAGGGAACCGCACATGCATGGCAATCTCTTCCTTCACTGCAGCCAAGAAATGGAGTTCAATGATGGGTCGCAGAAGTGGAACCCACATCAATTGGACATTTATGGCATATACTGTAGATATAGCCATAAATACCCACCTGAGAATACTCCTTTGAAGGACACTTTTTTGGTCTCTGTAAGGATATGCTCACAAGGTATAATTGGGAGATGATTTTGAGGCTTTTTAATCTGTCTCCGTCTGGAATCTGCCTTCCATTGTTTTCAATAGAAGGAAGCGCCAGACGCTAAATAAAAGAAGCTTCTTGCTTGATCTTGTGCATACTCCGCAGTTGATTCAGTAACAGAACCCGCAGAAAGATACACTGCTGACTAGCAGAACTTTGGATTTCCGTTGTGGGAAGCACAGAACCAAAATGTGTAGTGGAATTCTGCCTCAAATTCCTCCGCCATGTGAACAGCCCCTAAGGTGTATGTGATCCTAAGAATACAATTAATGTATATGCCTGAAGCTTTCCCGTCACATACACCAAAAGCGAATGAATGAACCCTTAAGGCAAAGTTCACATGATGAGGATTTACTAATTTCAAATCCGAGGCTAACACTTTTCATGTCCCTGTATCCACACGAGAATTATCCTTCATTCTGTGGGGCTTTACACATGGAATCTGCAAGAGTAATGTGGTACATGTGAACAGGATGTAAAATACTCCGTTTACCTGCACTGGATACAGAACTTTGGTGGGTTTCATGAGGATTTAGGTGCAAAATCAGCATCTAAATCCCTATCAAGTCCTGTGTGTGAACATATCCTTACAAGACTCATAGCCTTAAAATTCAGGAGTACTTGCAATAAACCTCAGTGCTCCTAGGGAGTTGTTTGGCTGGGTCACCACAATGAAGAGCTGCTTTAAGTGTCCTTGAAGTTACCTTTGACATAAGGGAAAACTGCAGTGCAAGTAATGAAGTAATGATGAGAGTAGGCTTGATCTAGCTTTGCCTGGTCAGGACAATGTCAGATACTTAGATTATTTATTCACTAGGAGATGGTGACTTCATATGTGAAATATTCTGGCTCTGGATGTAACCTGCTGCTATTTCATTCACCCTCTGAATCATTGATAGTAGCCAGCATTACACCACATAAGCCAATGTGGTTAAGTAAGTAAAAGTAATAGAGGCCACCTACAATGTGTGCTATTCTGCAGAAAGTGATGAGGAAACCACAAACCAATGAAGCAATGCAGAGATAATATTTTTTTATGGACTGGAAAATCACCTGGGGTGCAATGGGGGGTGGGCCTGACTTGCCACATTTACCTACAGACAGCTAGAAGTGTTTCGCTTCTCCTCTGGAAGTGCAGCCCAATGCCAATGTAGCTGTTAGGCTGCAGAAACGCAGCTTTTTTTGTAGCAGATTTTTCTACGGTTTTTTGAGCCAAAGACAAGAACGGCTACATAAGGAATGGGAAATATATAGGAAGCTCTTATACTTCTACCTGCTGCTAAATCCACTCCTGGCTTTGGCTCAAAAAACCACAGCCAAATCTGCAACAAAAAAAGCTGCGTTTCCACAACGTGGGGCCACAGCCTGAATAACATTTTTAGCCTCTGTCTGCATTACAGCTGTCATTGCTTCATTGTTTGTGATCATACAGGTAAGTTTCTGCTCCTATTGACAGCCCCTACATGGAATTATTATGGGTTTGGGGTCATTTTGGATCTGAGAGATTTCTTTTAAGTGACTTATTTAGGCACAAGTCTGGCAGAGTTTTATGGGCACTATATGGCATAATTGTACATTATATGATTGTATTAGGCACTTTAAGATATACCATAGGGAAAGGCATCAAAAGTAGGAACCTCGAAGGGCATCATCCAATCTAAGGCCAGTTCTGACGCTATATTTCCTCGTTCATATGCTCTACCAGCTGAAGAAAAGGGCTGTGTTTAAATCCTTTGCGGGGATGCTCTAAGTAAATGAAAGATGGCATGAAAATCCAATCAAATTAGGAATATTGCATTGTTTCCATCATAACCGCTATTTTGGTGGAGTGAATTTCTCCTTTAAAACAAAACATGTAAAGTGTTAAAATATTATCCTATAGGTAGCGCTATTCTTAAAGTGGCTATGCTGTTCACTAATGTTATGCTGACCTTTCCCTACCACTTAATGATATAGGGTGTTTCCATACAACTACTAAAAATGTGAGAGGTGATATCGATGGTCACAGGACAATATGTGTGGGACTAGTGCTATCTTCCATCAGGATCACTGATGTGTTGCAGCGCTGGAGTCCTGGGTTCGAATCCTACCAAGGACGACATCTGCAAGGAGTTTGTATGTTCTCCCTGTGCTTCTGTAGGTTTTACTCCCACACTTCAAAGACATACTGATAGGGAATGTAGATTGTGAGCCCTATATGGGACAGTGACTAACAATGTCTGTAAACCCCTGCGGAATATGATGGTGCTATATAAGTAAGTGACAAAATAATAATAAATACCTTAAGTGTGTGCCTGTACATTTTACAATTACTATTGACATAAGATAATACATTATGATAAAAGTTCCCCTAAGGAGACTAAAGAAATGTTTAAAAAATGTACATAACATAAACAATGCTAAAAAATAACTTTGACACAAGAAAGGTATGTTTACTTTGTAACTAACCGACCGTAATACACCATATAAATAGTGATTTTGGGGGTGGTAGACACATTTTAAAAATAAAAAAGTTATGGAACATGAGAAGACAAGAAGTGGTCATTAAAGTGGTATTGTAATTGAAGATCTATGGGGGGTCCATCTGCCGATCAGCTGTTTCAAGTGGCACTTCATGGGCCATACTACTTCACATTTATCGGTCACATAGCCTGCTCACAGCTCAGTTCCATTCAAGTGAATGGGCTAAGCTGAAATACCAAGCACAGCTACTGCACAAATATATGGGGCTGTGTCCTCAGGCACATGTGGTTTTACATACCGGTAGAAAGCTGACAGCGCACTGAATTCAGCGCACTGCCGGCTTTCCCAGTATGTGCCCGGGGCTGAAGATATCGGTGGTGTAAGTTTCATGGTTTACTGTCAGAAAGGTGTTCCTGACAGTCTAGCTGCGCTGTGAGGAACTCCCCTCTCTCTGTACTCGTCTATAGCGCTGTACTGTCAGAGGGGGCGTTCCTTATAGGTCATCATTTATTTAGCCTGGAGCACTTCTTCAGACTAAGCCCCCATGTTGCAGAAAAGCTGCTTTTTATGTTGCAGATTTTGCTGCAGTTTTTTGAGCCAAAGTCAAAAGGAATGAGAAATATAAAGGAAGCACTTATACCTTCCTTTCCGTTAAATACACTCCTGGCTCAAAAAATGCAGCTAAATCTGCTACAAAAAAAAGCAGCTTTTCCATAATGTGGGGCTTTAGCCTCAAAGAGGTTTTACCAAGTATTAAACTAGGTGTCCTGACACTAGACACGTTTGGCTTTAAAGGGGTTTAACTTTCACCACCTCCACCAATTCCAGTTCTTAGTATCTGCTAATAGTCGCTGCTCCACTTATTACAGCACAGCTGGATTTTTTTCTCTAGCACTCACTGTTCCCAGGTAACAAGCACAGGTAGTTTTGGTGCCTGATGTGCTATTTAAGCTCTGTAATGTCAAGTGGGCGGTGTCAGGCAGGAGGTGTGATTCTTTCTCCAGAGGCAGCCAGTGTCAGAGCTCAGAATCACACCCCTTGTCTGCTCCTGCCTGACACCCCCTCCTGACAGTACAGAGCCTAAATAGCACATCAGGCACCAAAACTAACAGCATTGATTGCTCAGGAACGGTGAGGGCTATGGAAAAAATTCCAACTGTACTGGAATCAGTGGAGCAGCAGCTATTAAATGCTGTAAAGAGCTGGACTTTTTGGAGGTGGTGAAAGGTCGTTTTTAACACTTTATATCCACATGACAGGTAACTCGTGTACTATCGGTCCCTTGTCGCCTCATATGAATGGAGTGACAAATGAACATGACCAATACCACTATATTTATCACTACAAACTGGGTACAGTGCTTAGCTATCTCCAATAGCCTCACAGAACCTAATGGATCAGCAATGAAAATGCACAACCTATGCTTCATTCAAACAAGGGACTTGGGACCTCTGCTATTGCGGTCAAAGAGGTCAGACCCCCACTGATCAGATACATATCCTCTAACCTGTGGATTGAGGATAACTTTAATTTAAGGCAAAAAAAAAATCCCAGTCATTGAGTTGTGATTCCTAGATATGGGCTAGAAACTTTGCTGAGGAAACTGTTCTTCCATAAGTGAAATGTATGGGCCTTTAATGAGGGATCTGGTAATAATTATCAGGTTCACCCCTGGAATATAATGCATAGTCTGTCTCCTTCTCACTTGTATATCATGTCCCCCTGCCCCATTACTCGTCATGGAGAGACACAGAGACATTGTGCGGAGGATCGGGCGAATGTTGATGCTATGAGATCTGGACAGATGACTCACTCGGCAGCGAGCTATAGCCAGAGACTGATGTTATAGTGCTGCTGCTTCTCTGGATGTCCTCAAGACGCTGCTCGATTTCCTTCAGACGTGTCTTCTGTTCTCGCAGCTCCTTTGTGTAACGTAAAACTTTCTCCCCCGGTTCAGTCTCCAGGTTCCCAAACTTGACCGCCGAAACTTCCTGAAAAGGAGGTGAAGAGAAGATAATACAATGGAGGATGTGTTGGATGAGTCACTTCAGCATCTTACATACTTCCTGTAAATGAGTGCTAGTATTCTCCAGACATCTTACAAGAGAAGCAGCTGTGCATGGAAGCCATGTTTATATAGAATATAGCACATATACAAAGACCATGAACAGCGGTGTAATAATTCCATACTGGACATGCAAACCTGTCTTCAGTACATTCCAGGCCAACATCATGGTATTCATAGCTCTACCAAGTATGGTATACTGATATCAGAGGGCATACCAGCTCCATTTTATAATCATCATAATATATGCGGCAGGGGGGTTCGGTACAGTACTGTACTTATAATGTACAGTAATGAAGTACACAGCACTATAGCAAAAAAGTTTTTCACTATATACAGTACAGACCAAAAGTTTGGACACACCTTCTCATTCCAAGAGTTTTCTGTATTTTCATGACTATAAAAATTGTAGATTCACACTGAAGGCATCAAAACTATGAATTAACACATGTGGAATTATATACTTAACAAAAAAGTGTGAAACAACTGAAAATATGTCTTATATTCTAGGTTCTTCAAAGTAGCCACCTTTTGCTTTGATTACTGCTTTGCACACTCTTGGCATTCTCTTGATGAGCTTCAAGAGGTAGTCACCTGAAATGGTCTTCCAACAGTCTTGAAGGAGTTCCCAGAGATGCTTAGCACTTGTTGGCCCTTTTGCCTTCACTCTGCGGTCCAGCTCACCCCAAACCATCTGGACTGGGTTCAGGTCTGGTGACTGTGGAGGCCAGGTCATCTGGCGTAGCACCCCATCACTCTCCTCCTTGGTCAAATAGCCCTTACACAGTCTGGAGGTGTGTTTGGGGTCATTGTCCTGTTGAAAAATAAATGATGGTCCAACCAAACGCAAACCAGATGGAATAGCATGCCGCTGCAAGATGCTGTGGTAACCATGCTGGTTCAGTATTCCTTCAATTTTGAATAAATCCCCAACAGTGTCACCAGCAAAGCACCCCCACACTATCACACCTCCTCCTCCATGCTTCACGGTGGGAACCAGGCATGTAGAGTCCATTCGTTCTCCTTTTCTGCGTCTCACAAAGACACGGTGGTTGGAACCAAAGATCTCAAATTTGGACTCATCATACCAAAGCACAGATTTCCACAGGTCTAATGTCCATTCCTT
Source organism: Leptodactylus fallax (assembly GCA_947044405.1). Lineage (NCBI taxonomy): Eukaryota > Metazoa > Chordata > Amphibia > Anura > Leptodactylidae > Leptodactylus > Leptodactylus fallax. The sequence continues at coordinate 1,119,508 of CAMRHE010000506.1, forward strand.
GTGTTCTTTAGCCCAAACAAGTCTCTTCTGCTTGTTGCCTGTCCTTAGCAGTGGTTTCCTTTACCATGAAGGCCTGCTGCACACAGTCTCATCTTAACAGTTGTTGTAGAGATGTGTCTGCTGCTAGAACTCTGTGTGGCATTGACCTGGTCTCTAATCTGAGCTGTTGTTAACCTGCGATTTCTGAGGCTGGTGACTCGGATGAACTTATCCTCCGCAGCAGAGGTGACTCTTGGTCTTCCTTTCCTGGGGCGGTCCTCATGTGAGCCAGTTTCTTAGTAGCGCTTGATGGTTCTGGCCACTGCACTTGGGGACACTTTCAAAGTTTTCCCAATTTTTCGAACTGACTGACCTTCATTTCTTAAAGTAATGATGGCCACTCGTTTTTCTTTACTTAGCTGCTTTTTCTTGCCATAATACAAATTCTAACACTCCATTCAGTAGGACTATCAGCTGTGTATCCACCTGACTTCTGAACAACACAACTGATAGTCCCAATCCCATTTATAAGGCAAGAAATCCCACTTATTAAACCTGACAGGGCACACCTGTGAAGTGAAAACCATTTCAGGTGACTACCTCTTGAAGCTCATCAAGAGAATGCCAAGAGTGTGCAAAGCAGTAATCAAAGCAAAAGGTGGCTACTTTGAAGAACCTAGAATATAAGACATATTTTCAGTTGTTTTACACTTTTTTGTTAAGTATATAATTCCACATGTGTTAATTCATAGTTTTGATGCCTTCAGTGTGAATCTACAATTTTTATAGTCATGAAAATACAGAAAACTCTTGGAATGAGAAGGTGTGTCCAAACTTTTGGTCTGTACTGTACATATATAGTCATTCCATAATAATGTAGGACAATGGTGAGCCCCCAAAACAGCACCCTGTATTTAGCCTATGGAGCGGCTGTCAAATGACATGTTGGTTCAGCAGGGGTGAAAGTGAATACTCCAGGGCTTCTCTCCTCTAGGGGTAATTTCAGTTTCACAATATTGATGCCCTATTAGCTCTTGGAATGATCTAAGTTGGTGCTCTTGGGTGTGTATGTCTACTTAGTATGTAGGGTATTCAAGTGAATATGGCAAAGCTGTACTACCCTGCACCACCACTACTAAGAAGACAGCATGTACAGTCATGGCCAAAAGTTTTGAGAATGACACAAATATTATATTTTCACATGATCTGCTGCCCTCTGGTTTTTATGTGTGTTTGTCAGATGTTTTTATCACATACAGAAATAGAATTGCATTCATATTATGAGTAACAGAAGCTTATATTGACAGTTAGAATGAGTTAATGCAGCAAGTCAATATTTGAAGTGTTGACCCTTCTTCTTCAGGACCTCTGCAATTCTCCCTGGCATGCTCTCAATCAACTTCTGGACCAAATCCTGACTGATAGCAGTCCATTCTTGCAGAATCAATGCTTTAATTTTGTCTGAATTTGTTGGTTTTTGTTTGTCCACCCGTCTCTTGATGATTGACCACAAGTTCTCAATGGGATTAAGATCTGGGGAGTTTCCAGGCCATGGACCCAAAATCTCTATGTTTTGTTCCCTGAGCCATTTAGTTATCACCTTTGCTTTATGGCAAGGTGCTCCATCATGCTGGAAAAGCATTGTTGAGCGCCAAACTGCTCTTGGACGGTTGGGAGAAGTTGCTCTTGGAGGACATTCTGGTACCATTCTTTATTCATGGCTGTGTTTTCAGGCAAGACTGTGAGAGAGCCGATTCCCTTGGCTGAGAAGCAACCCCACACATGAATGGTTTCAGGATGCTTTACAGTTGGCATGAGACAAGACTGGTGGTAGCGCTCACCTCTTCTTCTCCGAATAAGCTGTTTTCCAGATGTTCCAAACAATCGAAAAGGGGATTCATCAGAGAAAATGACTTTACCCCAGTCCTCAGCAGTCCACTCCCTGTACCTTTTGCAGAATATCAGTCTGTCCCTGATGTCTTTTCTGGAGAGAAGTGGCTTCTTTGCTGCCCTCCTTGAGACCAGGCCTTGCTCCAAGAGTCTCCGCCTCACAGTGCGTGCAGATGCACTCACACCTGCCTGCTGCCATTCCTCAACAAGCTCTGCACTGCTGGTAGCCCGATCCCGCAGCTGAAACACTTTTAAGAGACGGTCCTGCCGCTTGCTGGTCTTTCTTGGGCGCCCTGGAGCCTTTTTGGCACCAATGGAACCTCTCTCCTTGAAGTTCTTGATGATGCGATAGATTGTTGACTGAGGTGCAATCTTTCTAGCTGCAATACTCTTCCCAGTTAGGCCATTTTTGTGCAGTGCAATGATGACTGCACGTGTTTCTTTAGAGATAACCATGGTTAACAGAAGAGAAACAATGATGGCAAGCACCAGCCTCCTTTTAAAGTGTCCAGTGGTGTCATTCTTACTTAATCATGACAGATTGATCTCCAGCCCTGTCCTCATCAACACCCACACCTGTGTTAATGGAGCAATCACTGAAACGATGTTAGGTGGTCCTTTTAAGGCAGGGCTGCAATGATGTTGAAATGTGTTTTGGGGGATAAAGTTCATTTTCTAGGCAAATATTGACTTTGCAAGTAATTGCTCTTAAGCTGATCACTCTTTATAACATTCTGGAGTATATGCAAATTGCCATTAGAAAAACTGAAGCAGTAGACTTTGTAAAAATTAATATTTGTATCATTCTCAAAACTTTTGGCCATGACTGGAGGTAGACCAGTCTTTCCCATCCAGACTCAGGGGACCCCTGGTAAATAGAAAATCTCCTTGGGGCACCATTGACAAATAACTTTTACCAAAACACAAAAAAAACGTCCTAAAGAAAACAGGTCCTCCCAGTCAGAGTTTTGCGGCCCCCTGACAGGTTTCCAAGGCACCCCTGATGGGAACCACTGAGGGAGACATACCTATGTAAACCATAGAGAAGTGCACTCTCTTCCAATGTTTGATCAGAACTTGAGCCATCCATGTATTATATGAATGTCCAGTAAAGAAAGTCACCAGAACCCAGCATATCAACCCAGCCTCGCAGATAGATAGGTTAGGGTCACCAGAACCCAGCATATCAACCCAGCCTCACAGATAGATAGGTTATCGTCACCTGAATCAAACAGAGTACTCCCCTTGTGAATCGCTACCTCTGTTGCCAAGATATCACCATTTTTTTGTTACTATACAAATAAACACTTTGGAGAAATGGAGGCACAAGAGGAAAACACTGTGATTCAGGAGACCCTAACCTATCTATCTGGGTGGCTGGGTTGATATGATGGGTTCTGGTGATAGAATCCTTTTAAGTTGAATGATCCCTATAGTATACTACAATTTTGTTGCAGGGGTAGATATGGGGGAAATATCTGGCTGGCCACAGCTTTCCCCAGCAAAATCAGCTGCAAGATGAGATGAGCCCCTTAAAGAGCTATTTCTGAAGGCCTTCTAGATGGCAGACATTAGCACTCCTTATCTTGATTCACCAGACACATACTGTAAATTGATGCTAGAGATAGTCAATACTGACACCTTAGGTTTCCTAAGACAATGCAGTTTTATATGCTATTCAGGGTCTGCAGAAAGCAGGGTGATAATTCTAATGGCAGCCATTAGTAGTCACCCAGTATTTACTGTGACTGCGAATGGAACAGGGCAAATATAATCTTATTATGTGCAGTGTTTTCTGTATAGTCTTATAAAATGAAGCCTGTTCTATATAGTCTTATGATGTCTAGAATTCATTCCTGTGAAGTTTTATTATTTCACGCTCTCCTGAATCGCCTCATTCATCCTATGGACTCATTCATCATCTAGTAGCTGCACCCGCAGGAACCTCTGGTTTTTATTTCCTTTCCAAATTCTCTGTGTGGGAGAACAAAATAATTCACAAATGGCTGAATAATAGGTTAATATATACAGAATAATGGTCGCTTACTGTAAATTAGAAAAAAATATTAGGAGTCACCAAGGAGTTTTGCGGCCAGATAGACGTACAAGGCTGCCGGCGATGTGCTCTTGTTGAAGAGGGAGCTAGATGTCTGTCAGTGACTATTACTCACAAGGCATTATGGGAAAGGAGCTGGGGAGCTCATGCGCCCTCTATTGGATGTAACAGATCCAAGCAAATTGAGGATCTGTTACATCCAATAGAGGGCGCATGAGCTCCCCAGCTCCTTTCCCATAATGCCTTGTGATATGTAGATGCTAAGTAGAGGGCAAAAGGCAATTAAAATCTCTACACACCTTCACTGGTGCTCTCCTCAATGTGAGAGATTCTTGTCCCTAAGTGACTATTACTGTCAGTGTGCCCCCTACAGTGCCTGTCACCGTGCTCCATCTAGTGTTTCGTACAGAGCTGGAACCTGCCCCTGCCAAGCAGTGCCAGCCAGAGTGCTTCCCGTTTAATGCCTGTTATAGCTGCACCCTAATATAAAGTACCAGCTACAGTAACCCCACTTTCAGGAAGAATGCCCCCGAACGTGCCAGCGACACTAAATACCCGTACTTCTGGATTGCTCCTGAAGTGAGAAAGATGAGCAGTAGCCTAGCAGAACCAGGCAGATGCCAGGACTCTGCACTCTGGGAGCCCCACCGCTCCCTGTCCTGGTAGCAGTAGGCATGGACTCTTCACAAATCCCGGCAGCAATATACACTGTGCCCCCCAACACTGCATTACCACTTTTACTGCTGCTGCCATCAATACCATGGCATAAAGTGCTCCAAGACAGCCACTGCCAACTCAAGAGCTATGTTCCCTCATGTGATGATAGAGGTTCTGTATTATTACCTAATGATATTGGATATATTCACGTGCTAGGATGGCCCATACGTGTCACCTCACAACAGCCCTGGTGGCTACTCTGTCTCTTCAACAGCAAGAGACCCGACCCAGAAGCACAGAGGGACCACCAACAGGATGGGGAGGGCATAGGACAAACATGTAAAAAAAAATAGGGACAGCACAGGACAACTGGTACATTCTGGAAACAAAGAGAACCCACAAAGACCGGAGGGCAAACACAGAACTGGTCTTATACAGTATGTCTGCATATATGTAGTGGCTTTAATTCATGCTTTACTTAAGCTTCTGAGCCTAAAATTAACATGTGTATCTACCATGATAGTGCATTCTTATGTGGCAGATGGCCCCTTTACACAGCAGGGCATAGATCCAATTGCTACTTCTGCATCCCTTTAAATGGAAAGTAATTGTAATTATAATCCGCAGCCCCTTAAGCAGCAGGTCTATGGCTACACTCATAGCAGAGGTAGAAGTGTATCCCTGCATTATACACGTGAATAATGCTATTCAGCCCTGAGACCAGGGAAAACAGACAGACCTCCTCCTCCTCCTCCTCCTCCCAGCGTCTCCCTTTACCTGCAGCCAGGACATGTATCACATTCTGTCTATTCTCCGGCAGGGCTGAATACCTCTATTCACATGTAGGGGGAAGGAATACACAGACATTCTTCTCCTGCGCTGTGCAGAGTGATATGGCTGCTGGGTCCAGTTTACAGGATTTTAGGAGACTGGTAAAAAAGAATAGCCCACTACAATGATGTGTAAGCTGGAGGCTATCCCTAACACTATATACAGTCAGACAACTATATATAAATCTGCCATATATGACAAAAATCTAAATAAGCACATGCACTATATGGAGAGATGTATTGGTCCCCAGCTCTAAAGCATTGACTTCAGGTGTTTCATTCAGTGCCATTGCCCCTGGTGTATAAATCCAGCCCCCAACCATGTAGTCACCTTTTATGAAAGAATGGCTGGTTCACCAGAGCTCACTGAATTCTAGTACAGTAATAAGGCTCCATTCACACTGCAGATTTTCCACTGATTTTGAGCCAGATTCTGCATTGATTCCACCTTCCATTATTTTCAATGCTACCTATTCATCTCAGCCTAATCGTCCGGGCCTAACCAACAGCGGTCCACCCCAGGGAGTTGGGTGGCGGAAAATGAAGAGGAATCCAAAGCAGATGTCCGCCTTACATTCCTCTTCATTTTCTAACATCTCAGTGATCCTTAAAGAGGACCTTTCATGTCCTCATCAATGTGCGGTATTATATACTGCTAGAAAGCCAATAGTGGCGTCATGTGCCCCAGTGCTTGAGATATCGGTGCCCTTGGTTTCGGCACCGATATCTCCACACTGTCAGAAGGGCGGACCTTACAGCCTAGCGTCAATGCTGGGCTATGAGGATAACCCCCCCTGACTGTACTCTAACATAGCCTTGTACTGTCAGATGGTGCGTTCCTCACAGCTCAGCATCATAATTGGGTGGTAAGGAACGCCCCACGCCCCTCTGACAGTACAAGGCTATGTTAGAGTACAGTTGGGGGGGGGGGGCGTTCCTCATAGCCCAGCAATGACACTGAGCTATAAGAACCGCCCTTCTGACAGTGGGCGATATCTCCAGCACCGGGGCACATACCAGGAAAGCAGACAGTGCACTGAATCCAATGAACTGTTGGCTTACTAGCGGTATATAATACCGTACACTGGTGAGGACATGAAAGATCCTCTTTAATGGGATGTCACCGCTGTAACATGTCAGTTCATGGAATTTCTTCCCCTCTAGATATTCCTGTGAGTGGTATTACTGAAAAGTATAAGTATTTAGGGACCACAGCAACCACAAAGTGACATACAGAACACTTCAAGTAACTGAGCAGGGATGCCAAGTACTGAGGAGCATAGTGCATAAAAGTCACCAACACTCTTCTGGTATTAACATCAGCGCAAAACCTGTGCCAGGATTTTCTTGATATGGATTTCCATGGCTGAGCAGTGGCATTCAAGCCTTATGTTAGCAAGAATCAGATGGAGAGGTGTAAAGCACAATGCCCACTGGACTCTGGAGAGGAGGAAACGTGTCTTGTGTAGTGACTGATCACACTTCTATATCGGACAGTCTGAAGGACCAGTCTAGGTTTGGTGACTGCATTATGCCAACTGTAATACTATGGGGTTGTTTTTTAGGCCTTGGACTAGGCCCCTTAGTTCCAATGAAGGGAAACCTTATTGCTTCATCATACCAAGCTATTTTGGACAATTGTATGTTTCCAACTTTATGCGAATAGTTTGCGGAAAGCCCTTTTATGGCGCAGCATGACTGTGCCCCAGTGCACAAAGCAAAGTCCATAAAGGAATAGTTGGGGGAGTTTGGTGTGAAAAAAACCTAACTGGGCCAAACGGAGACCTGACCTCAACCCCATTAAGCACTTTTGGGATGAGCTAGAAAGGAGATTGTGAGCCCGGCCCTGTACATCAGGGTCTGATCAGCTCCATATTAGGTCCTATTCACACATCAGTACAATTTCTGATAGATCTAACAGCCATACTGTATGCTTTCCGTTCCGTTTTTGATGGGTGTCATCTATTTTGCTTTAGCTTTTAAAGGGGTTGTCCCATAACGGACACTTAACCCTTACATTTCAGTTTGATATCCAATAATATCCATCAGAGTTGTAGCTAGGATTCCCTTCACCGGTGGCAAAGGCTTAGTTCACACTTGAATACATAGACGTTGCTTTTTGGCACACCCTTGGCCACTTACCTCCCCCAGTTCCCACTGTTTTTGATATCAGTTTTAGTCACTTTACGTAATTCTTTTCAGTGGCAATGGCTATAGGTAACATTTTTATTTGAGAGGGGAGAGAAAGCTGCTACCAAAGACTTCTGGCTTACTGAACTCAGGAGAGCCCCATACACATAAAACAGTCAACCGATGCTGCTGAAATTGGCATATACTTATCCCCTATCCTGTGAAGAGGGTATACATTTTGTTTGTGGGTACACGCCTTTAACCACTTCATGACCGAGTCATCATCCTTGATCTATGATTGGGCACATTTGCATTTTTTTTTTTGTTAATAACTGGGAAAATTTAAAAAAGGTAGAAAAGTGTCTGTTTTTTATAGCACAAAGTGCTTATTTTTTAAAATGATTTTTCCTCTCCATTACAATTATCTTTAAATATGTTTTTGTCTTTTTTTATACATTGTGCCCCCAGAAGGTCATAATATACCTTTGGGGGGCATTTCAATATTAAATTATTATTATGTACTACAGAGTTGATCTTGGCCCTTTGAGACCCAACCATTGTAGCTCCCCAACACCTGGTGGTCATGCGACTGCCAAGTTGGCTTCCATAGCTTAATACACAGCACTAAGGAGCACTCTGTATGCAGCAATAAAGAAAGCAGGGAAGGTAATAAACTATTCCTTCCTTCTCTCTGGTGAGTCCAGCTGTCACTTCCTAATCTCGGGCAGCTGCAAGCTCTGCAGTGACGTACCAGTACACCATAGCAGAGCTAAACGGCGATCCCCATGATCGTCAATGGACGTTTAGCAAGGGGTTAAATACCGATTCCTTTTCCGCCACTTACATTATTATGTGCATTTAACCTGTATAACACCATATTAAAGAGGACCTGTCATGTCTTCAGCGCAATGGAACTCCACTGCTTTTCTGATACTAGCTATTTTTTCCTACCATCAACCATTGTCTCACAATCATTAGTTTCAGACCCCAACGCTAGTAAACTGCCAAGTGGGCGGCTATCAATGCCCAGAGTCAGTCACTGAGACTGACTTGTCAAACTCTGACCAGTGGAGAGCACCCACTTAGGACGATCTCTACTGTACTGCATTACATAGACAATCCATTAATCTAAAAAGACACTGTGTAATGCTTAATTTCCCCAGTGGTGGCAGTGCAGGGAAACTGAACACTTGGTGGCAGGTTGACTAAGATCATCTTATTTTTAAAGGAACTCTTCTACCAAGAAGCGATTGCCCAAAGCGGAGAACCCCTACAGAGAAGTGCAATGTAAGAACTTCTCCTATTTATTCTAGTAGGTGCCCCAAAGGTCAGTCTGCTTCTTATAACCACTGTGTATGGTCTTAAAAGCAGTCGGTGCCAAGGTTGAGCCAATATCATGATTTACAGACTCCACCAAAGCAGGAGACATGCATAATATTTGTTATATATACACTATATGTCAAATTTATAGCAATACATAGATCTATAGTCTCCTGAAAATTAAATGTGAACCAGGAAGACCCTGTCTTTACCCCTGAGATAGACAGGCACATATAATAGATTGTGCTGCTATGTAATCCTCATCCATTTGGAAAGAATCAATAAAGCTGCCAGTGTTTTAATGCCATACATAACAGCGATACCTGATCCTCACTAATACTCCCAATATAATACAAAACACACTGGTGTCTGGTCTTCATTATACCGCATGTGAATGATAGGAGCTATCTCAGATACACGTATAATGTACATCATATGCTATAGCTTACAATAGCGGCCATACAAGTTAAAGCTTGTTACGTTTAGAATAACTGTAATAATACCGCAACCTGACATGAATGATGGCCTGGCATGCTTGATTTTACCTTTTATATGCTGCTAGTACTGTGCCAATCCAGCTTTGGGCTAAATAGTGGAGTCAGGATGTAGAGTAAAAAAAAAAAAAAAAAGGTACTCACCTACCCCCAGTCATCCGTTAACATGGTGCGTCCCCTGTTGCCTCTGGTGCCGACACGGATGAGGATCCAGTAGCCAGTGCAGCCTCGGCTGCCACATGTTGGGTAACATTGGCGTCAAACATGTGACTGCTGAGGCCAGTTATTGCCTGTACACTTTGCACTTCCGGCCTTGCCAGTAATATAGGCTATTGAATGTATAATTTTTTACATATTTACTTTCTTAGGAATTCAATCACTGGTTTTTGTGTGAATTAGAGGATCTTTACAGCTTCTCACTGACCATGGCCATCAGCCATTTATGAAGGAGTCGAAGCAGAAGTTGGAGTCGGTGGGAACGAAGTTTAATCCATGATAAGAAGTCTTATAATTTTGATGTACTTCATTGCCAGTCTATTGAAAGCAGAGAAGTAGCAAGAAGGCTTGACAAAGCATACATTTTCCTCTGACACTTCGTGACCCTGTGCTCTGCTATTTCTTATTATAATGCTGCCATTTATGATTCATATCAGCCAATGGATTCTTCGATTTGTTATCTGTGTTTGGAAAAAAAAACTAAAAAGGTTGATACTGTTTGGTCGCCATGAGCTCATTCTTTCTATGGGAACACTGAGACGGGGGATATTATACTGGGGACACAAACATCTTTGTAAGGGGCATGCACATGGTGGAAGGTAAAGTGAAATCTGAGGATGTCTCCACCTCAGATTCCTCTTTAAATTCCAACCCTGTGCATCAAATCCTGCCATGGACAACATCTGCAAGGAGTTTGTATGTTCTCCCCGTGTTTATGTGGGTTTCCTCCGGGTACTCCGGTTTCCTCCCACACTCCAAAGACATACTGATAGGGAATGTAGATTGTGAGCCCTATATGGGACAGTGACTGACAATATCTGTAAAGTGCTGCAGAATATGATGGCGCTATATAAGTAAGCATAATAAATAAATAATAAATCCCACGGCAACTATGCTACTCCGATGAATTAACATCCTTGTAATACAAGGGTGGCCTGAGACAGCCATACTGGGAGCCACTTGCATTGAGGGAGAATCCGAAGTGGGTAGACCACCTCTATAATGTCCATGTGTCCTAATAAAGCACATGGACGGGATCGCCTTCATAAGACTGTATTTCCATTTTGGATTAGACATCTGTAAGGAAATCCAACGAGCTGGAAAACAATGCAGAGATAATATCCACGTCCAGCCTCCTTGTTGAACATAATATGCACCTTTGATGAGGATTTTATTTAAAGCTGAAAGCTGCGCAAGTGCTCCGAACCGCAAAGACATAAATCAGTTCTGCTAAACCTGGAAGTCTCACATTACTCACTATGTGGCGAGGGTTAATTGTATGTTTTTGTCATTTTTCTGAAACACTTGTATTCGCCACAAAATGACACCCATAAGACTTACATTATTGCTTTAAATATAACTTGGCAGGCCAGCGCTTGGCGTGTTTACTTCCTGCAAGAAGAATTACCTATAATTTCTGTGCAAGTCAATTATCTCCAGCGTCTGCCAGAGAGACATCTGTATGGATTAGTGTTACACACAGGACGAGGTCTGTGCATCTGATGGTTTACGTATTACTCATATTATTTGTAGCCACGCAGCTCCTCAGAAAACTATGTGCTGGGGTAAAGCACAGCCATCTGGTATCTAACACTTCCACAATAATCTGGTCTACGACTTATGTGCGGTACAGAACTTTCTTTATGTTTTTCTGTGGTGTCTGAGACCCCCTGATGAAAATGCTTGCATGAATCCAGATCTCGCTGTAAATGATATCATCACCATGACAGAATGAGTAAAAAAATAGTATAGCAAACACTCTCAAAGGCAAGCGGACACTTCAGGTCTGCATTTTATGAGACATAGGATGGGATACCAGCATGGTGTAATACATCCAGATGTCTCATGGACTGCAGGCCTAAAGACTGAGCATTGCTATTTATTGAGGGGAGTGGGCTAGGTGTGTATTAGTTTTATTATTTATTGGCTCACTATTCCTGTGTGGGGGACACCACTACTGAATGAGCACTTTTACTAAATAAGGAGAACTAAGGGGACACCATTAAGGCCTAATGTACACGACCGAGTGTGCAGGCCGATGCTCCTCCAAGAGGGCATCCGATGGTCCGTTCCGATGAACGTAGAGCAGGTCCTATCCTGCTCTGAGTCATCAGGACAGAACTTATTGGAAACCCCCATAGAGGTAAGTACATCACAGAGTGCACTCAGATGACGCTCCGAGTGTATTCCGCTGCAAACTCTGCTCCACATCGGATGGCACACTCGATCGGTCGTGTGCATAAGACCTAATGAATGAGGAGAAGTAAGGAGGCACCATTACTGAATGAGGGGCCCAAAGGAAAGCACTATAACTAAATGAGGGCCACAAATGCATTTCTATTGGGAATTGGGACACTAAGCAGCACCATTACAGCATGAGGGCACCCTACTGAGTGAGGGGAATGAAGAGAGCACAATACTAAGTTGTAGTATTATACGGTATTATTACTGTGTAGGGAGCCCCATTATTGTGTAGCATTACTGTGTTGGGAGCACTATTATATCTGAAGACAAAGGAGACCAGTAGGCTTATGACCACTATGTATCTGTATGTAACTGTATAGTGCACTAAGGGGGACAGCAAACTCTGCATAGATGTGGTGAGTGGGAGTAGTCTTCATGGTGGTCTGGGCCAGATATTCACTTACATAAGGTCTACAGCATGTTATACAGAGTGCTATATGGGCATCGCATGGTGCTATTATAGGTTATAATGGTCTTCCTGGTAGTTCTAGTAGTCATAGACGGTGTTGTTTGGTTGTGTATGATTGTATTATTCAGAAATATGCTATTATATTTACATTAGTTTTTATGACAGGGTAAATTATTTGGTTCAGGGCTTATGCATTTATAGGAACAGATTCCAGGCCCAAAGTAATAACCACGAACAGCGTACTCGTGTCCTACTATATCTAAGTGTCTTACTATGTATCAGTCACAAGATATGGTCATAGACTCTGTTTAGTTGACTTTGCATTGTGACTTATTTGTATTTCACTTATTTACTGTATATCTGCACTCATGATATAAAACTTCAATAAAAACCATTAAAATGAAAAATAGTTTTTAAAGCTGGTGTCTTGAATATTTTTTTTTGGTAGTGGGACACATGCACCCGCCAAGGGCTTTCCATGTGATCCCCCTAAACTCATCTGACTTCTGACACTCCTCTACCTCTTGGTCATCTTTACAACATTCTTAGACGGTATTTACAAGACATTACAGCGTTACTTGATGATGGTGAGTCAATATGGAAACAGCAGTGAGTGCTCACAAAAGCTCTTCAGTAACTTGACCCAACATAACCCAAAGATTAATATTAGTATGAAGTGCACCAAACAAAAAAGACTGTTTCCTTGTCAGAACACAGTTTACCTGTTTAGACTCTCGGAGCACCATCTCAGGTTCGTCATCATTGGTGACAATAGGGTCTGGAGTACAGGATAGCATCTGCAGTTCTGCTTCTATTTTAGCCAGCTTATCAAGGTCACCAGGTTGTGGAGTATAGCCTTCACCAGGCACAAGCCAAAGAGAAACACTGGCCTAGAAAATAAATACATCCACAATCCATGGACAGAAATCATGGATAATAAGATAGAAGATTTCACTCACATATTGACAGTAATAAGACCATGTTTCACTTTATGCTTCTCCGATTGTCCAGTATTCTGAGATGTGATGAGACATTTGCTAGGGCCCTATGATGTTCTGCCACTGTAGCTGTCCTAGTGCATGCATGTGGTACAAGGATCACTATAGTTACAACTAAATATCTTTTCATGCCCCCACACCAGAATGTCCATCTGCATAATTATATCTATAATAGATAGATAGATAGACTAGAAATAAAGCAAGACAACACCAACCAAGGAAGGCCTTCCCAAAGCATCTTCAAATAATGGAGCCATTTATTGGAGCTCGGACAACACAGTACGTATAGATAGATAGGAGACAGATATACAGATATGAGACAGAGAGATAGATTGAAGAATAGATATATACTGTGAGACTGCATGACAGCTCCCCCACACTCAGGGTTTGCAGCTTTTTGCATACAGGAACTATCCGGTTCATCTATTAACTATCCCCTGATGAGCACCCTTGTTTGGGGTAGCGAAAAGCATCAAGGAGACACAATTAGGGCAATTCAGGGTCAGGGCGGGAGTTATTTTGTGGGGTGTCAGGGCTATCTAGGGTGTAGTCTCCTGTACCCATCTTTCCCCCTGCATGACCCAAAGAGATTTTTGCTGTCCACCCACAACCGGAACTGGTAAGATTGTTCCATTGTTTTTAGGACTACCATTTATTTTAAATGATGAATTAAACATTAAGTTTTATAATTCTGTATAGAAAAGATCTGTGCTTTGGATTTTATTTTGATTCTCCATGACACATGTCGCAGCTATGGTTGAGTTAACTGGGGTGCTGGTGCCATCATTACATGGTGGAATAATCCATCCATACTGAAGTGATTATGATGGTTTGGATCTGTTACTTCTTCTCCTGCTATATAGATGCTGTAATGTGGCACTTAATAAAATTGCAGCACTTAAGCCTACGACTCACCATGATGTCATCATCACTGCAGCCATCTTGAACATCCCCCAACAGCTGCTCCAGCCGCAGCTTTTCGTCGTCCATTAGAAGGACATGGGACCCGGCGTCTTTCACTAGCTGTAATATAAACAGGCAGTCAGATCTCATTAGGGCCTGGCTCCATCCGAGTGGTCATGCCCAGCTCTGCCAAACATAACAAGCTTTTACATTACATTTAGCAGGAGTGCTAACCAGATTAGCTTCCCGACTACTTACATCAGGGTGTGTAACCATCAAGCAGCTCCACAAACTCATCTGACACATAGGACCTCTTTCTATTACATCGGGAAGAATAAGGCGCGTGGTAATAATATAGATAGACCTTGTTCAACCACAAGAGCCCACGTGATGAAACATCTAGAATGTGTTCCACAGAACTCATTGACCTCAAGGAGGAAAGCCAAAATTATAGGGAGTTGTCCATTTTCTATAGAAGACTCTGGCCACATTACCATAGTAATGCATTCAACATGTTGTGGAAGTTATATATGACATGTATAAAGGAGCAATAAAGAGCATTGTATGAAGAGGATATAGGCGTAACTAGAAATTCCTGTGTCCCAATGCAAAATCTGTAAAAGGCCCCTAAACTACTTAGTGTCTTCTTATATGGCAGGGAGACCTTTGGAATCCCTTAGGCCCAGGTACAAGTGCTACCTCTGTAAGCCCTATAGCCACGCCTCTGGAAAAGTAGATTTATAACATTCACAATAGTTATACATCACTGCCAGCTGTGCTTTGGTATAGCGTCTATATTTGAGTGTTGGATATAGACATGGGGGAAGATTTATCGAAAATGGCGTTTTCTTTGCCAATCTTGATATGCCCTGTGCACTTAATTTATGTCAAGGCATACCCGTGCCTCCACTAGTCTGTGCCCCTATAATGACCACTATTTACGTCAGAAAACAGTAGAAAGTGACAATTTGCCAAGGTCAATGGCCCAACCCTAACCATGTCCCCTTTCCAGAAACTGTTGAGGGCAGCGTAAACTATCATTTGTTTAATTTTTTTGGTCTTTTTTTTTTCTTTCCAAAAAGTCTCAAACCAAGGTTTGCAAACATTTATTTCAGTTTTCTAGCGTAAAAGAATTAGAAATCTTCACCATTGTGTTCAAGAAGAAGGAATAGAGCTCTCATGTCTAATGGAACTATTCATTTTATTAAAAAGATTGTTAAAAGTTTTTTCCAGAAATTTAATATTGATAACCTATCCTTAGGATAGGACATCAGTATCGTATTGTCACTTGGCACGCCTATCGATCAGCTGTTTGAAGAGGCTGTGGCGCTAGGGAGTCATGTGACGTATTTGCTGCTCAATCCCATTCAAGTGAATACCAAGCACTGCTGTATACTATGTTCAGTGCTGTGCTTGGTACTCAAGGAAAAGTCTGCAGCACTCAACAGATGCCGGGTGTCCGATCTAAGATTGTTGACCCATCCTAAGTAAAGGTCATAAATATAAACCATATAAACATCCTGGAAAACCCCTTTAAAAGAGTAGTGTTCTACATCAGTGGGCCTCACAGCAAAAATGAAAATGGACCCCCATTATGGTGCCAATTTTTGCCTTGATAATTGTTTTCCCTATAAATTCTACCCACAAATAATAGCCATATGCTTCAGATACCCATCGACCAAATAGACAGCTATGCCTCTACTACATGCATGCTTGGCCAAGTGAGCCTATGTTCTGAATAGAGAGAGGAGAAAGCTGCTCCCAGACTCCTTTGTTGGTGGCTTACAGGATCTCCCTCGAGAAGATAAGGATCAGGTATTTTGCAATCCAACGGCCTGATTGTACTCTCCTCAGACACCCCCATACACATTAGATGGCCATCTGGTTCTGCCAAAATCGGTGGGTTCAGCCTATATCAGCTATAACAAATTGTGTAGAAAATGTAGTTAGAATTGTGCAAGCAAGGAATGTTAAAAACCCCTGAGCAGTCATCTGGGTGGAGTTGTTCCTGTGAATAGTCATGCAGTCTGGGCTATAATCACACCCAACGTTGCATGATGGATATGCCTGAATCCCCAGAATCTCTGCAGAAATCCTGCACATGCTCTGTTGAGTCCTGCTTCCTAGGCATGTAAAGTACATCCAGCTTTACTCCGAAAGCTTTACAGAGCATGTGCAGGTGTATGTGACGATTCACTGGAATGAGTCAGCTCAAATGACTACATGGTCAATTTAGTGTAAAGTAGAACCTGATTCCCTTTAAAAGGAGCCAAGCCTATAAATGATGTCCATTGGCAGGTAAATATTAGGCGATAAGGAAAGAATCCAAAAATTTAGAAGCCAAAAGCCCAAAATTTCTTTATATACAGTAACTAACTCTAACAATTCTTCAGAATAGACAACATCGGTGGGACCGATATCTTTGACTAATTCCAAAAACTATAGGGTTTACTAAGAAAATATGCATCTCCAGCTTACAACAGGGCACCATGGGCATAATGAACACTACAATCCTTAAGTGTTTCTCAGCAGACAGCCCACTTCATTTTAGGAGTATACATAATGTTAGAAGATCAGTTTAGGAAGAGTTTTCCTTTAAAGTGAGACAACTATAAAGCTGGGCGTACACTTTATACAGCTAGCCCTCGAGAGCCCCTCAGACATTCCCTTGCACAGCTCAGCTGGGTGTGCATGTGTTCTGAATTGCAAGGGGAAATGATCCACTGCCAGACACCTCTAATGGTGGCTTATGTCTCGTAACAATAAACAGATCAGACATGTTGCAATCCAACAGCCTGATCCTTCTGCTCCCCGACATCTACCGATGGGGAGGGATGGTACACTTCCATCAATTGGCTGGTCCAAGCTATATGGTCGTGTTCAGCCAACATTAAATGGGTTATGACATGACAGTAGGATACTGGATAAATTTCTCATCAGTGTGTTCATCCACTGGGACCCGTTAAATCGTGAGAAGAGGGTGTTTTTTTCACACAGCTATCTCTGGCGATCCCATTGAAATGAATGAAATGGCTACAATCTCAACGCGAGTAAAACTCCTCCCATTCTCAATAACTTGTGGCATAATCCCTTTAATCTAACGTGTATTACAGGTAAAAGTAATACCCACAAGATAGGAGTTGTCTTTAGCGTGCACACACCTCAATGTTCCTCTGGATGAAATTGACTCTTCTATGATCTTTATTCTTCTTTTTGTGATGTGATTTTTCACTGCTGCTTATGTCAGCGGTTTCCATACCAGAAACATTACCTGAAATCACAGGTGCCAAGATGAATGGTATGGCATCAAGAAATTCTCAACACAGTAATAGTAATAGTCTAGAATACATAAAACATGACCAAGCACATTGATAATGTCTCCAGGACTAATATACGATGAACTTTTCTTCACAGTCATCAAATTCTTCCCCAGACAACCATTATGCATAGTGAAATGGTACACTCTATACAGGTGTGTCCTTCCTTACCTTTCCTCATGGCTGGACATATATGTGTTTTGTGAGATGACCAGCTATACAAAACCACATGATTTCCTGATATTCTGTCACAAGTTGTCTATCCTGTATGTGTCTATGTGAGGCCACTCAGGGGTTGAATTATGAACGATAGCCTGTTAACGGTTTTGCTAGAATATAAGAATATTGTAAGGGTGGACACATCTGTACATTATAGGGGTTTTCCCAAGAAGCAAGATATCCAATATTTACCCCCCTTGGTCAGGCAGCGGGCGGACTGCTTCTTTCATTTCAATGGCAGCACCGGAGATAACCAAAAGTCCCCCATTCTCCTGATCAGTGGGTGTCTGAGTGGTTGGACCCACACTGATCCTATAATGATTATAAGATAAGGGAACTTTCGTGGGAAAATCCCTTTAAGGGTAAGCCTACGCGTCCCAGAATTGTGGCAGATTTTACCAGCAGATTTGTGCATGTAAAATAAGCAGTGGGATACGGTTCTAGATAATCGGATGGGTGTGCACAAATCTCATCTACATGCTGTGAAAACTTTCTGCATGGAAACTGACCTTTGGTGTGGATTTTAGCCAAGGTATGACAATTTCTACTACACAGATTTCCCTTCTTCAGTGTAGCATGGGTGAAAATTATGGTCAGCAAATTTTACACTTTTCGCTGTAGATTCGTGATGGAAAATCCACCTTGTGTAGACCTACCCTAACAGTGCTATAGCAGTAGCTATATAACTTACACTGTAGGTACGGCCCTGCAATGCAATGATCCTGGTTACCTTGAGAGTCTTCCAGGTCCTCATCATAGTCTTCAGGTGGAAGTTGAGTGGAAAACAATGGCGGGAATATTTTTTCAAAGACAATGACGTCTGCTGAGCAACAACAATACAAAAGAACAGTCAGAATTTTGCTAATCATAAATAACCAACATCATAGTAAGAGTGATTGGGATCCCTACAGCAAGACATATGCAGTATAATACACCAGTACTAGATGGCAGGTGAGAGGAACTAGCAGCAGCAATTCCTGGCCACAGAGCATGTCAGCCTGCCGCCCAAATATTGTACATGTAACATATAAATCTGCAGTGTTATATACAGCTCTATAATATAGCACTCATGTGGGGCTATACAGTTCCTTGAATTATTTCGCCATTTCAAGGAATCGTGAAACCGCTGTTAGGCCTGCCAGGAAGTCTGATATATTCCGTACTCGCTTTGGCCTCCGGCTATAAACCGCTTCTTCCCTGTAGTCAATAGTAAGGTGGTAAGACTGGGAAGCCTACAACAAATATATCAGACTACTTTCCCCATGCCAGATCACTGAACTTTTTCTAGCTTCTATAAGCAAAAACGTGAGATTAAAATTGAGAAGTCGCCCATAAACTTGAATAAACAGATATTATTTTTGGCAAAAATCGCCCAACCCTACAGTCAGGACTGGTGAACGTTGACAATGGCCAAATACGCAGCCATTCTGCAGCAATTCCACAGCATATGGATTGTGCGGTGGATTCATTGGGATTTTTACCCCATAGAGTGAAGGGATAAAAGCCATGGTGGAAATCCACAACATGCTTGTTTTTCTATTCTGATGTTTTCTCCACATGTGGATGGATTATTGAAACCCCTATTCGGATAAATTGTAATAGGTTTAAAATCGGCTCCAAATTCCGTCCTGAATCAGCCATGGAATCCTTGGCAGGATCGGGCAGAATTCTTATTTTTTCAGCGTCTTGCCGTGGATTCTGTGGCTGATTCAGCTAAAGAGCCGGCAGCACAAGCCTCAAGTGGATTAACCCCATCGTGTCCTGAGCTGGTTAGTGAGTAAACCTGTGGCAAAAAGCCAGTGAAAGTAGAGAGGAATCAGCGGCAGACGACCATCTCAAATTCCTCTTCACTTTCCAACATGGGCCCTATATTGCTGCAGATTTACAATGCTGAGTGTGCACAGTGTATGAATCCACCCTTATGACTGCCTTTTGTGGTTAGTGGCTATCATGTACCAGTCTGATTTCCATTCGATCACCATAACTTTCAACAGCAGAATGTTTTCTATCCAGGAAGACGGAGGAGGAGGAGGGAATACATTACATTTTATACTACAGTAGTGGTTTGGCATATATATATTTATTCCATAGGAGAACCCTTAAAGTGAACTTGTCACGCTTACAATGCAGTGTAACCTATGGACAGCATATTACAGAGCAGGAGGAGACGATGTATAATTTTGTGGGGAAAATTTTGGTGTAACTTGCAATGCATAGATCCAAATTCCTGCTCATACTGAGTTTAGGAGTCCAGTGGGCGGTCCTATTCAATGACTGCTAGTTATGGATGCACACTGAAATAGAGAAGGCCGACAATGCCTTACTAGGACCACCCACTGGACTTCTTGTCGAAGGGAAGTGTACTTACACAGTCTGGCAGTGTAGAGACACTCCACCAACTGGTAACACCCATTGTCAATGTATTCAAATATTTCCAGGAGGAATAACAGAACAACAGAGTTCTAAGAAAAGATGCTACAGAACTGTTAGGCTCCATTCAGATTAGATATGTCAGGAGAGGTGACAGGTCCTTTTTGAGGATGGGTGTACTTTCTATATAAAAGGTCAAAAAATTGAATTACAACAGAAGATACATTTGCACTTGGAAAAAATATGGCACACCAAATACAATACTATTGAAATTTTCCTAAAAACTGAAGCAAAGACCTAAGAAGGCGCTAGTGGGAGAGACTATAGGAAAGTCAAACAATGGCTGACTTCAAACATTCTTGGTGGTGGGAAGAAGTAAATAAAACAGGTGGCACAAGACGGATTTGCTTCAAGGGCCATTTGAACGCACATGTCAATGGAAAAATAAACTAAGCACTGGCCAAAAATGTCAAACACCCTACTTTTCCTTGGAAACCTGTAAAAGATTGTCCACTTAACACCTGGTCAATACACACAAAGTCTACCGCTGTGTGAAGTTCCTTTAGTGATCTGTGCAGGTTTTTCCATACAAACAAAGCCGTAAGTATCTGTACATAGCAACTGTAAGAAGCTTCTATACACTGGCCTAATAACGGAGTATCCACAGAACCTAAAAAAAATCAGATGAACAGAGAAGGAGAGAGATTTTGGGTGGTTTTAGAAGAATACATGACTTGATTACTATTTATGGGATTATTTAGAGGAATCCAGCCAGGTGATCTGAGATCTAATCTTGGACCATCACTGATTTCCTGAATGAAGCTTCATACACACAACCGTAGTTGTTTCAAGTATATTTTCCGAAATTGCGGATACAATATGGACCCATTCATTTCTATGGTCCCATATATAAGCACCTAGCATTTACTGATCAGTGCCCGGGCTGTAGGAACTATCAATAAATTATGGAGCAGGTCCTATTCTTGTCTGTATTTGTGGCACAGACTCACCTATACAAGTGGAGGGGATCACACAGGTCTTTTGCAGATCCATGAATATGGATGACATACTGATGCAAAGCGAACATGTTTTTTGCGAATTGCGGTTCAGTATTTGCAGCCAGTAAAACCACTATGGTCATGTGCATGTAGCCTAAAGCAGCTTTATCACTAGTTCCACAATACTGGCTGATCGCCGGGAGTGATCGGCTGAACAGGCTGTCTTCATAAAAACAAACCTATTAAAGGGAATGCGTCACCGGAAAATGACTTATTTTTAAGCCAAGTTTTGTTAAACATATTTTAATATTTTTTTTCTACCTATTTTTTCATTTTCCATGTCACTATATGTATTTATTTTTTAAAAGTACTATATCCTGCAATTTTCACTCTGCCCACTAAGCCTAATAATAGTATGACACTCGCCAATTCTCTTGGGGGTTTTCTTTGCAGCAGTCACCTCATTTACATGATAGAGGGTAATAACAATGAATGCAGAATTACATTTCAGTGATTTACCACTCTCACAGGAGGACATGGATGTCAGATTATGATACAATGTGCATTCTTAAGGGCCTTTTGCACAAGATGATAATTTGTCAAATTAGGTCACAAGTACCCAAAGGGTAGTCCCATTCCTGGGACGTGCTCCGGCTCCTGAAAGTAAGTCCTGTCCAATGACTCCAGGAAAGCTGTAGAACAGTGGAGCATTCAGGCAAGACCACTGGGGGACAATTTTGGCATGGTTTACTCATTAGAACCGAAGTACTATCGCTTATTCACAGTTAGGAGATAACTTGCTAATTGTGGGGGTCCAACCACTAGGACAACCACCAATCGAGAATAGGGGTTCCTTGTGCCCCTAAATGAATGGAGTAGCTAGTCATGCTATGGGAATGAATGGTGCAGAAACATGTATGCTCGACCTGCTGCTCCATTCACATGTGAGAATGGAACGCCCATTCCTGTGCCTGATGGGGGCCCTAGCAATCAAACCTGGATCAATTAGCATGTTAAAGGGGTTTTCTTGAACTTACAAACTGATGACCTATCCTTAGGATAGGTCATTAATATGTGATCAGTGAGGGCCCGGCACCCAGGACCCCGCCGATCGGATGTTTGAGGAGGCTGCATTCCTAACAAGCACTGTGGCAATGATGTCACATTCATCAGTCACATGACACAGCAGCAACTCAGTCCCTTCGAAGTGAATGGGGCTGAGCAATAATACCAAGCACAGTCCCTATGATATGTACAGCACATTACTTGATATTTAGTGAAGAAGCCACAGCGCTCACTGAGTGCTGCAGCCTCTTCAACCAGCTGATCCGTGAGGGTCCTGGGTATCCTAAGGATAGGTCATCAATATATATGTCCAGGAATACTCCTTTATGTCCTATGCTGTGGATAGAGGGTAACTTGAAATAATCAGAATACCCTTTAAGCCCCTTACCCAGCTCTGTTATTAACTTGGTAATGTCACTGAAATATCTGTTTGCCATAGAAATCTGCTTTGTCTCTGTAAAAATACTCAGCTCTGACTCCAAAACTTCTGTGGATGCAGATTTACCAGGAATAACTCTTCAGAGGTAAGCTGTACCCCTAGGCATCTGCAGGTAGCGTACTGTATGTAGCCTCCTTCAGGAACGTATGGAATGTTGTTTTGGTATACTGATAAGGATCGACATTACGGGCGCACAATGGAGCACTCACTTTAGTCACCTGACACCAATTTTCAGGACGAGAACTCATTTTGAAAGTTTTCTATAAGGAAATCTAGTAGCTTAAAGGTCTTTATAAGGAATCTTGTTCAGAAAAAGGAAACGCAGTCTAAGAATGATTTTACAAAACGCAGATCTACAATGTCAGAAAAATAAATTCACATAGGAGGCCGGCAACCCTGGTACTAGGCCAAGCCTGGCTCCATGACAGAAAACGGCTTCCATGTTATCTGCCGTACCAGGTTGCCAGGAGGTGGACACAATGTGGACTGCTCATCCAAGACCGACAATATAAGGTTACGGATTCATTAAACTGCGGTTAACCCCTTCAGACGATCCAAGCGCAAGCTATCAAAGCCAGAAGATTTATAGGGAAAATATTTCCATCCACTTTCATCCATAATCCCAAATCTAAAGCCATCTAAACCTCCTATGTTAGGAAGGGGATTTGTGGCTATTACATATTAGATAATGCCCTCCTATTGTAAATAATAAGAATATTAGAAGTTACCCTGAGTTACATGGCCTGCAGACTAGTCGTGTAATACACATCAACAGATGTACATAAAATGGGTATAAACCTGATATTCTGAAAGTGCAGCGGAGGACAGCGCTGGGGGACTGTCTAGGATTTATTTGTCGTGACCAGGATGCTGTGTCTGGCATAGGTGGTAGTGGTAATAGAGGACATTGGGACTGGCAGTGGGGACACCGGGGATGGTAGTGAAAGGCTTAGCAGACAGCAGTGGTGGGCATAGAGGATAGCAGTAAAAGGCTTAGTGAATGGCAATGGATGGCAATGGAGGGCATGATAGATGGCAGTGAAAGGCTTAGCAGACAGCAGTGGTGGGCATAGAGGATAGCAGTAAAAGGCTTAGTGAATGGCAGTGGATGGCAATGGAGGGCATGATAGATGGCAGTGAAAGGCTTAGCGGACAGCAGTGGAGGGCATAGAGGATGGCAGTAAAAGGCTTAGTGAATGGTGGTGGAGGGCAATGGAGGGCATGATAGATGGCAGTGAAAGGCTTAGCGGACAGCAGTGGAGGGCATAGAGGATGGCAGTAAAAGGCTTAGTGAATGGTGGTGGAGGGCAGAGTGGATGACAGTGAAAGGTATAACAGATGGCAGTGGAGGGCATAGTGGATGACAGTGAAAGACTTAGTGAATGGCAGTGGAGGGCAGAGTAGATGACAGTAGAGGCACAGTGGATGGCAATGGAGGGAAGAGTGGATGACATTGAAAGGAGTAACAGATGGCAGTGGAGGACATACTGGATGACAGTGGGGGCACAGTGAATGGCAGTGGTGGGCATGGTGGATGGCAGTGAAAGGCTTAGTGAATGACAGTGGAGGGTATACTGAATGACAAAGTAGGCACAGTGGATGGCATAGCGTATGGCAGTGGAGGGCATAGCGTATGGCAGTGGAGAGAATTGTGGAAAGCTGCGAAGACCATTGTGGATGGCAGTGGGGGCACAGTGTATGGAAGTAGGAGGCATAGTGTATGGCAGTGGGGCACATTTTAGCTTGCAGTGAGAAGAATTATTGCTGCCACTGTGGTATCCATTAGAGCTGAGACTGGAAGAGTTAACCCCTATATTACATGCTCTGTACTACAGGCTTAGTCATATGTAATACTACTATTACCCTCAGCAATAATAATAATGGATTACTGGGGGTGAAAAATACAAGACCTGCAGGTATGAGCTGACCACTGCAGCGGATTACATCTATAAAATGCTGTTCAGATGGGAGAAGCCCTTTAGGCTGACATCTTACCAGAGTAGTATGCACACGTCTAAAAATGTGACAAGTCATCAAAGTGCACCAAATCCAGAAAAGAAAAGAAAGAAGATATACTGGGCGAAGACACATCTCAAGAGATTGCTAGAAGACACAGAGTGACTTAGTAGAATAAGCAGGAAATGATTGAAGACCTTACACATAATCCTCGCTGCCAAATACAAGAAATATTCTACCATAAAGCAACTGAGAAAATGCAAAGAGGAGACAGGAGGAGTAACACGTGGAAATATGAGGACATTCTGAGGAGTTTATCTGAATGCTTAGATAGCTACTTGGTAAAGAACCAAAACTAACACTAACTCGACTAAAAACCGGCCAAAAGCAACGTAAGAAACCGGTGCACGCTCTACAGCGATCTCACAGTCTACATTCACTAAGGGGCTCAATGAGATTAGACTATAGGATCTGCTATTTAGTGTCCAATAACAGTGCTGGTTCTGTCTATTCATCTGAGCTGCAATACCAGACTTGGCCAACAGACAAGAGTGGTGCTGTTCCTGAGAAAAGAGGTTCCTAAGAAACCCCGTTTTTTTTCGTCGGACACAAAGTCCTGCATGTCCAACTTTGTTTCCGCCGAAAATAACTGTCTTCACGGCGCAGAGGGTGTAAGCGCACAGCCACGCATTACTTTAAAAACCCATTCAAGTGAATGGGTTTTTAAGCAAAGCGTCGCAAACCTTTCCCTATCCATGCCTATCCAGTTTTCCGACATTTAGGACGGATTCACGACGGACGGAGTGCCGCCGCAAGTGTGAACCCACCCTTATATGTTGTTATAGGGTTAAACTCAACTTTTAATTCCTATGCAAATAAACTGTTCAGTGCCCCCGAGGCATCGCAACACCTTTTCATCTGTGGTCTCTACCCAGTGTCATCCCATAACATACAGATTGGCCATTCCTGAGGTGTTGTGACCACTAGCAAAAAACGGGTGCTCTGGCTGACACGGCCACGCCCCTGGTGCACCAAACAGCTCATTTGCATACAGGTTAAAAGTTGATTTTCTTGTCAACAAGAGAAAAAAAAAAGGTCTGTTCACTAACTGTCCCTATGCTTTAGAAGCCATCTTGATGTTGGTAGACTCCCTATAACAGGCACTATGCCGCTGTGTTATTTGGCGGCATTATTTCGTGCATTGTATGGTGGTTTTATTTAGACACCAAGTGCTCCACAGACCTAAACGTATGGCACAAATATGACCTATTAATATGTGTTATAGGAAAACCCCTGGTCGCTGAATATTTCCACATATGCTCTGACTCCTAATTTTATTTCCACAAAGGAACACGATAATCTCAGGTCAGGACAGATAGTTTCACACATGGCTGCACAGACAAGGGTGAGATTATTGGGGCAAAAATAAAGTGTTTGCAACGTGATGCAACACATTCCCATGAATATGAAATTTACTCCTATTTTACAGGAATGTGCGGCTTGCACATAGAGCAGGCATGTCAGAAATGTGGTAATACGGTGTGAGGCCGAAACTTGTGGAGGTGAGCTCAGGAACGTTCACAATCATGATGTTTAAAGGACCGGCAGCTGAATGGACGTATACAATGCTAAACCCAGGGCTTGTCAATGGATTTATACAGGAAAATGTGGGAAGAAGAGAATAAAACCAGTACCCTTTATCAGCAAGTGAACAAACCCATAATCACAAGCTCTCGGCTTTGCTGGTGTCTCCTCCATGAGTCAGTACGGTTTAGACTTTTACTATGTAAGCTGATGCTGCCATCTGCTGGTCTTTTATGTGAACTGACTGATGCATCAGGGTATGCATCACAGGGTATGGGTCACAGATTTTGCAAACCCAACTGGTTAGCTATAATACAGTAGAATGGCAGAATAGTAAGTGGATGGAAGATCGGCACGATGCTATACCAGCCTTGCCAAGACGACAGTAGGATAGAGAAGGAGAGTTTGAGATTTGCTGGCATTATCCGATTCTCACAGTTTTAGTCGTTGTCTTTGCACTGTGTCTGCCCTTTGCACTGTGGCGACACTACAGCTGATTCTGTACAATGAGACTGAACTGTGCCTTGTACTGTAAGACAGGGTTCACACTACCGTAGATGTCCGTTCTGATAGTGTCCTTTAAAAAAAAGAAAAAAAAAAAACAAAAAACGGACACCTATCATAACAGACATTAACGGACACTAACTGATGTTAATGTGTCCGTTTTTTTTAACTGATCCAATTAATGGATTAGTTAAAAAAAACAGACACATTAGCATCAGTAGGTGTCCGTTTTTTAACACTGTCGGTTTTTTTTTTTTTTCTCCTTTCTGAGCATGCGCAAGAAAAAACGGACATAAAATAAGGGACAGTAACTGATGGCTCTCAGTTACTGTCCGTTATAAGTCCGTTACCCATAGACTTCAATGTTAAAAAAAATAACGGACACTTGCTGTCCGTCAAGAATCGTTTTTTTTTCAAACGGACAAAAAGTCCTGCATGTAGTATTTTTTTTCCGCGAAAAAAAAACGGACTTCTGACGGATTTGGTGTAAACGGACACAATATAAAAACCCATTGAAATGAATGGAAATTTTAACGGATTTCTGACGGTTCAGCTAGTGTCCGATGCTAAAATCTTGTAACGGACAATAGCAACGGACACTACTGACGGTCACCAACGGTAGTGTGAACGCCCCCTAATAGGGGCAAAGTGGGTAGCACTATTTTATTTGGGCACTATTGCCACTATTATTTAGTATCTGAAAATTGCTGAATTATTTCTCCCTATCTGGCTATTCCCACCCTCAAATATTCTTGCCAACCTCTATAACGGGGGTGCCAAGTACAAGCTCAGTTGAGCAACAGGGACAGCGTTGTTCCCGATACTCACATGCATAAAAACAAAATTGGTTGGACAACGTTCCTCTAATGTATAAACACCCTCTGCTGAGTCGTGCGCCTGTAGTCGATTTCCAGAATAATTTATGCCATGCCCTCGCCATGCCCCAATTTTGGGAATGAGCCATGGGAAGAGCAAAAACACCAGTTGTGACAGAAATGGTTTAAAAAGTCATAAATCTGAGGTTTATGACTTTTTTACACCAGAAAACTGGCATAGGATAATAATATATCTCCCCCTTTGTTTTATAAGGTACCAATTCTCCTGCTCCCTGGGTGCAAATTAGCTCTCCTCCAGAAGGAAGAACACTGTCTCTCTAGTGCCATCTATAGGTACTGTGGCTACTCTCTTACTTAGTCCAGATCTGACTCATAAACCAGCGTTAAACATGACTAGTGACAGCATTTATCGACATATATCATTGTTTCAGAGTTTCCGTTCCTCCTCAGTACCTTGTAGGTTCACCAGCTGGATGCGTGCCTTCCAAAATGATGCTTCATCTCACCCAGCCAACTACTATGCTACTGGTGAGGAGAAAAAACTCCGAAATAGATGTCCACTGGTTTAGCTACAATCTCTACTCCTGTTACAAAGCTTTTTAAGGTCGGGGCCCCACATGGTGTAAATGCTGCGGTTTGGATGTGGTGGAAACGCTGTAGAAAAAAAAACGCGGCGTTTTACATTTCCTGTAAAGTGGATGGATTTTTGCGAGTCCAATCCACACATTGTGGAAAAATTCACGCAGCGGACACGCTGCAATTACTAAAACCGTTGCGGTTTTAGAAATCACAGCATGTCAATTATAGCTATGGAAACGCCGGCGGTTTCCCTATAGGTATAATGGAAGAAGAAAGTCCGCAGAGGAGCTTTTCCAATATGTTGCCGCCGCGGTTTTTCCCGCAACGCTTTTCTTGAGGGGGGCCTTAGCCTAAAGGGGTTTTGTGGTTTAAAATGAAATATGCCCTATCCTAAGGCTAGCTCATCCATATTAGATCAATGATGGTCCAGCAGCTGATGCACAGAAAATGGAGCAGGATACAGACAGCTTTGTTTTCTGTGCAGTGGATGAATCGAGTCACTGCAGCTTGGCTCGCATTCAAGTGAATAGGCGCTGATCTGCAGTACCTGGTCTGACCACTACATAGAACAGCGCTGTCTGCTTCCTGCTCTATTCTCAGTTGCTGACAATAGCTAATTCATGGGGGTCCCAGGCGTTGCACTCTCACTGATCTGACATTGCTGACCTATCCTTAGGAGAGGTCATCAATATTTTTAGTCCAGAAAACCCCTTTAATGGATCAGACATTTACTTATAGGATAGCTACCTACAGGAGTCACTAGATAGACATCTTCCTTCTGGTGAACAGACACTCAGAACCAGTGACTCCTCCGGCACCAGATCACGTCCGTCAGAAGGCAAGGTTTGCATAAACTTCAACATCCTTTGCTGACATGGGTGCTGCCATAGTAACTCTGCCCCCATCCCAAGCCTTGTGTATGTTCCAAAAATTCATGACTTTTTAAGTGAGTTTACAGTGTTGTCAATTGTTAGAGTCCATCATCTCCGATCTGCACCAAGGCAACGACTGAAAACGTTTTCCACAGTTTTTGGCAGGTGTTCAGGCCTACAGGGAACACATTCATGAAATGAACCCAACATTGCTGGGCAATCATGATGAAGTAAAAAGTGCAATGTCCTGAGTATACAACACCGCGGGGGGAGCGAGGTGCGGCACTGAGACGGTGAACCCACTACATCTACCAGGGCCGAGGAACAGGCTCTACTATCACCACTACAAACAGCATACTCTACTACTCCAACTATAATCCCATCCTTTCAAGAAGTGATAAAAAATCCTTAGTACAGAAACTACTGGAAACTTGGTAGTCTGCTACTTCAGAGAAACAACTAGTATAGTAGGAAGTTACTCAGCACAGATATAAAATCCTTAAAGGGAGCCTGCCTCCCTCCCCAAGCATATTCAGCTGTCACCACTGTGTTATAATCTCACTACAGTGATAAATGATATACCTTTGCTATGTAATTCACTTTTCTAGATTGGAGAAAACCAATTTATGCAAATGATGCACTGGAGGCAGGAATTCGGCTCCCTGGGGCACTGCTCCGACTACTACCATCTCCCATCTGCAACACCCCCTGCAGTCTGAGTTGATAAACTTCACCACCCACCATGCTACATCAGCAATAAGAGCAGTGCTCCCAGGGATAAAACCCCGCCCCCAGCGCACCCACTGCCTCATTTGCATAAAACTTCACAGTTGCTTTTCTCCAAATCTATAAAAGTGACATACATAACAGAGGTATGTTGTTTATCACTGTACTGTGCTCTGTAGCCGTTGAATATGTTTGGGGACGTGGTAGGGCAGCATGTTGGCTGCAGGGCAGCACACTGGCCCAGTAGTTAGCACTGTACTTGCAGCACTGTAGTCCTGGGTTCAAATCCGACCAAGGACAACATCTGCATAGCGTTTGCATGGATTTCCCCATTCCCACTAACTCCCCTACCTCCCTACTCTTAGAGCAGGAGTAGGCAACCTTCGGCACTCCAGCTGTTCTAAAACTACAACTCCCAGCATGCATACTTGCTCTGCTGTTCTTTGAACTCCCATGGAAGTGAATGGAGCATGTTGGGAGTTGTAGTTTCACAGCAGCTGGAGTGCTGAAGGTTGCTGAGCCCCGTCTAAGAGTATACGTGAGAAGAGCGCATTACAAATGTTTGTCATAGTCATAGATTCACATGTGCAATGCAAAAGGAAATTTTGGCCTTAAAGGGGACTTCCTAACTGATAAGCTATCCCCAGGCTGCATTCAAGTGAGTGTTGCAGCCCCTTTGGTAACTATCAAGCACAGCACCGAACATCTATGTAGCGGCTGTGTTTGGTGTTACACTTAAGCCCATTCACTTGAATGGGACTGAGCTGCGATCAGGGCATGTGACTGATGAACATAACCAGCTGATCCATGGGGGTTCCAAGAGCCAGAACTAAGGATGGACCCCTTTAGTCTGAGGCCACACATTGCAGAAACATAGCTTATTTTGCTGTTTTCTTTTGAGCTAAAACCAAGAATGGCTACAAAAGGAATAGGAAATATATAAGAAGCTCTTATCCTTCTATCTTCTGCTCAATCCACTCCTGGCTTTGGCTCAAAAAAACTGCAGAAACATCTGCAACAAAAAAAAGCTGCATTTTTGCAACGTAGGACTTTAGCTTTAAATACAGTCTGTCTCCTGGAAACTTGACATCAAGCCAGTCACGATGCACTGTAGGTGACATTATGCTGAACATCACCATACCTATCACAAGGCATTATGGGAAAGGAGCTGGGAGCTCATGCGCCCTCTGTTGGATGTAACAGATCCTCAATTTGCTTTTGACCCACCGAGTCTTGAGACAGCAAAAGGGATTTTAGCCGAGAGATGTCTCTGTCCATCACCATACCTATTCAGTACAATGGATGCACCATTTCCCATAAATGTTTTCAGAAATATGCAAATCAGGTTAAAGTGCAATGGACATGCCAGAACCTCTGTATATAAAACATGAATACAGAGCCCTTGGATGTTCTAGCATCCCACATTGTACTGCCAGTGCATACATTGAATAGGTCCATAGACCCACTGCCAAGTCCACAGGGCTGGTATGAGTTTGTACAACCTTATTTATTATTTATTTCTCTTACTTGGACATTTGGTTCCCGAAAAAAAATTCACATAGCCTGTTATAGGTTTTCACCATGGTATCCTGTGCATCACTTTTTAAAACGGCATGCTATACAGTAGAGTTCACTGGAGGTATTACATTGAGTGCATAGATCGGGTGTATGTCCTTACAGTCACTAATACTAGACTGCCATAAGGAACCTTCTTAGATCCCAGGCTGCCAGAATAAAAACCTTTAGCCTTGGCAAACGGAAGATGCTGGATCTGACAGGGATATGAAGGGTGCCTCTTCCTATGCAAGCAACATCTGAGTGTCATCCAAATGCATTCAGTGATGCACTCACCTTTGTGAGAACTTCCGATACGTTCTGTTCCGATGTCATGCAGCAGGATAGGATCGGTTCTATATTCATCGGGAGAGCATAGGCCTGCACATTCCACACAGTTATGTGCATTAGGCCTTAAAGGGGTTCTCCGGGCAAATGATATTTGATACCCTATTCTTAGTATAGGTCATCAATATCAAATCACCTGCAGGAGAGCATCAGCCTGCAAACTCAGTTGTGTGCATTAGGCCTTAGAGGGGTTTTCTCGGGCAAATGATATTGATGACCTATTCTTAGGATAGGCCATCAATATCAGATCACAAGGGTGTGACACCTGAGATCTCCTGACTGACTTTTCTCAGCAGCTGCTATATGGAGAACAGAGCGGGAAGCAGATAACTCTGTTCTTCATGTAGTGTACATGCTGATTCACTTGTACATGAGCTGATCTGCAGTAACTCAGAGAAGCCACTACACAGTGAACAGAACTATTGATTCTGGCTCTGTTCTCTGTGTACCAACTCCTGAGAATATAGGTCAGGGTTAGGCAACCTTTTTTGTTCGGCATGCCGATTTTAATTAATAAATCAAAGATGAGGTACTCGGAGTGCCGATCAATAATTGTAAGTCTGACGACCCCTAAACTAAAGTCATATACCACAAACCATAACACAGAAGTGCTGCCACCAGATGTTTTAGGACACATGCGTTTACTGCTATTTCCTGGGACGCTCCTGTACTTTCTGATTAGAAGCAATGAAAGTACATGTGTATCCTGTAATTAGTGGTAATGTATGTGTCCAGGAGCACCGTATGGGGGCATCCTTATGGTGGAAACACACTATATATCTGGATGCAGCTATATTCTTAGGCCACTGGAACTTTTACTTTGATGTAAATGGTATTATGTCCCATAGCGGCGCCTGCACACGGTATTATGTCCCATAGCGGTCCCTGCACACCGTATTATGTCCCATAGTGGCCCTTGCACACGGTATTATGTGCCATAGTGGCCCCTGCACACGGTATTATGTCCCATAGTGTCCCCTGCACACGTTATTATGTCCCATAGTGGCCCCTGCACACGGTATTAGGTCCCATAGCGGCTCCTGCACACGGTATTCTGTTCCATAGTGGCCCCTGCACACAGTATAATATTCTAACTTTTATAATATTCCAATTTGTGCCACTCACTAGCTATTATTATACTCTGGAGTCTCTTCAGACCACAGAATATAATAAGTGGAGGGCGAAGAGAGGTGACAAACATAAAAAACAATGTTACTCACCATTCCACGCTCCGCAGCAACTGTGTTCTCTTCGGGCGCTTCTGCCTGTAGTCAGCTACCGCTCAATGGGTCTCAGGGGTGACATCGCGTCATTATGCGTAATGACGTCAAACGCAGACACCTGAGGCCCTGTCAGCTGACTTCAGGCAGAAGCGCCTGAAGAGCTCAGAGTGGCTGCGGAGCGTGGAATAGTGAGTAACATTGTTTTTTATGTTTGATCACCTCCCCGGGGGCTCCGCTTATTATACTCGGGGGTCTGAAGAGACCCCACAGTATAATAATAGCAGTTTCGTTTCGGCCGTGTTTGGTCCGATCGAAACTGCTGGGTGAGGACTCCACTGCCATGCCAGGGAAATAAGCCAAGAGTGGCACGCGTGTCGGGGGTTGCCGACCCCTGATATAGGTCATCAATATCATTGGCCCGGAAAAACCCTTTAATTTGTGCTAAGGGGTTAAAATCAAAATAATGTTCTCTAATATACTTACAATAACTCCCAGGCCCCACTGCCCCTTCTCTGCCCTTCAGCATCCAAGTTATAGTTGCAGCGGTCCAAGAGGCAGAGATGTAGGCTGCTGTATGCAGGGCTTCATAGCTGTACCTGAGTGTAAAATGGCTGCAAACAATTATCTTCCAATGACAAAGTATCAGC
This sequence comes from Leptodactylus fallax, assembly GCA_947044405.1. Lineage (NCBI taxonomy): Eukaryota > Metazoa > Chordata > Amphibia > Anura > Leptodactylidae > Leptodactylus > Leptodactylus fallax. The sequence continues at coordinate 1,152,871 of CAMRHE010000506.1, forward strand.
CCTACAGAACTGGTGGGTATACGGATTATATTATGGTGCACTGCCATTATTATGGTTTCTGCAGGTCCCTTCATACAGCAGCCTATGTCTCTGCTTCCATACCTGTTTTCAGCTGTGACTGTAGGCTAGCTTTACTATTATAAGTTACCTTCAGGGTCTTCCAACTGCGGAGTCAATGCCAGAAATCTGTTAGTATTTACATTCTCCTCGTGGCTGCGCGCTGAAGACTGCTGTGACACAAGCTGGACAAAACAGAAGTATAACATCAGGATAGTGTGAACATGTTTTTAGATCACATAGTATACATGTGCAGAGCTGATCTGAATGACACGGCATATAGAACGCTAAACTAAGACATCTGTGACCAAAAATTGTAAAAATAAACAAATGTGAGATACCCAACTCCTTCAGACTGTTGTTATAGTTTAGTCTATACATACAGGAGTGCATCACGGCTGGAACCGCAACTGGTGCCTACTACCAAGGAGCCATAGTACGCTGCTAAATGAGTTTTCCAGCCCCTAATGTATGTAGGATAGGCCATCAATATCTGATTGGTGGGGGTTCAACAACCGAACCCCACACAGATCAGCTGATCAAGACACTGGAAGCTGCAGCAGTGGACAGGAAGAGGAAACAGCTCTGCTCCTATTCAAATAATAGGAGACAAAACAAATAAAAATAAAAAAAATTATGATTTATTTTGGATGGAAAATTGGGCTTTGCAAACAAATACAACACGTCAGTTTTTTTGTTTTTTGCTGGATATTTCATAAATTGAATTACTTTCTTGGAATAAAAAAGCTGGAGAGACAGCAGCCTCACACTAGTTACAAAAGTCACTGCTATGGCAGGTCGTCTAGCACTGCTTGGCTATAAGACTGCTTGGCTATTTCAGGAGTTGTTCTGCACAGTTCAGTTCTTTCCAGAAAATCTCTTCCCTCCTTGGCCTTAACTTACCTCTCCATCACCACCAATTACCATGATGGAGTGAGCTCAGCAGTATAACACGAGCCTGACCCTACTTCTAGGCCGAATCCCCTTGTCCTGTGGTGAGAGGTCTTCAGGCTTGTGTCATGCTGGTGAGATCATTAAATTAACAAGTGAGTCGGAGCGGTAAGGCAACAGCTTTGGGGGGCTCCCAGGCAGGAATGATGGCCCTCTGTAGATTAGGACATCTGTAATTGCCTAGCCATAACTAAGCAGGAGGTACCAGGTCACTGAATTCCCTCCAATTCCTAATTAGGGATCTTCCAGTTTCTTAGAGTCACTGTGTGTTCTCCTCTTATGGTGGGATAGCAGGAACAGGCATATAGTGGCAAGCTATTCTCCAGGCCCCTCCTGCCCTCTGCTTGGCCAGCACAACTGTACACTCTAGTTTTGTGGTACTGGGTACATGTCACTACCTGGAGTTCTTCCCAGAGTTGTTTTCGCATCTCCAGACCCTGAGCTTTGACCTCTTTCTCCTTTACTATTTTTTTCTGTAAGATTTCATCCAAAGCATTCATCTTCTTAATGGCTTTTTCCAGTTTGGGGTCAATCTTGTCTTCTGTACTGTCAGACTGCTCAGTGGATCCTGCCAAAACACATAGATATAAATTTATTGGTGCACTGCCCCCCAGATCTAGCGCCCTCTATTGTAGGTGGCACACAACAACAACCTATCTGGAGTTACCCCGTGCATGATACCACTGCTGCTATGTAATGAACAAAAAGCATTCAGACTTTCTTATGAAACTGTTCATTAAAGGGGTATTCAATCCACAAACTTTTCTCACTTATCAACTGGATAGATGCTAATTGTTAGATCGGTTAGTGTCAGGACCCCCCACCAATTGCTATAACAGGGTAGTCTGGTTCTCATCCACCAGAGTACCCTCTACAGAGTAGAAGTGAAGCACTCATACACTGCAGCTCCGCAGATTACTCCCCTCTCCACACTGAAATAACCACGTACCCTGGGCCAAGGAAATCACGTACATTTACATGTAAGTGTGTATATCTGCCATTCAGCTTGTTATTCACCTATTCTCTCTCCATGGCTCCTGCAGGCGTCCATGTTGGTGTGCTAGACCATTGAACGTCCTGTCAAGCATTGCAAACCAAGGCTCACCTTATCTGGCCGTAGCTTTCCTGCTCTCCACTACAGGAGCAACCAGCACTTCATAATATCATCCTTGGCTATTAAGATATTATCTTTTCTTGTCCCTTGTTTGTGTTCATTGTAGCTCTGATACTGACTCCTGATTGACCCTGCACTTGAACTTGTTCCTGGATATTGCTCTTACTTCACCCTTTGGATTGTTCTACTGGTAACTGTTCTATAACTCGTAGCTGCACTCATGACAACACTATTGTTCTCTAGCCTGACGCATCTTGATCACTTTCCTAACTGAGACCCTTGGCTCCATTCCTGACTATTCCTTAGACTCCGTATCCCAGCCTAGTAGAACCCACACCTTCTTAAGGCTAAGGCCCCCCATAGCGAAACGCAGCAAATAAAAGACTGCATAAAAAACCGCGGCGGAAACGGCAGAATCTCATTCACTTTGCAGGTACTGTAAAACGCAATTTTGCAACATGGGGCTTAAGCCTAAAGGAGTTTTCCGTGACTTGCATATCAATGACGTGTCCATAGGAAAGGTAATCAACACGTGATCAGTGGTGGTTCGACACATGAGAACCCTACCGATCAGCTGTTTGAAGAGGCTGCAGTGCTTGTGAGTGCTGCAACATCTTACCTGTACCGATGACATTACAAAGGCAGCTCAAGTGAACGGGACTGAGCTGCAATACCAAGCATAGCCCCTATGCTATGTAGTGTTGTGCTTGGTACTCAGTGAAGAGAAAGCTGCACTCACCCAAACATTGCGGCTTCTTGAACCAGCTAATCGATGAGGGTCCCAGGTGTCATACCAATCACATGTTATGACCTATCCTACGGACTAGCCAACCCTATGCAAGCCAAGGAAAATCCCTTTAAGAGACGTTACACATCTATCTCAAATGTATGGCAGGATTAAGGGATTTGTAGAAGGCCAGGTGGCTCCTGTAGTCTATAAAGATCCCCTATACATAATTAGATCAAGCCCAGTCTGCTTAGCGGTCGACACAATTCCTTTTTCTTTGGATCCAGTTTATCGCAGACATTTTGATGTGGTCTATAGGAAGCTGGTGCCACATATAAAGATAAACTCATGTGCTCCCCATATGTTCAAGTATCAAAGCCTCACTTCTGAGAACTGACTGCCAGACATCTTATATGAATATGTCTCTTATTTGATCGCAACATTTAGGAATATTTTTTTTTATTTCAAAGCCAAATGGGCATGTGGTTTTGGATGCACAACTGTGATAGAAATGGTATCAAGTGTAAAGGCGTTCAGAAGATCAAAGATGTCTTTACTATCTGGACAAGTCTGTCATATTACACACATATCCTTTTAACTACAGAACAGATTCAACCTCCTGACCCGGATTCTTCTAGTTACCTTCTATGCAGTCATCTCCAGTCGTTACATGATCTTCTGCCGATGAAATGTCTTGCAATTCATCTTTACAGTCTTCACTTCCAAACCAGGGAACTAAAGAAGCAAAAATAGCACAGAGTGTAATTCTCATTTTTTGTAAAAATGCTCTTATAGGGGTAGTTGACCCCTTACCTGAGGTATCAGAAGGTGACCGGATTGTCCAGGGGATGAAACAGGAAGGTGCTGCTCAAGCCACCCTGGCTCCACAAGAATAGCTATAGGTGGTGCAGAGCTAGTAGCCACACCTGAGCTCTAAGGGAGTCCAAAGACTGTTCTGCCATATAAGTGACCAGTAGTGTAAATAGTACATGGTGGGTGGGAGCCCTGTCACAAATATTGCATTTGGGCCGAAGTGCTTCAAGTGACACCTCTATGACTACTGGAGGATGTGAGCAGGTTGCTCAGTAAAGGCCGCCAAACCCATCAATTTCAACATGATTGGTTGACTATTTTATGCATATTTGAGTCTTCAAACTCTTGCCCAACAGAGTATGTCAGGTAAAAAGGGTCAGGCATGCTGCATTTAAAAACTTAGTCCTTTAGTACTCAGAAGTGATAAGTCTCCTCTAGAGGTTTCTAGCATCGGCTTACTCCCCTCTCGCCGCTGACAACAAATGCATATTTGGCAGAACTGAGGGTGTACGTGTGATGACAGCTTATACTTTCATTGACTTCAGGCTGGGAGAATTTAGACTTCTGGTTGGTATGTGAATCAGCAGGTCAGTCTGCTAGTCACATGACCAGCCAAGGGACTCATTTAGAGGCTGAATAAAGTGAACTGTGCATCCATTGTGTGACTGCATTGTTCACTTTACATTAGTATGCCCTATACTATAGGGCTAGAGGATATAAACAAGGGCTAATAATAAATAAATCACAAAAAAATCGTGGACCATGTAAAAAACTCAAAAATCCAAAAGACATGACCACCAAATAATAAAACAATCTCATTTTATTAACACAAATAATCAAAAGACATACATAAATGAGGGAATAAATAATGGAGATACCATTATTTATTCCCTCATTTATGTATGTCTTTTGATTATTTGTGTTAATAAAATGAGATTGTTTTATTATTTGGTGGTCATGTCTATAGGGCTAGAGGATAAAACCTGTCTCTGGAGTGGGGCTTTATATTAATTACATTAAATTATATAATTTAATATAACTAAATTATTAAAGGGAAAGAAAAAATAAAAGATACTGGCTATGGTTTTGCAATAAAAACCCAAGTTGGCGGCGGCTGCTGCGCAAACAGAGCTTTTAGTTACAACATAAAAAGAGAAAACGTGTCCCCTTATTGTGTGTTCACACAGTGTCCCTTTAGAATCTGTGGCAGAAAGCCAAGGCTGAGCCTTCAGTTTCTGTCAATTATTTGCACACACGATTCGCCTAATCATATTGAGGATAAGCGCTTATGTTTCAGCAGTCTTTTTTCCACAAAAACTGAGGAAACATGGAGCGTGCTGAAAATAAGAAGAGTCCATCACTGCTTTCTATTCAAAACAATTGGTGACAGAATAGGGCTGGTTTCTGAATAGAGTTTTGAGGCAGAAACCACTTCAAAACCCTATCTGAAAGCCACGGTGTGAATATACAGGTCTAGAAAAAAGTGTCTGCTCCACATGCAACACCAGACATAGCCCATGGATAGACATGACTCTTCTTATGGAATCGACCAGAAAAGAGTAGACCCCTTTTTCTAGTCCTAGACAACCACTTTATAAAAGAAAAAAAAAATTGCCATGGACATTCAGTTCTGGAAAGAATGAAAGAATACATGGAGACATGAAGGGTCTACAGTACCTGGGTCTTCTGCTGGGCCGCTCATCTTATCGTGAGCTGTTTCCTGTAGTGTTTCAGTACTGATCCTTGTACAGTTCTGTGAGGTCTTCTTATCATCAGGGTCTGACAGTTTGGGATAAGTCTCTTGTTCATCATGTGAAGTCATTGTACGATCCCACTATTTATCAGAAGACATCTTAGCATTAATATGTGATGGCTCATCTTAATGCTATACCCCTTGTTGTGGGGGGGGGGGCACTTAGTGAACCATCCACCCAAAGTGTCCACCTTGACCTTAATGGTATCCTCATATACAGCCTGACAGCAGTGACCAGCAGGTGAAATTATAACCAAATGTATGGACTCTGAAGTGTGCTGATGCTTAAAAATAAAAAAACTGCGACATGATGTATAATGGCGGCAATGCTTCTAGAGAGAAATGTGAGGTCTCATAGGGGCAGAACACAAAGTGCCTATGGTTCCATACTACATCACAGGGCTCAGTATGCCGCCATTCGGGTACTGCGCACTTGGCTTTGCTGCATGCATGAGCTCTAATATTTGGAAGTAAAGTTGAGAGGCTTCAACTAAACCATCACATTTTACCTGCGCTATTCCCGGCTCTGGAGTCAACACTTCCAAAGAACACAGTGATGAGTTCACTTTTTGTTTATCCGCTTGGAATGAACTTAATAAGCGACTTCCAGGACGGGAACGAGACACCGTGGCAGGTCTGGAAATGTCATCCAAGCTTCCCTTCAAAATATCCATCTTCAGGAAGTTGAGGACTAATCGTTCTGAACTGAAACATAAAAACATCTCAGATGAAGTCCAAGGCCAAAGCTTCAGATGCATACGACATCCTACCATCTCATACATATAGAAATCCCTACTGTCTGACACCTACATGACCCCCACCATCTGAAACATACATGACCTGAACTATCTGATACTTATATAAGCCTTCACCATCTGATACATACCTAGCAGTAATCACCATCTGATATATACATACCCACCATCCATCTTATGCATATATAACCCCCACCATCTGATACATACAGTACATGATGCCCTCTATCTGATACATACCTAGCAGTAACCATCATCTGATATATACATACCCACCATCCATCTTATGCATATATAACCCCCACCATCTGATACATACAGTACATGATCCCCTCTATCTGATACATACCTAGCAGCAACCATCATCTGATATATACATACCCACCATCCATCTTATGCATATATAACCCCCTCTATCTGATACATACATAGGCCTTCACCATCTCATACATACCTAGCAGCAACCACCATCTGATTTATACATACCCCTCATCATCTGACACATACCTATCAGTAACCATCATCTGATATATACAGTACGTAGCCCCCATCCCTCTGATGCATACACACACTCCATCATCTAATACACCCATTTCCCACACCATCTGATACATACAGCGTTTGATACACACATAGCCTTCACCATCTCATCCATACAGCTGCAAAAAAAAAAAAAAAAAAAGTAAGTGAACCCTTTGATGTTTTCTGGATTTCTGCATTGATTACTAATAAAATGTAGTCTGGTTAACTAAGTCTCAATAATAGACAGACACAATAACTAAACTTATAACACACAAATACATGTACTATCCATGGTTAGACAAATTGGGGGGGACTAGCATTTCCTCTGCCTTTTAATACATCAGGCATAGCCCCTGCTTTCAAATCTGCTTTGAAAACAGCTCCAAATTCTGCCTCCCCTTCTAAGAGAAAAATATGCGTCTGCCTCCCACTGAGATGAATGTGAGGCAGATTGCAGATGGAATTTGGAGCTGATTAGGAGACAGAATCTGCCTCAAAATCAGCTCCAAATTCCTGTGTGATGATAAGGGATATCGTGTATATTATACAGGAGAATGTAAGGGCAGCCATCTATCACTACCATTGATGGACCTAAATCACCAAATCAACTACAGGATGGTAGGAAAAGCAGAAGCAGTGTGTACTAGTATGACCAAGTTACTAGTAGTATAATGTTGTACCATGTTAGCCATAGAAAGTAGTGGAAGAGTGAAGAAATCAGGCGATACCGTTTAGATGCTAACTGATCCTCTAAGGTATCGCCTCATTTCTTCACTCTTCCACTAGTATGACCAAGTCAGAGTCCTGAGGGGTTGTCAGGACCCCAATTGATTTTTCATACTGTTGATGTATGCAGGCTCTCCAATTCAAGTATTAGATATGCGTGGCATACGCAAACGTCACTCCATACATATGGATGGACTCGGGACCCCCATTCTCGTGGTCAATGGGGGTTCAGATGTTTGGTCCCAACCAATTCAGCTGCTGGATGATGGTAAGTTTCATTCATAGAACAACCCCTTTAAGGACAAGCCATAACTTTTTCGGTTGATGTGGCCATATGAGGGCCAGTCCATCTGTTGAGCCACTTAGATGCTAACTTGACAAGATGAGAGCTATCTCCAATCCCAACCATGTCACTGGAACCCCAATTCCACCTAGATTTCTGCAGTGAGCGCAGGCACATCTGCTGTGCCCCCATGATGACAATGACCTATATGTACAGCATTCTGCAGCAACTAAGCCCTACAGATGGTAAATATCACTTTGTGTAAAGGGGGGGGGGGGGTTGAAATAAAAAACAGAAGCATTGTTACACACTATAAGAAAACCTTGTGTAGTGTGATCCAACAGTCGCACATCTAACCACAGTGACATATTCATCGTAGATGGAGAGATCTGTGTACAGCCCTGCACTTCCATCTGTTCTGTATTTCTTGTCTAGATAGACAAACTATATGGACAAGAGTATTGGCGCACCTACACATTAAACCTACAGCAGCTGTTATGACATCCCATTCTAAATCCATAGGCATTAATATGGAGTTGGTCCCCACTTTGCAGATGAAGCGGCTTCTACTCTTCAGGGAAGATTTGCTATAAGATTTTAGAGTCTTCAGGAATTTTGCCCATCCAGAAGAACATTTGTGAGGTCAGACACTGACCAAAGGTGTTTGGTGGCATTGGGTCCACACCAAACTCACCAACCATGACTTTATGGACCTTTATTTGTGCACTGGGATACAGTCACGCTGGAACACAAAAGGACCATACCCTAAAATGTTCCTTCAAAGTTGGGAGCCTCGAATTGTCCAAAATGTCTTGGTATGATGAAGCATTAAGATTTCCCTTCACTGAACGCCTAGGCCAAGCCCAGAGTCCAGTGTGCATTGTGCTTTACACCTCTCCACCTGACGCTTGGCATTGTGATTGGTGACATAAGGCTTGCATGCAGCTACTCGGCTTGGGAGGGCTAGAAAATGAAAAGGCACCCATACTGACCTGCACTCTCAGCACTGGGCGCTATCACCACCGCCACTCTGTGTGTGTGTATATGTATGTATGTATGTATGTATGTGTATACAGCGTTGACAGAACTGCTGCGGCCATTCACGGCTATCAGAAGTATACAGTCACTGCTGCAGCCGCTCTGTATACAGATACAATAGAGATAGACAGATTTAGGCTGAGGCCCCACATTGCGGAAACGCAGCTTTTTTTTTGTTGCAGATTTCGCTGCGGTTTTTTGAGCCAAAGCCAAGAATGGTTACAAAAGGAATGGGAGATATATAGGAAGTTGTTATACTGCTACCTTCTGCTCAATCCACTCCTGGCTTTGGCTCAAAAAAACGCAGCAAAATCTGCAACAAAAAAAGCTGCGTTTCCGCAATGTGGGGCCGTAGCCTTAGGGTGAGGCCACATGTTTTGGAAAGGCCGTGTTTTTGTCTGCTGCAGAAACAAAAACTCAGCATTTTACAGTCCCAGCAAAGCTTCACTTAATCTCATCCACACAACGCCGCAATATCAATAACATCCGCTATTCAGAAAAACACTATTTCATAGGCAGAAACACTGCGAGGTTTTTTAGCTGTGTCTTGCTATGTCTGTCCTTAACCCAATAGACAGACAGACAAACAACCAAGATGGCCATCATTAGTACTAAGCTTTCCCAGGCACCTGAAGAGCCTGTTTGCCTGGACATGCACTTATAGTGGTTTGCTATCAGGGGCATAGGAAAGCTGGGTGACGCTGAGAACCCTTACACCAGGCGCAGTAGTGGTTACAATCATTGTCACCCAGCTTTCCCACAGTAAGAAAACCCTTACACAGCAATCCTATGAAATCTATTGGAATCCCACTAGACTACACAAATCTTCTATTCGGGGTGTCGGCTAATCCTGGGACTTGTAGTTCCACTGCAGCCTAACCGAGCATGTGCTTATTGCAGCGCCATTACCAGGACAGCGCAGGACCTTCCTTTCAGCGATCCCGGCTCTTCGCCATAGACGTGTTAGCAGCGTCCACTGTTGCTAGGTTACCATCTCCCTCCTCGTCAACACGAGACCACGTGATCCCCTACAGCGGCCGATGAGGCTCAAGACTCTGAACCGCGCTTCCATACCATAATAGAACTAGTAAATGAACTCCCTGTAGAATATCAGCGTCTTATGGTTGTCATTGGTACTTGCCATAATGTAATGGTAGAGACCTGCAGACTGTAGTCTAATGTATCCTGTGGTAACAGTAATACAAAGTCCTTGTCCATGCTACTGTACTGAGTCTTATATATGATATGTCTGCTGGCCCTCAAATAATCCAGGGTTCAGGGTATAGTAATAATGGAAAATTTAGTTCAGCTTGGAAAACCATTGACAATCCAACTAATATAAAGAAAACCCTAAAAATCAACTGACCCATCTCAGACACTGTTCACACCTGCCACCAATACATATTCTGTTGTAATTGCAGGGAAAAATTAGCAAATCAGTCTGTTCAGGATGGAAACCCAATTCTACTCCGTGGAATCCATTGGTTGTGTGACATGACAATTCCACCTCTCCGCCATATTTGTTTTTATGTTTCTATGACGGAACATTTAAACACAAATGCAAACACAGCCTAAGGCTACGTTCACACTACTGCTATTAGTGTCCGTTGCTGTCATCCGTCACGGATGACAGCAACGGACATTAACCCCTTCCAGGAATATTTCAAACCCAATAACTTTGTAATCTTTCCGCTCTCAGAGCCATATGAGGGCTTAATGTTTGCGGGACAAATTGTTCTTCGTAATGGTGCCATTTATTATTCTGTACAATGTACTGGGAAGCTGGAAAAAAATTCAGAATGGGGTGGATTTGAAGAAAAAGTGCATTTGTGCGACTTTCTTACAGGTTTCATTTTTACTGTGTTCACTCTGCAGCCAAAATGACATGTCACCTGTATTCTATGTTTCGGTACATTTCTGGGCATACCAAATTAGTTTTATTTATATTTTAACCCCTTAACTCCTTTTTATATTGCCGTGTACAAAGGGCATCTTTTCTTAGCGGGACCAGGTATACTTTTTAGTTATACCATTTTGGGGAATGTCTATTGCTTTGATCACTTTTTATAAAAATTTTTATCAGTGTTGAAACAGCAAGAACAAAAAAATGTCGGTTCGGCACTTTTGATTTTTTTTTTCCGCTACGGCGGAACCTAAGGGTTATTGGTAGGCCCACTTGCTGCCATAGCAACTCATCGGAATCCTTGCAATCACGTTAACATTTTCTGACGGATGCTAGAAATGGCCACTAACAACAGTAATGTGGACACCCCCTTAAGGCTAAGGCCCCACGTTGCGTCCCGCAGAAAAAAAAGCGCTGCGGGAGAAACTGTAGCAGGATCACATCGCGGTTCTTCCCGCAGCGCTTTAGACAGAAAGTTTGTAGAGTTTTCCTCTGCGGACTTTCTGTTTCAATTATACCTATGGGGAAACCGTCGGCGTTTCCATAGGTATAATTGACATGCTGCAATTTCCAAAACCGTGCTAGTTTTGGAAATCACTGCGTGTCCACAGCGCGTTTTTTTTTCCGCAAAGTGGGCACTTTGCTCTGACTGTGAAACGCCGCGATTTTTTCCGCGGCGCTTCCACCACGGGCGAATCGCAGCGTTTACTCCACGTGGCGCTTTAGCCTTAGGTACATTCCACTTATTGATCACTTTTTATTTAATTTTTTGGGAGGAAAGATTACCAAAAACAGCAATTTGTGTGTTGTTATTTTAAATTTATTTTCTTAGAGGGCTTTGCTAATATCCGTCAGAAAATGTTAACAATGGACACAAACAGAACTGTCAAAAATCAGTTAAAAATCCCATTGATTGCAATGGGATTTGATCTGTTGTCCATTAGTGTCCGTTTTCACCACATCCGTCACAGGTCCGTTATTTTGGCAGACATAAATAACGCAGGGTGCAGTACTTTTGGGTTGGATGTTATGTGTCCCTTATTTTTTTAACATTGTTTATGGCTAATAGACGGTAAAGGACGGTCGTCAATTATACTGCCCGTTATTACTGTCCGTTTTTTCTGCGCATGCTCAGAAAGCAGAACAAAAAAAATTAACAAAAAGACGGACTGCTGCTTCTGCTATACCTATGGGGAAACCGCCAGAGTTTCCATAGGTATAACTGACATGCTGCGATTTCCAAAACCGCAACGTTTTTGGAAATTGCAGCATTTCCGTTTCATGTAGTTTTCTGCAATGTGTGGATGGGATTTGCAATGACTGTAAAGCGCCACAGTTTTTGCCGCAGTATTTACACCACGTGGGGCCACGGCCTGAAACAGTTTTTCTTTTAGCCAATATAAGATAGCTGCGCCATAGGCTTGTTTCTAATGGTACAGCGCCATCTGCTGGATGCAAACTGATCTAACAAAAAAAGTAGAAAAAAAATGACCAGACAAGTGCTACATACCTGTAGAATAGCATGGCACAGCACGCTCCTGAAAACTTTGTAAAAGATGTAACAGATTTCATTGACTTTATTAATTTTATCCTGCTCTCTGTCTCCCCCTGCTGGCTATTTTTCTATAATATACAGTATGTCTTCAGCTGTGATTTCTCTGTCTTTCATAATATCATTTTGTATATATATATATATATATATATATATATATTTAATATCTATGAAGACAATTGTGTGTTAACCCTGAGTCCACAATGGTAGCCCTCTATTATAGAACATCCGGAGTTCCGCAAAGCTGTCCTAGGGAAATAAGCTTACCATAGGGAATCATTACAAACAGTGTATTAAAGGCAATATTGTATTTATGAAGGGTTTAGTCCTACTACAGAAGACAGGAAAAGAATGGGGGGGATATTTGTTATAGTTTCCACACCTGTTGTGTGGTGTAAAAAAAAAAAGTCATAAACCTCGGCTTTGCAACTTCTTAAATGCAACTACAGTCATATGAAAAAGTTTGGGCACCCCTATTAATCTTAATCATTTTTAGTTCTAAATATTTGGGTGTTTGCAACAGCCATTTCAATTTGATATATCTAATAACTGATGGACACAGTAATATTTCAGGATTGAAATGAGGTTTATTGTACTAACAGAAAATGTGCAATATGCATTAAACCAAAATTTGACCGGTGCAAAAATTTGGGTACCCTTATCATTTTATTGATTTGAATACTCCTAACTACTTTTTACTGACTTACTGAAGCACAAAATTGGTTTTGTAACCTCACTGAGCTTTGAACTTCATAGCCAGGTGTATCCAATCATGAGAAAAGGTATTTAAGGTGGCCAATTGCAAGTTGTTCTCCTATTTGAATCTCCTCTGAAGAGTGGCATCATGGGCTCCTCAAAACAACTCTCAAATGATCTAAAACAAAGATTGTTCAACATAGTTGTTCAGGGGAAGGATACAAAAAGTTGTCTCAGAGATTTAACCTGTCAGTTTCCACTGTGAGGAACATAGTAAGGAAATGGAAGACCACAGGGACAGTTCTTGTTAAGCCCAGAAGTGGCAGGCCAAGAAAAATATCAGAAAGGCAGAGAGAAGAATGGTGAGAACAGTCAAGGACAATCCACAGACCACCTCCAAAGAGCTGCAGCATCATCTTGCTGCAGATGGTGTCACTGTGCATCGGTCAACAATACAGCACACTTTGCACAAGGAGAAGCTGTATGGGAGAGTGATGCGAAAGAAGCCGTTTCTGAAAGCACGCCACAAACAGAGTCGCCTGAGGTATGCAAAAGCACATTTGGACAAGCCAGCTTCATTTTGGAAGAAGGTCCTGTGGACTGAGGAAACAAAGATTGAGTTGTTTGGTTATACAAAAAGGCGTTATGCATGGCGTCAAAAAAACACAGCATTCCAAGAAAAACACTTGCTACCCACTGTAAAATTTGGTGGAGGTTCCATCATGCTTTGGGGCTGTGTGGCCAATGCCAGCACCGGGAATCTTGTTAAAGTTGAGGGTCGCATGGATTCAACTCAGTATCAGCAGATTCTTGAGAATAATGTACAAGAATCAGTGACGAATTTGAAGTTACGCCGGGGATGGATATTTCAGCAAGACAATGATCCAAATCTACTCAGGCATTCATGCAGAGGAACAATTACAATGTTCTGGAATGGCCATCCCAGTCCCCAGACCTGAATATCATTGAACATCTGTGGGATAATTTGAAGCGGGCTGTCCATGCTCGGCGACCATCAAACTTAACTGAACTGGAATTGTTTTGTAAAGAGGAATGGTCAAAAATACCTTCATCCAGGATCCAGGAACTGATTAAAAGCTACAGGAAGCGACTAGAGGCTGTTATTTTTGCAAAAGGAGGATCTACTAAATATTAATGTCACTTTTCTGTTGAGGTGCCCATACTTTTGCACCAGTCAAATTTTGGTTTAATGCATATTGCACATTTTCTGTTAGTACAATAAACCTCATTTCAATCCTGAAATATTACTGTGTCCATCAGTTATTAGATATATCAAATTGAAATGGCTGTTGCAAACACCCAAATATTTAGAACTAAAAATGATTAAGATTAATAGGGGTGCCCAAACCTTTTCATATGACTGTATATGCTACTTCCAAAAAAGGGTGCAGTTAGGGCATACTGAAGGAGGAAACCTGGTGTAAATGATGCCTGAAATCTATGCCCGCTTTCAGCTTGTGTAAATTTCAGTACAGGTTCATGACCCAGGTTTTGAGAATATGTGTCCCCTCTGCCAGCACAGGAGATACAAAGATTAGCATTGAAAGCAATGGTGTTCATAAATCTCCCCATTATTATTACTCTGTTATCGTGGGTACTGTGAGCACAGCCTGGACAGTCCTGCTATCTGCACAGGGCACCCTGGCTTATCTGTACATATCCCAGGACTGGACAGGTGGCCATACACATTAGATGAATAGCAACAGAACCAACTGACCGTCCAATGTGTATGGAGGTGTACAGACTCTACCCTGACAGCAGATGTTGGGGAAAAGAAGGATCAGGCAGTTGCATTTCAGCATTGTCCATCACTATTGTTTCTGGCAACCAGAAGTAGCCGGATCCACTGGTTGGTGCAGGGTTCAGGTGTCGGACCCCATATGATCAGATACTGATGACCTATGTGAATAAACCATCAATATGAAAAACGTTAGGGGACGGAAAACCTCTTTAACCCATTTTGTGATCAACATATAGTTTTTCTATATTGGTCACTAATCTACGTCTGTGACAGAATAATGCAGGGTCCTGCTCCTAATGCATAGGATTGGCAAACCAGCTGTAGTCATTGACACCCCAGCGAACGAGATTGCAGGGATCCGATCACATTACATGGCAGCAAGAGGCCTAATACATCTTATTAGGCTGTGCCAAAGGCATAATAAAATGCTTGTCAGAAAATGGCAAGCAGTATAATGCATTGCACTACATAGATAAATATTATAAAAGTGATCAGAAGATCGCAAATTAAAGTCCCTCAAGGAGACAAAAAAATAAAAATGTGCAATAAAATAGTAAAGTCACGTTGACAAATTAATCTCCATCCCAAAATATTTAATAAATAATAAAAGATAAAAATAAAAACAAACACACGCATTCTGTCTGAGCAATACAAGTGTAATGACATTTTCCCACATATCATTATAAAATCACCTTTTGAACTAATGGCACTTTGGAATAGCCTTTAAAAAGGCTATTCTACTCCTACCTTCCATTACAAAATCCGTTTATTGCGATATGCAAATTACGCTCAGACCACCGCAAAATGGCGCCAAAGCATCTGAGGCATACGACGCTGCGATATATACGCCGACTGTGCATGAACGGCTCTATTTTGCGGTGGTCTGTTACACGAGCGTGTAACAGACCACCGCAAAATGGCAAAGAGCATTCGCAGTCGGCGTATATCGCTGCGTCGGATGCCTTACGCAAGGCAGAAGATCAGAAGAACATGAAGAGGAGCATGAACAGAACTAACTAAGGGGCGGGGACAGGTTATGATGCAAGGGGTGCTCGGAGCCGAGGGGGGAACGCCCAGTGTGCTCTGTGAGCATAATTTGCATATTGCAATAAACGGATTTTTACAGAAACGGCGGGGAGAAGAAGAGAATGGAAGGTAGGCGTAGAATAGCCTTTTTAAAGGCTATTCCAACATGCCATTAGTTCAAAAGGTGATTTTCTAATGATAGACTTCCTTTAATGGCATAAAAAAAAATTTATGAAATGATGCCAGAAAAGCCGTTTTTGTCTGTGGGCCACCAAAAAGCATTATAAAAAGTGGTCAAAAAGCATTATGTTCCCAAAATGGAAATAATAAAAAGTCCGGTATTCCTGCAAAAAGTAAGCCCTTGCACAATTCCACTAACAAAAAAATAAGTAGTTATGGATCTTAGAACATGATGCTGAAAAAAAAAAAAAAATTAAGCATTTTTACTACTGCAAAAGTAGTAAAACTTGAAAAAGCTGTACAAATTTGGGTTCAATTTAATCGTATCGACCCAATGAATAAATTTATCAGGTTATTTGAGCTGCTCAGTGAATGATGCAAAATTTATACCATAAAAAGGAAATGGCAAAATTGCTGTTTTTTTCTATTCATTGACAGAAGGAATTTAATTAAAGCTAAACAATGAGCTATTGCACACTACTACTTGTCCCGCAAAAAAAACATTCACCATACGGTTACACTGACGGAACAAAAAAGTTATAGGGCTTGGTATGTGACAACGGAAAAGTGCAGAAATGGTTTGATCATCGAGGCCTAAAAGAAGCCGGTTACTTAGGGGTTAAGGCCTCATTTAGATGGCTGTATTCAAGTGTCAGTATTATGGCTGCAAATCCCACATAGTTAGTTCACATCATTAAACCTGTGGTCAGGGTGGGATTTGTAGATGTAATACGGACCCTAAAATACATCACATTACGGCCGTCCAGATCAGGAGTAGATGTGATCCTCAATACTAGACAGATGATGAATGGATCCATAATGCAACTGCACTCAAGCTTTAGCCAGGTTTCCCTAAAAAATTGGAGACCCTGTTGTTAGATGCCCCCAACATGGGTTATGGCATGTCCATCTATGAGAGCCAAAACCGAGACAACCCCTTTAACTCATGGGTCTGTTAAGAACAAAGGGTCCAACCCACTGCATACTCACCATGTTCTTGATAATGGCGGTGGTGGGTACTATAGCTGTATCCCTTTCAAGTGTACAGGACACCGCTGCAGTATCCATAATCGCTGCTATCAAACATACGTTGTACAGATGAGGTAGGGGCTTAGTTATGTCACTGAGGGCACAGGTTACTGACTACTGTAGGTCTAAATTTTACTGATGGCTTCTACTGGGAATAAGAATGTAAAGTAGGTCTCCTGCAGAATGAGGAAAACTTTCTACTGCCACCTAATGGAAGAAACTGCAGTAAGAACAGTATAATACAGTATTGCTGATGGTTGTGACCTGCACAAGCAGAGAAGGTCAGCAGCAGGAAATTCACATCTCCATTGAAATCCATCAATCACCAAAACATATACTGAGGCTCCATATAATATATAAATCCTATAAAGAATAGCCAAGACACTTTCTTTCTTAATAAAAGCACTTTTATAACAGACTTTACATGATCAAATAAAATCCACACAATGGAGAGTTTATGATAAACTAGGCCAACCACTTCATGCACCAAAAGACTTCAAACAAGTCGCTATAAATGGCCCACTGAATACAGTTAGGTCCAAATATGTTTGGACACTGACACAAATTTTGTTTTTTTACCTGTTTACTGAAACATATTCAAGTTATAGCTATATAATGGACATAAAGTCCAGATTTTCAGCTTTCATTCGAGAGTATCCACATTAAAATTGGATGAAGGGTTTAGGAGTTTCAGCCCCTTAACATGTGCCACCCTGTTTTTAAAGGGACCAAAAGTAACTGAACAATTGACTCAAAGGCTGTTTCATGGGCAGGTCTGGGCAATTCCTTCGTTATGTCATTCTCAGTTAAGCAGATAAAAGGCCTGGAGTTGATTTGAGGTGTGGTGCTTGCATTCGGAAGATTTTGCTGTAAAGAAAACATGCAGTCAAAGGAGCTCTCCATGCAGGTGAAACAAGCCATCCTTAAGCTGCGGAAACAGAAAAAATCCATCTGAGAAATTGCTACAATATTAGGAATGGCAAAATCTACAGTTTGGTACATCCTAAGAAAGCAAGAAAGCACTGGTGAACTCATCAGTGCAAAAAGACCTGGACGCCCACAGAAGACAACAGTGGTGGATGATAGCAGAATAATTTCCATGGTGAAGAGAAACCCCTTCACAACAGCCAACTAAGTGAACAACACACTCCAGGATGTAGGCGTATCAATATCCAAATATCATAAGCCTCAAGAATAAAGAGAAGACTGCATGAAAGTACATACAGAGGGTTCACTACACGGTGCAAGCCACTCATAAGCGTCAGGAATAAGAAGGCTAGATTGGACTTTGATAAAAAAAACATCTAAAAAAGCCAGCACAGTTCTGGAAGAACATTCTTTGGACAGATGAAACCACGATCAACCTCTACCAGAATGATGGAAAGAAAAAAGTATGTCGAAGGCATGGTACAGCTCATTATCCAAAGCATACCACATCATCTGTAAAACACGGCAGAGGCTGCAGTGTGATGGCTTGGACATACATGGCTGCCAGTGGCACTGGGTCACTAGTGGTTATTGATGATGTGACACAGGACAGAAGCAGACGGATGAATTCTGAGGTATTCAGAGACATAATATGTGCTCAAATCCAGCCAAACTGATACATAATACAGATGGACAATGACCCAAAACATAAAGCCAAAGCAACCCAGGAGTTTATTAAAGCAAAGAAATGGAATATTCTTGAATGGCCAAGTCAGTCACCTGATCTCAACCCAAATGAGCAGCATTTCACTTGTTAAAGACTAAACTTCAGACAGAAAGGCCACAAACAAACAGCAACTGAAAACCGCTGCAGTAAAGGCCTGGCAGAGTATTAACCAGGAGGAAACACAGCGGCGTCTGGTGATGTCCATGAGGTCAAAACTCCAGGCTGTCATTGCCAACAAAGGGGGAACAACCAAGTATTAGAAATGAACATTTTATTTACAATTATTTCATTTGTCAAATTACTTTTGAGCCCCTGAAATGAAGGGATTGTGTATAATAAATGCTTTATAGTCCTCACATTTTTATTCAATCATTTTGTTCAACCCACTGAATCAAAGCTGAAAGTATGAACTTCAACTGCATTGTGGTAATGTACAGAAGAAAAATTAGAAAAATGTTGTGTCTGTCCAGATATTTATGGACCTAACTGTACATCTATAGTTCATGCCGCCTGTGTAATAACCATGAAACTAGATACTAAGTTTATCAATACAAGATTGTAACTACCAAATACAATGCAATATAATAATGCAGAAAAAAAGTGATTCAATATACTCACTAGGGTACGAGTTAAGTAAGTGGATGGGACGAGCCACCTCAATGTGCATTTCACGTTTGCTTGGTAAGGATGCGTGGTCAGGATCAGAAGAAAAGAGGAAGATATTGAGGCTACCAATAAGAAAATTCTGTGTTCACTCGTGACCAAAGAGGCAGAACCCATCTTATGACTATACTTGTAACCAGTCCGTGTAACAGAACCAATGAGAATCCCATAGAGGAACATGTGACTCATTAATCCAATAGGTTCCAGATAGCGGCACATTTCCATTGCTGCCTGCAAGGGATTTCTAAGCAGCCAAAGGTTAAAATATATACAGTATATAAAAAATTACCAAGTGCATGAAAATGACTGGTATACCTTCTTTTAAGTCAGGCTTTCAGGGCGTCTTTCATGGCATCAATACATTCATATCTATAACATGCAATTTCAATATTTTGCACAAAAAAAATGTTATAGATAGGTAGAACTATATATAGATATATAATAAATTATATCTATATATATATATTACATTGAATGTTATATATACAGTCATATGAAAAGGTTTGGGCACCCCTATTAATCTTAATCATTTTTAGTTCTAAATATTTGGGTGTTTGCAACAGCCATTTCAATTTGATATATCTAATAACTGATGGACACAGTAATATTTCAGGATTGAAATGAGGTTTATTGTACTAACAGAAAATGTGCAATATGCATTAAACCAAAATTTGACTGGTGCAAAAGTATGGGCACCTCAACAGAAAAGTGACATTAATATTTAGTAGATCCTCCTTTTGCAAAAATAACAGCCTCTAGTCGCTTCCTGTAGCTTTTAATCAGTTCCTGGATCCTGGATGAAGGTATTTTTGACCATTCCGCTTTACAAAACAATTCCAGTTCAGTTAAGTTTGATGGTCGCCGAGCATGGACAGCCCGCTTCAAATTATCCCACAGATGTTCAATGATATTCAGGTCTGGGGACTGGGATGGCCATTCCAGAACATTGTAATTGTTCCTCTGCATGAATGCCTGAGTAGATTTGGAGCTGTGTTTTGGATCATTGTCTTGCTGAAATATCCATCCCCGGCGTAACTTCAAATTCGTCACTGATTCTTGTACATTATTCTCAAGAATCTGCTGATACTGAGTTGAATCCATGCGACCCTCAACTTTAACAAGATTCCCGGTGCCAGCATTGGCCACACAGCCCCAAAGCATGATGGAACCTCCACCAAATTTTACAGTGGGTAGCAAGTGTTTTTCTTGGAATGCTGTGTTTTTTTGACGCCATGCATAACACCTTTTTGTATAACCAAACAACTCAATCTTTGTTTCCTCAGTCCACAGGACCTTCTTCCAAAATGAAGCTGGCTTGTCCAAATGTGCTTTTGCATACCTCAGGCGACTCTGTTTGTGGCGTGCTTTCAGAAACGGCTTCTTTCGCATCACTCTCCCATACAGCTTCTCCTTGTGCAAAGTGTGCTGTATTGTTGACCGATGCACAGTGACACCATCTGCAGCAAGATGATGCTGCAGCTCTTTGGAGGTGGTCTGTGGATTGTCCTTGACTGTTCTCACCATTCTTCTCTCTGCCTTTCTGATATTTTTCTTGGCCTGCCACTTCTGGGCTTAACAAGAACTGTCCCTGTGGTCTTCCATTTCCTTACTATGTTCCTCACAGTGGAAACTGACAGGTTAAATCTCTGAGACAACTTTTTGTATCCTTCCCCTGAACAACTATGTTGAACAATCTTTGTTTTCAGATCATTTGAGAGTTGTTTTGAGGAGCCCATGATGCCACTCTTCAGAGGAGATTCAAATAGGAGAACAACTTGCAATTGGCCACCTTAAATACCTTTTCTCATGATTGGATACACCTGGCTATGAAGTTCAAAGCTCAGTGAGGTTACAAAACCAATTTTGTGCTTCAGTAAGTCAGTAAAAAGTAGTTAGGAGTATTCAAATCAATAAAATGATAAGGGTACCCAAATTTTTGCACCGGTCAAATTTTGGTTTAATGCATATTGCACATTTTCTGTTAGTACAATAAACCTCATTTCAATCCTGAAATATTACTGTGTCCATCAGTTATTAGATATATCAAATTGAAATGGCTGTTGCAAACACCCAAATATTTAGAACTAAAAATGATTAAGATTAATAGGGGTGCCCAAACTTTTTCATATGACTGTATTATAATATAAAAATAGATAAATAGAGAACCCATCTCTACTCTCCAATCACAGCCAGATCTGCATTCACCATTAAAACTTTCCAGTTACAGCCAAAGCTGCACTCTCTGGTCACAGTAAGGCTAAGGCCCCACATAGCGTCCTGCAGCAAAAAAGCACTGCAGGAAGAACTGCAGCGGAACCGCATCACGTTTTTTCCCACAGGGCTTTTCACAGTCCTCTGCGGACTTTCTGCTTTCTTTCCATTATACCTGTAGGGAAAACACCAGAGTTTCCGTAGGTATAATTGACATGCTGTGATTTCTAAAACTGCGACGGTTTTGGACAAGTTGAAGATAAGTTCAGCTCTTAGCCCACGGCCCCACGTGGCGTAAATACTGCAGAAAAAAACGCGGCATTTAACAGTCACTGTATAGTGAACGGCAGTCTATCGAATCCCATCCCCATAGTGCGAGAAAATACACACTTTGGACATGCTGTGATTTTCAAAACCGTCGCAGCATGTCAATTGTATCTATGGAAACACCGGCGGTTTCCCTATAGGTATAATGGAAGCAGCAGAACTGTGCAAAAAATGATGAAAACCGAGACAAAAATGACCCGTACCGGGGCTCATGGGATCAGGGTGGCCGCACCAAAATCAAGCTTACTCAATGTCGAGGTCCATCTTTGTAATCAGTTTATTAGATTTCTTCAATTAACCTAAAATAAAATAAAACATTTTACAAAAAGTCTTAATTAAAATTTTTTTTTGTTTTGATTTTTCTGGCTAAAGCTGCTGTACAGGCCTAGGCATCCCCATGGTGTGTGTGTGTGTGTATATATATATATATATATATATATACACACACACACACACACACTAGCAGAAGGACCCGGCTTCGCATGGGTATATTTCATGTTTTGTTTGTGTAGTGGCCCCATAAGAATTGGCCCGCTTTGCATTTGACATCCAGTATGGCATTCTAGTATAGGTACAGTCTATTTATGGCTTGTGTTGTTATGGAAAGCTGGTAAATTAAATGTGAACTTATATTGGCTGATACACATGATATGACTGAATATTTAAGGACCTGCGAACTGCTATTGACTAATACAGGTCATAGCTTGGTTGCTATGGAAACCTAGTCTTAACCTGTGTGCCTGAGGAGAGTAAGCGCCTGCAAGCTTCTATTGGCTAAGGGACATGTGACCGTGTGTATGGCAGGTGGAATATGAGTGAAAGACTTGCAGGCTTGTATTGACTAATGCAGGTCATTTTTTGGGAATACTGTATCTCAGGAACGGTACATCCTAGAAAGCTGAGACCCGCTCTAAAATCTTCCCGGACACCTGATGTACCTGTGTGACAAATTTGGTGAGGATCGGCCCAGTCGTTTGGTCGCGCATAAAGAATAGACAGACAGAAACTCATTTTTATATATATCTATCTATTTCTCTATCAGAATATATATATATATATATATATATATATATATATATATATATATATCACATTTCTTTTCGATCCACTCCTGGCTTTGGCTTAAAATCAGCAGCAAACTCTGCAACAAAAAAAAATCAACAAACTTGACATGTGTGTATAAATATTATTTCATTATGGTTCAGGCTGTTACAATTGCGGTGATACTATACATGGGTATTTTTATTATTTTTAACACTTTTACTACATAAAACCACTTTTTTATCATTACATTGTAGTCCTTTTTAACGTTATTTCACTGTATGCAATGTATTCGGTAGGTCCCTCTAGGGGGCCTCACACTGCGATGATATAATTCATGTAATGTTCTGGTGTGCTCATTGTATCAAAGCATTATTATCTATCAGCATAAACTGACAGGCATTCTATTAGGACAAGCCTCTGGTCTGGAAGCCTTTCTGAGGCCCCTGCTGCCATGACAACTGTCAGAACCTATGACCTCACAAAGCACATGACATCATCAGCTCTAAATCACAACTTACATCTCCTGTGTATGACAGATTGTAGAGGTCCAGTCCAGGTAAGTAGCACAGATTTACTCTCATATAACAAATGCTCGGCCGCTGCTCCATTCATACAGGAGACATTGGTGTTTTTACTCTGCTTTGCTTTACGGATAATGGAGAGCGACTACTGTGGGCGGGGCCAGCGGATTACCGGATAAATCATCATTTTTGCCAGTTTTTTTTTACATAAATGATGACTGAAATCTAAGAGCAGGCCTAGATATCACTCTGAGTATTTCCCTAATGTCAGACTCTTGAGATAAGATAGGGAGAGATACTTTATAGTATTATTTTTTTAAATTTGAGGATATTCTAATAAAAAAGGGTGATAAATGTTCCTGAGATTTCTCAGTGTTGGGTTCCCTGTGGTTAGGATGTTCCTTTCTAACAAATAATCCCTGTTGTCTGCTTTTGGAGCTCATAATCCTTTTAGTTCTATATAAAATCCATTGTTTCTCGCCCCTATCATGTAAATGCTGAGCAATTCTTCAACATTCTTTGTTATCATGTAATATATCAGACCCTTGTGTATTCTCTTATAGGTACACTCCATACAGTATGCATAGGAGACCAGCTGGACACATGGAGAATTCTGCATTTTTCTGTATGGCTATATATCTAAAAATATAGATGAAAAGATTGTTAGTAATATCAGTAATTAGTACCTCTAAATACAGTATTTGTAAGGTGTGTAGATATATATATATTTAGAGCTTTTAAGTAGTGTCACTAATAAATACCTTTATATGCACAGTGTATAAGTCTGCATGCTATTTGTGTAAGGTGTGTGTGTATATATATATATATATATATATATATATATATGAGATTGTAAATAGTGTAATAAATATGTCTATATTCAGTATGTGTAAGGTGTCAGTATATTTATCTATATATGTATATTTAGAGATTGTAAGTAATGTCCATAAGTACCTCTATATACTTTGTGTGTAAGGTGTGTGTATATGGATTGTAAATTTATCAGTAATAAATATGTCTATATACAGTATGTGTAAGGTGTGGGTAGATTTTTCTATATATATGTATCTTCAGAGATTCTAAGTAATGTTAATAAATACCTCTATATACTGTATTTGTAAGGTGTATATATATATATATATATATATATATATATATAAGATTGTAAATAGTGTCAGTAATAAATATGTCTATATATAGTATGTATAAGGTATGAGTATATAGGTATGTATATGTAAAGATTCAAACTTTTGTTAGTAATCAGTAACTTTATGTACATTATGTTTAAGATTTGTATATATAAATACTGTATATTTAGAGATGTGTGTATATATAGATATATGTATATTTAAGATTGTAAATAGTGTCAGTAATAAATATGTATATTCAGTATGTGTAAGGTGTGGGTACAATTTCTAAATATATATATATATAAATATAAGTAATGTCCTTAATAAGTACTTCTATATTCAGTATGTGTACAGTGTGTGTATATATCTATATATGTACTTCTAGAAACTGAAAGTGTCAACAATAAGTATCTCTGTATACAGTGTGTGTAATGTGTAAGTCTATTTCTAAATATATGTACTGTATATCTAGAGGTTGTAAGTGATGTTAGTAATAAGTATATATATACACAATATGTATAAGGTGTGTATATATAGATATATGTATATTTAACATTTAGAATTTGTAAATAATATCAGTTATCATTACCTCTACATACCATATGTGTAAAGTTAGATATATATGTGTATTTAAGATTGTAAATAGTGTCAGTAGTAAATACGTCTATATACAGTAGGTGTAAGGTATGGGGATTTAAGTATTAATTTAAAGATTGAAAGTCATTTTAGTAATAAGTACCATTATATAAAATATATGTAAAGTATGTATTGTGGGAGGATTGGCTCAGTGGTAGCAGCAGCGGAGTCAGACAGTCAGAGACAGACACAAAAAAGTCAGGTATAAACAGGTTGTACCCTGTACATTTATTTTCCAAAACGGCAAAACAAAATAAGCCTTAACAGTCAGGCAAAAAGATAACAGAAATCCTGCTCGTCTGAGCAACTAACTAAACAAAGAGGCCCTAACTATACATGTGACTTGCTTCAGCCACATTGTCAACACACAGGGCAAAAACACAAGCAAAAGTTGACACTGGTCTCTCACCAGTTGTCAGGGTCTTAGGACAGAACCCGGCTCCTCCTCTCCCCCAGGAACTGCTCAGGGCTGAGGTCTTGAAAACCTTTTATAGGCCTTTAATAAGGCCCAATTCCCACCTGTGACTGAAGCCCCCTCCCTAGTAGGACAAGAAGTGGTTAACAGAAAAGGCCTTCTCACAGCTGAGGTTTTGTTACAGATATCCGTGTTGCAACCTCACTTACCATACATAAGTGAGGAATTTGGGGGAGATATAGCGACCTTCCAGAACTTTACCTGTCACCTTCTCACAGTATATATAGATAGATGTGTACTGTATATTTAGATTGTAAATAGTGTCCGTAATAAATATGTCTATATTCTGTATGTGTAAGGTGTAGGTATATTTATCTATAGATGTATAGTTAGAGATTGTAAGTAATGTCCTTAATAAGTACCTCTATATGCAGTATGTGTACAGTATATATATATATATATATATATATGTGTATGTGTGTGTAATTTTAGAGACTGAAAGTAGTAGTGTCCTTAATAAGATGTGTGTATATATATGTATTATATCTACATACAGTAATACCTCGTACATTTGCGAGGTTAGGTTCCAGAGAGGGTTGCGGATCGCGAGGAATCGCGAATGTTTGGTACAAGCGCTTAGAAGCGCTTACAATGCCGGTTTCTAAAGTTTAACCCCTAAATACCAAAAAAACTTTACCCTAGAGTACTGTACAGTATACTAAAGTATACTGTACAGTACTGTATATTAATACATTAATTAATTAATTCATTCATTCATTTGTCTTATACACTCACAGTAAAATGAAACCAATTATCGGGTACGTAACAAATGGGACGCTACTACCCAATAGCGAAGGTTTTTTTTTTTTTTTAAATTCACAGATATGTGAAAAACAGCAAAATCTATATATGTTAGGTTCCAATAAAAATATCGCAAATCTGTGAATTCGCAAATTCGGAAACGCGAGTGTACGAGGTATTACTGTATATGTATATAGAAGGAATGTAAATAGTGTCAGTAATAACTATATCTATATACAGTGTTTAAGGTGTGTGTGTTTTTATACATACCTTATATACAATTCTATAATTTTATAATACCTTTTAATATAAAATATAGTGGGTTATTTACTAAGACCAGAGTTTTCATACATTTGGCACATCTTGGCGGACTGTGAGCCATAAACTGAAATATACACCAGCTATGACAGTTTGTGTTGCTGTAACCATAGATCATATGTATATACTAGTCCTGAGTGATGTCTTATAATAATAATAATAGTCCTTTAATAGCCCCACAATGGGGAAATTCAGTGTGTTACAGCAGCAAAAAAAAACAAAAAAAAAAAAAAAAACAAAATTTAACAGGAATATTCCAAGGTGAGAGGCATTACATTGATAGCAGACAGACAGATAGGGCGTAGCAGGGGGGGGGGGGGATTTAACAGGCAGAGAGATATTTTCAGTTCTCTGTGTGTAATGATCTCCGCTTAGGTCGGTGTTGGTTGTACAGCCTAACCGCGGTGGGGAGGAAAGACTTCCGATAGCGCTCCTTCTCACACCTAGGGTGGAGCAGTCGGTCACTGACAGTACTGCTCAGCGCGATCACAGTCTCATGCATGGGATGGGACTTCTTCTTCTGCATGGAGCTCACCACGGACAGTATCCTTCTGTCACCCACCACCTGCACTGGGTCCAGTGGGCTCCCCAGGACAGAGCTGGCCCTTCTAATCAGCTTGTCAAGTTTATTTCTGTCCCTGGTTGATATACTGCTCCCCCAGCAGGCCACTCCAAAGAAGATGGCTGATGCCACTACCGAGTTGAAGAAAGTTCTAAGAAGTGCCCTCCGGATTCCAAAGGCTCTCAGTTTCCTAAGCAGGTAGAGCCTGCTGTGGCCCTTCCTGTACAGGGCCTCCATATGATCTGCCCAGTCCAGCTTATTATTAAGGAGCAAACCCAGGTACTTATAGGTGTTCACAATCTCGATGCCCGTCCCCAGGATGTCCACTGGTTTAGGAGGGCTTCTGCCTTTGCGGAAGTCCACCACCATCTCCTTGGTCTTCCCCGCGTTAATCTTCAGGTGGTTCTGGTGGCACCAGTCCACAAAATCCTGGTTCAGTTCTCTGTACTCCCTGTCATCATCATCTGTGATGAGACCCACTATTGCAGAGTCGTCAGAATACTTCTGTAGGTAGCAGCTGGATGAGTTGCACCTAGAATCTGCAGTGTACAGTGTGAAGAGGAAAGGGGCGAGAACCGTACCCTGAGGTGCCCCCGTATTACAGATCACTGTACCTGACACACAGTCTCGGGCTCTCACGTATTGAGGTCGATTTGTGAGGTAGTCTAGGATCCAGTTGGAGAGGTGGTGGTCCACTCCAGCAAGGCCCAGCTTGTCCCTCAATAACCTGGGCTGTATGGTGTTAAAAGCACTGGAGAAGTCAAAGAACATTATTCTCACTGTGTTCCCTGGTTTCTCCAGGTGAGACAGAGCCCTGTGCAGAAGATGGATGATGGCATCATCTACCCCAATGCCCGGCCGATAAGCAAACTGGAGGGGGTCCATAGCGGGGCTCACTAGAGGGCGGAGATGTGTGAGAACCAATCTCTCCAAGATCTTCATCAGGTGGGATGTCAGTGCTACAGGTCTGTAGTCGTTGAGGTCCATAGGGTGGGGTTTCTTTGGAACTGGTACCACACAAGAAGATTTCCATAATTCAGGGACTATTTCCTGCCTCAGGCTCATATTATACATATATGTAATTATACCACACAGCTGGTCCCCACAAGTCTTAATTAGCCTTGCACTGATGTCATCTGGCCCTCCGGCTTTCCTCGCCTTGATCTTTTTCATCTCCTTCCTCACCTGGGCCCGTGTGAAGGTCAGACTGTGGCCAGATAAAGATGGATTTCTGGATTTACTGGT
This sequence comes from Leptodactylus fallax, assembly GCA_947044405.1. Lineage (NCBI taxonomy): Eukaryota > Metazoa > Chordata > Amphibia > Anura > Leptodactylidae > Leptodactylus > Leptodactylus fallax. The sequence goes on from CAMRHE010000506.1 coordinate 1,181,285, forward strand.
CTGTTGGGAAGTGGCCGCATGGGGAGAAGTCATTGTGGTGGGGGGAGCTGAAGGACATGCTGGGGTGGGAGGAGCTGGTGTGTGATCAAATCTGTTGAAGAATAGGTTTAGTTCATTAAGCCAGTTAACATCTGCCTCAATCTGGCAGACAGACTGTTTATGACCCGAAATTGACTTAAGCCCCTCCCAGACCCCCCTTATGTCTTTTCTTTCCATTTGCTTTTCCATTTTTTCTTTATAACTGGATTTTCCCTGCCTGATTTGATGCCTCAGCTCCTTTTGTACTTCCCTCAACCCCTCCTTATCTCTTGTCCTGAATGCCATCTTTTTCTCCTTAAGTAGTGTTTTTATATCAGAGTTAATCCATGGTTTGTTATTGGAGAAGCACCTCACCACTTTTGTGGGTACTGTGTTGTCCACACAAAAATTAATGTAGTCCGTTATGCAGTGTGTGAGTCCTTCTATATCTTCCCCATAAGAATCCTGCAGAACTTCCCATGCGGTTGTGTCAAAACAATCCCTCAGAGCCTCATCACTCTCCTCGGACCATATCCTCACTGTGCGGGTGACAGCTGGTTCTCTACGTACAAGTGGCTTGTACACAGGTCGGAGATGTACTAGGTTGTGATCCGATCTCCCCAGGGGCGGTAGGGCTGATGAGTTGTATGCCTCCCTCACGTTGGCAAAGAACAAGTCCAGTGTTTTGTTGTCTCTTGTGTGGCAGGTTACATACTGTGTGAAACTGGGCAGTGTGGATGATGGAGAGGCATGGTTGAAATCACCCGACAGAAGAAAGAGGGCCTGGGGGTGCTGAGACTGTAACTGGCTCAGCGTGGCTTGTAGGACCTCGCAGGCAGCGTCAGCTTTCGCAGAGGGGGGGACATATGCAGCTATCACGATGACATGTGATAGTTCCCTTGGTAGGTAGAAAGGTCTCATGCTCACAGCTAATAGTTCAATGTCCTTACAGCAAGTTTGATCTTTAATCACAATGTGCCTAGGATTGCACCATCTATTATTCACAAACATTGCCAGCCCCCCTCCTTTCCTCTTACCGCTCTCCCTTGTCCTGTCTGCCCGAAGGAGTTTAAAACCATCCAAGGAGACCAGAGGGTCAGGAGTAACTTCAGTGAGCCAAGTCTCTGTAAGTAGCATCATGCTGCACGCCCGAAACTCCTGATGCTGCCTGGTGAGCGCTGTTAGTTCATCCATAGTTTATCCATAGTGATGTTATACACACACTGTACATGACATTTTTGATCCCATCGACCACTTAGTGATATTATTACGATGGGTCCCTACACTAACACTTTATATATAGGACAGGAGATAACCTTCTTATATACTCACTGTTATAGTGCAGTCTCTAAGAACTTTCCCTCTGGGGTCTTGTCTATAAGGGGAGTACAGCATTTATTATAGAAGTAAAGTCTTAGTGTAGGGACTCATCTGAATGAGGTCGCCGTGACGGGGCAGATGGGCTCGCACAATTCATAGAACTGTGCGCTAAGAACCTCACATTTATAACTCTAGTTAGTGACAGATGAAAGTGGAGACAAAGAATTTTATCATTTGCATAGCAAAACAATATACTGACAAAATAGTTTTTCTTTTATTTTTTTAATCTTCACTAGAGATGAGTAAACTGTTGTATCGGGTTCATTACAAATTTTCCACGTTTTCTGGAAAGTGTTCAGTCTGTTCCCATCATTCTGTCTGTTATGGGCTACGCTTGTTTGGCAGGCCGCCATAGCTGTTTCTTGGAAGTCTATTAGACATTTATGACATATTCTGTGCATGTAGCCGTAAATACTAACATGGGAATATGAAATACAGGTGCAGCGCAGAGCTAAGATCCTTACTGCTCAGTGACATACATATATAATGGCGTCAGTTCAGAGGGTGAGCCGGCGACATGAGTAGCAGGTGTAAACTGTGATTGTAACTGTGTAATCCCCTTGGATGGAGCCATCAATAGTAACCACAGCATCTAACAGATTGTTAACCATTGTGGCTCCCCTATGCTAAGATCAAAGGAGATGATATGCTGCTATATGGCAACCTGGGCCTGAACACAGCTCTCGGGTTCTCCATGTTTAATTCTCCATCACATCCTGTCCAAGGCAGGACTTGTAAAAAAAAAAATGTAAATTTTATAAGCTTCTTATAAAAAATGTAAATTTATTGAAGTCTTCTTTGAAGGTAGATACAGGAAAATATACAGAATAATCAATAGATGTATCAATCAATGATCAGTCTTACATAAATGAAGGTATCCTTAGTCATTGGAAACTATACTCCTCCAGGGATTTATCAAGTGGGGTAGCGAGCATTTTTAACCCTTGAGCGTTGCATTAATTTCATTCGTATTGCAGATTATAGAGGAAGTCAGCCTCCATTCGGTGGCAGGATCAACCAGGTATGGGGGCTTTTAGCAGCCTGGGGTCTGGCCAGTGAAAATACATAACAGCACCCAGGGGTAAACCCAGCCTTTTTGCTGCCTGAGGAAGACTATAGAAAGGCGCCCACCCCTCCAAAAAAAAATAAAATATTGAGTTTACATGCTACTAGCTTCACACGCTGCTATCGTTGCACAATAAACATACACAATACACAAAGTTATAAAATAGTTTTTAAGAATTCTTCTTCCTGTATTACTTCAGTATCAGAGATCAACAACACGGCATTAACAATGAAAGTAACTTCACACATCTTCTGCTTGGTGGATGGACGAGCCCACGTGGCCCCCATTCTCTTTAACCCTTTCCCGACATCTGCCGTAATAGTACGGCGGATGCCGGGTGCTTAAATATGGCTGCCGCACTGGGTATACAGTAGACACCCGGTGCTAATGCCCGCGATCAGTGCCCGCAATGATCGCAGGCATTAACCCTTCTGGCGCCTCGGTCAAAGCTGACCGAGGCGCCATTTTACCGGCAGCACGTGGGTCCCACCATTTTTCCGGGGATCATCGGCACCCGGAGTAAGCTCCGGGTCCGGCGTCCCATTGCTATGATAGCTGGGAGCCTTGTGAAGGCTCCCAGGCCTGTCTTGCATTAACTTCTATTGCGGGCTAGTGGGCTAGTCTATGTAGCCTGCAATAGAAGCACCGTTTTTTTGCAAAGCATTAGCATTGTAATGCATTGCATTAGTGATCAGACCCCCTGGGATTCAAGACCCCTAGGGGGTCTAATAAATGCAAAATAAAAAATAAAAAAAAAAGTACAAAAAAATATATAAAAAAAAATAAAAAATATTAAAAGTTCAAATCACCCCCCTTTCCCTAGAACACATATAAAAGTAGTTAAATACTGTGAAACACATACACATTAGATATCCCTGTGTCCGAAAATGCCCGGTCTACAAATCTAAAAAAATATTTTTACCGTACGGTAAACGCCGTAGCGGGAAAAAAAAAAAATCAAAAGTGCCTCTGATAAAAATTTGAATAAAAAGTGATCAAAGCAATAGACATTACCCAAAATGGTATAACTAAAAAGTACACCTGGTCCCACAAAAAGACGCCCTATGTATCCCGTACACAGAAGTATATAAAAGTTACGCGTGTCAGAATATGGCAAAAAATATATATATTTTTGCGCAGTTTTGGATTTTTGTTAAGGCGTTAAAATGTAAATAAAACCATATAAATTTGGTTCTCCGGAATCGTACTGAAACATAGAATACAGATGACATGTCATTTTGGCTGTAGAGCGAACGCCATAAAAACGAAGCCCATAAGAAAGTCACACAAATGCACTTTTTCTTCAAGTCCACCCCATTCTGAATTTTTTTCTAGCTTTCCAGTACATTGTACAGAATAATAAATGGTAGCATCATGAAAAAAAATTGTTCCGCAAACATTAAGACCTCATATGGCTCTGAGAACGGAAAAATAAAAAAGTTATTGGGTTTGGAAGAGAGGGAGTCAAAAACGAAAATCGAAAAATGTCACCAGCGGGAAGGGGTTAATAAGAGCCCTGCAGATAGCTGAGTACTGTACTTCGGCTATCTTTGCACTCCCATCGAAGTGAATGAGAGCGTGGCCAGGCTGAATTCCCAGTGGGGGAAAAAAAACAATTTTTAGGCCCAGTGGGGGTCTCAGCAGACAGACCCCCATCAATCAGGTATTTATCCTTTATCCTATGGATAAGGGGGGATAAATACTTTTCAGAGTATTATTTCATTATTACATTAATATAAAATGCTTACTACAGCTGGCAATGAGCCAGGGGGCACAGGTAGGGATCCGGATCCAAGAAGAAGGCAGCAGCCAGGCCGGCAGCGTTAAAGTCCTGAGAGCAGGGAAAGGGAGATCGCAGGAGTCATACTGCATAGCCCAGGAGCAGAGGCGTAGCTAGGGGCTCAGCAAAGGGGGTACAAACACGTCCAAATGGGCCCCCAACTTAGGTATACCAATATTATCACTATACGGTGACCATATAGTGGTAGATACCAGTTCTGCAGACCAATTAGGTGAATACAGGGCAGTAACATTTTGTGATTTACAGGTGACGTCTCTGACTAATTCTTCACATTTCCCTTCTCTTCCCTTTGGACCGTCATGACCACTTCTTCCAGCTGTGACTTGGCTCTGTAAAGTTTGCAGCATAGACATCTTTAGCTCCTCACTTTTCCAGGCACCCGACCCATATTGTCCTCACCTACATAAAATCTCCATCCTGCTGCTACCCCCAGTTATAAAATATATGATATAACCCCCCATAATGAATAATACTCAAAAGTGCATATTTACATTAATAATGTTCATGTGTACCCCCATAAATAGTTTCCTTTATTAATATTGCCCCAGGTGTTTCCTAATTAAAAGGTTTTCCAGGTCATCAATAAAAAGAAAAAAAAAAAAATCAGTGGGGCTCAAAAACCCAGGACCCCCACTGATCAGCTGTTTGAACGAACCGTGGTACCTGTGTAAGGGCCGTCACCGCTTCTCTGTTTACATAGTGTCATTCATCTCATAGTGGCCTTGTAATGTAACTACAGCCTCGTCCTATACACGTCTATGTGACAAGAATGTAATTACATCACACGGTCACAGACAGCATGTGATATAAACAGGCGCCATGGCCCCTTCAAGCTGTTGGTCAGAAGGGGGGATTCACTGATCTCTTATTGATAATCTGTTCCAAGGATAGATCATCAATAAAAATGAGCTGGAAAGCCCCTTTAATAAAGCCCAAGTGCCACCTTAAAGGGGTTGTCCAGGATAACCACTTTTTTAATATGAGGCCATAGAATGTGCTCCGGTGTCTCCCAGCATGTTCCAATCCTGCTGTTCCGGTGTTTTCTTCCAGCGGAAGGCCCCACAGCACTGTGATGTCCCGTGTCAGCGGCCTCCGCCAGAAGAAAACACCGGAGCAGCAGAACCAGACCATGGAGGGAGACATCGGAGTGAGTAGTTTTTTTTTCACCTTTCCCGGTCTCATATTAAAAAAGTGGTTATCGTGGACAAGCCCTTTAATTAATTGCCCCCCCTTATATTAAGCCCCTGTTTCCCCCTGACATAAATACTGCTCCCCTAATCACCATTTATATAAATGATGCCCCCTTCTATTCATAATGCCCCTAATGACCCCTTATATAAATGACCACTCCCTTACAGTGGGGAAAAAAGTATTTAGTCAGCCACCAATTGTGCAAGTTCTCCCACTTAAAAAGATGAGGCCGGCCTGTAATTGTCATCATAGGTAGACCTCAACTATGAGAGACAAAATGAGAAAACATATCTAGAAAATCACATTGTCTGATTTTTTTAAGAATTTATTTGCTAATTATGGTGGAAAATAAGTATTTGGTCACCTACAAACAAGCAAGATTTCTGGCTCTCACAGACCTGTAACTTCTTCTTTAAGAGGCTCCTCTGTCCTCCACTCATTACCTGTAGTAATGGCTCCTGTTTGACATTGTTATCAGTATAAAAGACACCTGTCCACAACCTCAAACAGTCACACTCCAAACTCCACTATGGTGAAGACCAAAGAGCTGTGGAAGGACACCAGAAACAAAATTGTAGACCTGCACCAGGCTGGGAAGACTGAATCTGCAATAGGCAAGCAGCTTGGTGTGAAGAAATCAACTGTGGGAGCAATAATTAGAAAATGGAAGACATACAAGACCACTGATAATCTCCCTCCATCAGGGGCTCCACGCAAGATCTCACCCCGTGGGGTCCAAATGATCACAAGAACGGTGAGCAAAAATCCCAGAACCACACGGGGGGACCTAGTGAATGACCTGCAGAAAGCTGGGACTAACGTAACAAAGGCTACCATCAGTAACACACTACGCCGCCAGGGACTCAGATCCTGCAGTGCCAGACGTGTCCCCCTGCTTAAGCCAGTACATATCCGGGCCCGTCTGAAGTTTGCTAGAGAGCATTTGGATGTTCCAGAAGAGTATTGGGAGAATGTCATATGGTCAGATGAAACCATAGTAGAACTGTTTGGTAGAAACACAACTCGTCGTGTTTGGAGGAGAGTGAATACTGAGTTGCATCCAAAGAACACCATACCTACTGTGAAGCATGGGGGGGCAACATCATGCTTTGGGGATGTTTCTCCAGGACCAGGACGACTGATCCGTGTACATGAAAGAATGAATGGGGCCATGTATCGTGAGATTTTGAATGCAAACCTCTTTCCATCGGCAAGGGCATTGAAGATGAAACGTGGCTGGATCTTTCAGCATGACAATGATCCCAAGCACACCACCAGGGAAACGAAGGAGTGGCTTCGTAAGAAGCATTTCAAGGTCCTAGAATGGCCTAGCCAGTCTCCAGATGTCAACCCCATGGAAAACCTTTGGAGGGAGTTGAAAGTCCGTGTTGCCCAGCGACAGCCCCAAAACATCCCTGCTCTAGAGGAGATCTGCATGGAGGAATGGGCCAACATACCCGCAACAGTGTGTGCCAACCTTGTGAAGACTTACAGAAAACGTTTGACCTCTGTCATTGCCAACAAAGGATATTTAACAAAGTATTGAGATGAACTTTTGTTATTGACCAAATACTTATTTTCCACCATAATTTGCAAATAAATTCTTAAAAAATCAGACAATGTGATTTTCTGGATTTGTTTTCTCATTTTGTCTCTCATAGTTGAGGTCTACCTATGATGACAATTACAGGCCGGCCTCATCTTTTTAAGTGGGAGAACTTACACAATTGGTGGCTGACTAAATACTTTTTTTTTCCCCACTGTATGTTCAAAATGCTTCCTAATGAACCCTTACATAATTGATGTCCCCTAATGAACGCTTATATAAATGACCACCCCCTTATATATACAGTCATGGCCAAAAGTTTTGAGAATGATACAAATATTAATTTTTACAAAGTCTACTGCTTCAGTTTTTCTAATGGCAATTTGCATATACTCCAGAATGTTATAAAGAGTGATCAGCTTAACAGCAATTACTTGCAAAGTCAATATTTGCCTAGAAAATGAACTTTATCCCCCAAAACACATTTCAACATCATTGCAGCCCTGCCTTAAAAGGACCACCTAACATCGTTTCAGTGATTGCTCCATTAACACAGGTGTGGGTGTTGATGAGGACAGGGCTGGAGATCAATCTGTCATGATTAAGTAAGAATGACACCACTGGACACTTTAAAAGGAGGCTGGTGCTTGCCATCATTGTTTCTCTTCTGTTAACCATGGTTATCTCTAAAGAAACATGTGCAGTCATCATTGCACTGCACAAAAATGGCCTAACTGGGAAGAATATTGCAGCTAGAAAGATTGCACCTCAGTCAACAATCTATCGCATCATCAAGAACTTCAAGGAGAGAGGTTCCATTGGTGCCAAAAAGGCTCCAGGGCGCCCAAGAAAGACCAGCAAGCGGCAGGACCGTCTCTTAAAAGTGTTTCAGCTGCGGGATCGGGCTACCAGCAGTGCAGAGCTTGCTGAGGAATGGCAGCAGGCAGGTGTGAGTGCATCTGCACGCACTGTGAGGCGGAGACTCTTGGAGCAAGGCCTGGTCTCAAGGAGGGCAGCAAAGAAGCCACTTCTCTCCAGAAAAAACATCAGGGACAGACTGATATTCTGCAAAAGGTACAGAGAGTGGACTGCTGAGGACTGGGGTAAAGTCATTTTCTCTGATGAATCCCCTTTTCGATTGTTTGGAACATCTGGAAAACAGCTTATTCGGAGAAGAAGAGGTGAGCGCTACCACCAGTCTTGTCTCATGCCAACTGTAAAGCATCCTGAAACCATTCATGTGGGGGGTTGCTTCTCAGCCAAGGGAATCGGCTCTCTCACAGTCTTGCCTAAAAACACAGCCATGAATAAAGAATGGTACCAGAATGTCCTCCAAGAGCAACTTCTCCCAACCGTCCAAGAGCAGTTTGGCGCTCAACAATGCCTTTTCCAGCATGATGGAGCACCTTGCCATAAAGCAAAGGTGATAACTAAATGGCTCAGGGAACAAAACATAGAGATTTTGGGCCCATGGCCTGGAAACTCCCCAGATCTTAATCCCATTGAGAACTTGTGGTCAATCATCAAGAGACGGGTGGACAAACAAAAACCAACAAATTCAGACAAAATTAAAGCATTGATTCTGCAAGAATGGACTGCTATCAGTCAGGATTTGGTCCAGAAGTTGATTGAGAGCATGCCAGGGAGAATTGCAGAGGTCCTGAAGAAGAAGGGTCAACACTGCAAATATTGACTTGCTGCATTAACTCATTCTAACTGTCAATATAAGCTTCTGTTACTCATAATATGAATGCAATTCTATTTCTGTATGTGATAAAAACATCTGACAAACACACATAAAAACCAGAGGGCAGCAGATCATGTGAAAATATAATATTTGTGTCATTCTCAAAACTTTTGGCCATGACTGTATATATAACGCTCCCTAATGGCCCCTTATATAAATAATCCCCCCTTCCATTAATAATGCCCCTAATAGCCCTTATATAAACATCTCTTAAATTCATAAAGCCCCTTTATATAAAATAGCTCCTCCTAACAACCCCTTATACTATTAAAATCTCCACAATTGCGCTAAAAAAATAAAAGTTATACTCACCTACCTGTGATCCCTTGATGGAGACGCCATCTCCTCTTATTGACCCGTGCATAGAACGTCTGTGTCTCAGCACTGGAGGTTTGATGCTATGACGTCATCGCGCCCACCTGTGCAAGAAGCAGACATCTGTCTGTGGTCTCGGTGTCTTGTAAACCGCAGGCCTGAAGTGGCTTGCAGTTTACAAGTCATAGTCAGAGTTACAGCATGAGTTTTAACTAGATCAGTGTCTTGCAGACGCCGATCTAGTTAGAGGTAAAGCATATATTAATGGGCCCGGGGCAGCCTAGGAATAATTTGGGCTGCGTGCTTCATGTGACGTAAATTTACCAGCAGAGTGATGTGACATGACGGGACGTGCGCAGACCAGAACCCCTCCACCCCATGCCGCCACTCCTCGCTGTCACGGATAGTGCTGCCTGAGGCGCCTACCTCACTTCGGCTCATTAGAAGTGCGCCCCTGATGGCACCCCCCTGATCTCGCCAATGGGGGCATTATTGTTGCACATCCCTTTGGATGTTTGACCGCAGCATCCAAGGGGTCAAAACCCCCGATCGGAGCGCAGCTCTGACCAGGAGTTAATGAAGTGGGTGTTAGCTGTCGATTACAGCTAACACTCAATGCCCCAATGCCGCCCACTCACTATTTAATCACAGGACTATTATGTCCATTTGTGCCAGTACATCATGTGTCTCTAAGGGGTTAATAAAGTGCCAACTTAATTACATTATATGCCCCATAAGATAAATACTGCCTCCCTAATGACCCCTTATATAAGTGCCCCCCCTTTATTCATAATGCCCTCTAATGAACCATTATATAAATAATGCCACTTATATAAATGATCCCTCTTTATATTCATAATAAAATGCCTCCATAACATGTACTGCAGCCACATATATCCCATAAGATATACTGCCATATCATAAACTGCAGCCACATTACCCATATAACATGTACTGCAGCCACAGCATTCCCTTACCATGTACTACAGCCACATATATCCCATAACATATACTGCCATATCATAAACTGCAGACACATTAGCCTCATAACATGTCCTGCAGCCACAGTGCCTCCATATCATCTACTACAGTAACAGTGTCTCCAAAACATGCACTGCTACTCCAATCACTCACACGCTCATGTCATCTCTTCCTCAAAAACATCTCCAGAATCCATCCTTTGCTTACCACAGATACATTAAAGGGAATTTATCATTAGATTTAGGCAAATTTGCCTAACGACCTTTCTTTATCTTTTCTCTGATGCCGTTTTTGAAATAAATACTTTATTCTTATATTCTAATTCTGTGCACGGAGCACAGGGGGCGTTCCCCATTGCTCCAAGCACAGCGCGTCATATCCAGTATTCCGCCTCCTCTTGCTGCTGCACGTCCCTTTATGTGAAGATATCCTCTTCTTCTTATTCTTTGCTCCGTCAGCAGCACTTCTCACTACAGCGCATGCAAATCCCATGTATGCTCTGTAGTGAGAAGTGCTGCTGACGGAGCAAAGAATAAGAAGAAGAGGATATCTTCACATAAAGGGACGTGCAGCAGCAAGAGGAGGCGGAATACTGGATATGACGGTGCGGTGCACAGAATTAGCATATAAGAATAAAGTATTTATTTTAAAAACGGCGTCTGAGAAAAAGATAAAGAAAGGTAGGGCTAGAATAGAATAGATAGAATAATGATAGAATCCCTTTAAAGACACTTATTGCTGCCCTGATTCACTCTCGCCTTGACTACTGTAACTCCTTACTAATCGGTCTTCCCCTTACTAAACTCTGCGGCGGCCAGGCTCATCTATCAGTCTAGACACTACAGCGATGCCTCCGGTCTGTGCCGGTCACTACAGCTTTATATATGTGTAATGCCAGTAACCTCTATTACAGAATTGTCTGACCATTGTATAAGCAATGCTACCTCCTATGCCGCCCCTGCTACCTCCTGTGTCACCCCCTCTACCTCATAGATTGTAAGCTCTTGCGAGCAGGGCCCTCAGTCCCAGTGTGTGAATTGACTTATTACTGTAATGTATCTTTTTGTCTGTATTTAAACCCTACAAATTGTAACATTGGTAGTAGACACAGATCCTCCATAAAATATGCTAAACCAGTGGTATGGTGGCATTGTGGCTCCAGAATAAGAGCCCCCCCCATGACAGTACTTATAGCCAATGAGCTCCCTAACATTGATAGGATTGATCCCACTGTGGCTGAAGATTATTGAACCTATATATAGCAGGTCTTATCATAATTGCTGTAGAACAAGGCTGAGGTAAGTGAAGTGAATATAATAATACAGCAGGAGTAGCAGCTGCAGTTCTGCCCTCCCACCACTAGGTGTCACTAGGATTCTGTTCTCTGGCCTCTGCTCTATCTCCCTGGGATATCATAGATGTGTTCTGAGGGAAGCAGAGCCATTTTGTGATATGTGTAAAAGAGAACAAGAAGTGCTGGGGCAGGGAGGGCGCCATATCTGGGGAGAATATAGTATATTCAGTCCTGGGATTAGAAAATGAGGTAAACTTACCTCACAGTATAGCGTCCATCTGTAAAGTAGCGCTCAGCGTAGTGTATTTACGCCAGTAATTGTCACATGAGGTATATTTTCCTCACAATATGGTGTCCATGTGTACAATAGCTGTCAGAGTAGTGTATATAGTACTGTAATTACTACAAGTTACATTTACCCCACAATATGGCTTCCATGTGTATAATACCAGTTAGTGGAGTGTATTTAGTCCTGTATTTCTTTTATTATAAAAAATATAAAACATACAACATATACAGCAATATAAAACATACACTATATACAGCAATATAAAACAAATGTAAAATCATAACATACCCACAAACACCAAAGAAATAACTGGTCTTAGCCATACACACCACTGTATTAGTCCCTAACACAAACAGACACACGACCCTCAACATCAAACCCCATATAAGCTTTGAAGATTAATATATAACACAGATAATTTTTTTAATACAATATAACAATAAATTGACAATAATAGAAAAATAAACTAACCCCCCCAACCTAATAAACACAATGTTGAAGCCTGATACCCATCATCATCATTATCTTCTCTCAATGTCCTTTGAAACAGGCTGATCAGTCCTAAATATCAAGAATCATGATACATGTGGTAAATACTACTTTGTAGGAAGGCCGACAGATTCAGCTTAACTGAATCTTCAACTAAGTTAACACTGTTTTAAACTTGGTATACTTTGCACAAACAAGAAAATCTGCGCCATATTGGTACTTGCGTCCCCATAGCCACCCCACAAGTCTGGAGAAAGAAGCGTTCCTTGAACATAAAGAAGTTGTGTCTCAACACAAATCCAGTTACAGTAGGACCAACTCCACCAGATCCCCATCTAGATCAGGAAGGAGTGTGAAGCATTTAGTTCATGTTTAATACATGTATATAGAGATTCATTATCCTTAACAAAGGATGGAAGGGAAGACACCAAAGCTTTCAAATAAAAATCCAAAAACTTGCAGACAGGTTCACACAAGCTGTCCCCACCCCCCTTTCCTATACAATTCTTCTGACATTTATGGTTTTTCGGAAGAAAATAAATGGTCGGTATCACTGGATGCAAAACTTTGGCTTGAGATTTTATTGTTCTCCACAGCTGACAGAAACATCTTGTTAAGAGCAGTCTTAAAATGATAGACTGGATTAGCCTTCAATTTTTGATAGCAACTAGTGTCATGGAGCTGTCTGCTTGCTTTTCATAATCTATTTATATACCTTACACATATATTTATATAGAGGTACTTAATGCTGATACCACTAGCGTTCGGGTTTTCGTCCTTTGGGTCAGTTTGGGGACACAAAAAACATAAACACTAGCTGCTTAAAAAGTGGTTATACACAAAAACCCATGGACCCGTAGACTATAATGGGGTCCACTAGATTTCTGCCTGGCTTCCGACGATTTTTTGCAGGAGTTTTCTCTCCTCCGATTTTACGCGGATTCAGTGGCGGAGTGTGCAAACGCTAGTGTGAACCTAGCGTTAGAAGTTCTCTCTCTCTCTCTCTCTATATATATATATATACAGTATATATACTGTATATATATATATATATACAAACAAACACATATCTTTGTATGCATATTATATGTAATACTTAATACTAATACCATTTAGAAATCTGTAAACATTCAATATATATATATATATATATATATAGTGGTAATTTGGGGAATTAAACTCAAAATGGCGGCTTTTCCTGGTCCGGACAGCGGTGGTTCATTGTACTGGACGCCGGAAAGATAGCTTTCAGACGGTCCAAGTGTAAAATCAAAGTGCCTTTATTCAGCTTAACTGCAACACAGCAAAACAACAAAAAAACCTATGCCACAGTTAGGGTCCTAACTCACTCCTTGAGCCCCTATCTGTCCTGACTATTGCTCAGCTCCAGCAACAGTCCTCTGTGGACGCCAGCCCTCTGGGACAGAGCCTATCTCTTTGTCCTAGCTGGTCCACCACCATTTCCTGCTTCCTGCAGGATGCTGCAGCCCCTCTGGAGTTACGTGCCACCACCCAAAGGCGTGGCTGAGAGCCTTTTCTGGCCTGGCCTGGGGTCGCTCAACAGCGCCCTCTGGCTCACATACTTACAATATATATATATAAAGTATTTAGTCAGCAACCAATTGTGCAAGTTCTCCCACTTAAAAAGATGAGGCCGGCCTGTAATTGACATCATAGGTAGACCTCAACTATGAGAGACAAAATGAGAAAACAAATCCAGAAAATCACATTGTCTGATTTTTAAAGAATTTATTTGCAAATTATGGTGGAAAATAAGTATTTGGTCACCTACAAACAAGCAAGATTTCTGGCTCTCACAGACCTGTAACTTCTTCTTTAAGAGGCTCCTCTGTCCTCCACTCATTACCTGTAGTAATGGCTCCTGTTTGACATTGTTATCAGTATAAAAGACACCTGTCCACAACCTCAAACAGTCACACTCCAAACTCCACTATATATATATATATATATATATATATATATATATATATATATATATATATCTTTATATGGGGCCTTGCCATACCATTTGCTCTAACTTTAGGGACAAAGTGGGCATTATTACTTTCTTTTTTCCAACTGTAATTTTTATTGAACAGTTTTACAAAAATATGAACTACCATAAAGACAGGGATACCTAAGAAAAACCAGTGTGACAATTATTACAAAGAAAAACAAAAAGAAGGGGGAGGCAACCAAGAACAAAGGGAAAGACAAGTTGGTAGAGCGGGGAGGGAGGAGGGGGGTTTAGGCAGGGAAAAGTGTCATCAAATATCTTACAATATGGATCCCAGATTACATGAAAGGCCTCAACCGTATTATTATAAATGGCGGTTAGGAATTCCAGACTTTAGACGTCCTTCATGCAGGCCAACAATTCTGTCCACATGGAGGGGGGTGTGATCCCCTTCCAATGCTTAGCAATCAGAGTTTTGGCCGCCGTACATAAGTATAGAAAGAACTTGGAGGTTTTTTTTTGCCCAGTTGTCTGGGAGGCAGGTTCAAAAGATATGCCATGGGACTCAGGGACACTCCCTGTATAAAAATGGCACCCGACAGTGCCCTGTCCTCCTCCCAGAATCACTATATCATAGGACATTCCCAGAAGACATAGTAAAGGGAGCCGACTGCAGTATTATACCGCCAGCATTCAGGGGGAATAGTTTGATTTAGGGAGTGCAGAAAGGCAGGGGGGTGGTACCAGTGCATTAGTAGTTTTTACTAGGTTTCTCTAAACGTCACGCAGGTAGAGGATTTTGAGTCCCGGGACCAAATGATCTGCCACTGCTCGGGCGAAATTGAACTCTCCATGGCCACTACCCAGTGTGTCATATGCCCATGAACAGGAGAGTGTCTGTCCTCTGGAAGGGAAAGATGCTTGTATATAGTAGAGATCAGGCCCTTTGTAGAGGTGCCAGTTTTGCATAGTTTCTCAAACTGGTTGGTGAGTGAGAACACGCAGCCTCCATAAAGAGAGTGTATGAAGTGAGTGACCTGCTGATAATGAAGCCAATCCGAGGCAGGAAGGCCCAGGGTAGAGGTGAGATAGTCAAAGGGCCTAGGCCCCAAAGTCATGGGATTAATCATATCCACCACCCTAAACAAATCTGCAGCTGACCATGATCGTACCATTGCCGGGGTCATACCCTCCAGGAGAAGGTGGTTGTACAAGAGAGAGACCATCGAGGAGTGTCGTGAGGCAAGGAGGAACAATTTACTACAAGTATCCCAGATTGCCCTAGTAAATTGAAAGGAGCCCAGCAGCAAGGGGGGGGGGGGGGGCGAGTGGATCCATAAAAGGGCATTGGGATGCATAGGTACAAGCCAGGGCTTCTCAATTTCCACCCTTTTAGTATATGCTGGCAGTGCCTCCCAAAAGGGCATACTTCTCAGGTGAGTCGCCAAATAATAATGGAGAATATGTGGTACCGCCAGCTTCCCTCCCTGCAAGCATCACCGACCAGATGAAGCAAAAGATCGCTTTCTGAAGATTGCGAAATTCGGAGCGAGGAACATCCACTGGCAGCGTCTCAAATAAATATAATAGCTTTGGTAGAATGGACATCTTGACAGCTGCTACCCAGCCCAATAGGGAGATCGGGAGAGGACGTCACTTATCCAGAAGTCCTAAAAAATATGTGTCAACTCTGGAAATATTGAGTCTTTAACCCCTTAAGGATTTAGCCCAAAAGTGTCTTAACCACTTCCGTACCGGGCCACTTTCTGATTCAGGACCAGACACAATTTCGGGTTTTTTGTATGTGCGGTTTTGGAGGGCTATAACATTTTTATCATTTGCGTTATTCAACTAATTTCTGCGTGTTTTTTCGGTGACACAGGGCTTTATTTTTATGTTGTTTTTATTTTTACATGTTTTTTAATTTTTTTATATCTACTAAAAAACTTTTCAAAATAGTTTTTCCTCTGTTACGTTAATTTTTATTTTGGATTTTGTTGTCGGGGGTGGGGCTAGAACCTGTAATAAGAGCGTGTTATTGGCCTATTATTCATTTTTTTAATTATTTTACTTTCATTTGTATTTATTTTTTTTAACTTTTCTATTCATTTTATTTCTTTATTTTTTTACATTGTGTCCCCATAAGGTCATAATAGACCTTTGGGGACATATGACCACTATTTTTTTGGTGGAGGGGCTGATAACTTAGCCCCAGTTGCAGGAGGAATACAGCCTCCTGCTCATAACTACAGAGCGGATATGGGTCCTTTAGAACCCAGCAGCTCTAACAGCCTCTGACCCCGGTGGATCACGTGCCCGCCGGGTCAGAGGGGAGCCGCATATGGGTAAATGTACATTTTTGATAACTTATTTTATTTTAGAAAGTAGGAGGGTGTTTAGATTAGTGTAGGAATTTCCATCTATCCCAGACAACCCCTTTAAGAACCAGGCCTCATTTTTCAAATCTGATGTGTCATTTTATGTGGTAATAACTTTGAGACGCTTTAAGTTATCAAAGTGATTCTAAGATTGTTTTTTCATGTCAGTGGTAAATTTTGGTCGATATGTTTTGTCTTTGATTGTGAAAAAATAGGAATTTTGATGAAAATTTTGAAAAAAACGTAGTTTTCAATCTTTGAAATTGCATGCCTTTCATATAGAAAGTCATACAACCCAAATGACTTCATAAATATAATTTACCATATCTCTGCTTTATGTTGCAACCAAACATTAATCACCCTTTCATTTTTTCAGATATTATAAGGCTTAGATGCCAAGCAGTCATTTTTCAAATTTTCAAGAATATTTCCGAAACCCATTTTTCAAGGGACCAGTTCAGTTTTGAAGGGGTCTTGAAATGCCTCTCTAATAGAAACCCCCATAAATCACCCCATTCTGCACTCCTGGAAGAATTCAGAACAGACTTTACAAAGTTTCTTAACCCTTTCAGCATTTGACAGCAATTAAAACAAAATGGAGGTCAAATTTACACTTTTCAATTTCTGTCACTAATATATTCATTTAGCTCTAGAATTTACACATTCCTAAGGGTTTAGAGGAGAAAATGCATTCCAAAATCTGTTATGCAATTTCTCCCGAGCATGATATTATCCCACATGAGGATGTAAACTATTGTATGGGCACACAGTAGGGTAAAGAACAGAAAGAACGCAATTGGGATTTTGGAGGGCAGATTTTGCTGGAATAGTTTTCAGGCACCATGTCACATTTGCAGAGCCCCTGAGGTGCCACAACAGTGGAAAACCCCAAAATGTGACCCCATTTTGGAAACTACACCCCTCAAGGAATTTATCAAGGGGTATAGTGAGCACTTTGACCCTACAGGAATTTCACAGAATTTTTAACCATTGGGATGTGAAAATGAAAAATTATTTTTTTTTTACAATAAAATGTCACTTTGGCCCCAAATTTTACATCTTCACAAGGGGTTAAAGGAGAAAAAGCTTTCCAGTATTTGTTAAGCAATTTCTCCTGACTAAAGAAATGCCCCACATGTGGGTGTGAACTGCTGTATGGTCACACAGTGGGACTGAGACGGGACAGAACAATATTTGGAGGGCAGATTTTGCTGTAATAGTTTTCAGGCACAATGTCGGATGTGCTGAGCCCCTGAAGTGCCAGAACAGTGGAAACCCCCAACAAATGACCTCAGTCTGGAAATTACACACCTTAAAAATGTATCAAGGGGTATAGCAAGCATTTGGACCCCGCTGGTATGACAATTTATTATCCAGAAATTACTGTACAATAGAGGATGAAAGGTAAATCTGTGCATGATGGTATAAGGAGGTGATATTCTATGGAAAATAAATTCTAAAATTAATAATCCATGAAACTGTGGAACAATCTGAAGCAATCCTTCATGCACAAGCCACGTTTTTTAGGGCAGGTGTCACACTGAAGTGGTGTCTTTCCTTATTCCCCTTTTGAAACGCACCTTTTTTGGGTCTTACCTTTTTTTGCAGTTTGTGGGATTTCACCAGGAAAATGTTGCCTTGGTACAATACGGGCACCTTCAGTTTCAGAAGTACTGCAACCTGGCACTGTTTGGTCCCCAAATATCAGGGCCTTGATCATTTTCTCCTGAAAATCAAGTAAAGTTCCTGTCTGTCCTGCACATTGTAATAGCACGTAAGCATTATACATTGCCATATGTATGATGTGCAGCTTTTTGTACCACACTCTTGTTTTCCGCATGGCACTGTACGGCTTCAGGACTTGACCAGATAGATCATCCCCTCCCATGTACTTATTGTATGCCAGGATGCAGTCTGGCATGGGGCTGAGGGTACTGGTACCACGCAGAGGGACAGGGGCGCTGCCGTTACTATGAATTGTGGTCAGTACAAGGACATCCCTCTTGTCCTTATACTTGACCAGCAGCATATTCTCATTGCAGACGGCCCTACTCTCACCCCTTCTGAGGGGCTGCGTAATCTGTGTCCTAGGGAGGCCTCTCTGATTTCTGTGCACGGTCCCACAAGCTGCAGTTCCTCCAGAACTGAGGCACCTGTGCAGACCAACCAATTGCAGCGTTTGAGGGGGATGGCACCACTGCACGCCCCCAAAACACTCGACAGGGATTGATGGTATGTATAGCAGCAATCACTGACGGTTTTCCAGAAACCTGCGCTGTGTCGGCAAACTGCAATTGCTCGATCTGAATCGATCGGCCAATTGCAGCGATCTACGTTGCAGGAGTGGAGATTAACCCCCCCATGCAAGGAAGAAGATTGTCATGAACAGTAGCAATCTTCTTAAGATCTCCGTGTTACATGATACGGAGAACCCTTAACAGCCAGACGTAGTAGTACGTATCGTGTCGCTAAGGGGTTAATAAACTTGATGTATTTGTTAATGTGTTAAAACTTATGACATGCTTATAAATGTACTTCAGTAACCATAGAAACATCTGACTAAGAGATCAAAAAACTCTGAAGCAGCAAAATTTATATCAGTCTCAATACTTTTGGCCACACCTGTAGATTTGTTCCTATATAATTCCCTCCCTGTACTGCCTGATTTTACAGCTTGCTGAAAATCTTGCATGGAGGATGGAAGACAGAGAGAAATGCAGGACCCAGCACGTGAAGAAACAACGGAACTTCCTCCAAAGAGTGCAAAAATGGATTCTAAGAGACCCAGTCAGCAGGTTGGTTAAGAATGTCTGGGCGACAGTAAGGTAGCCAAAAATGTTACTTTCTTAGAAATCATCCAAAACAGATGGGGGCAGACTTGTGGGATATGTTAAAAATCGAGCCAACAAAATAGTAAAACAAATGCATGAAGAGAGTGCAAAAGTAGGGGCAGGGAAAAAGAGAAAAGAGCAAGAAGACCCGGCCCAAGATGACATCACACCCGAAAGTAGTGGCCTTAATAGCAAGCTCAGAAAGGTCATGTGAACCGAGAGCAAGGCAGGTGGTTTGGACTCCGCAACCAGAAATGAACGCACACGCGGTAGTTCAAGAAAAAAATATATATTTACTATAAGTTAATAAAGGCTAGTTAAAGGTAAAATGACAGGGCTAAAGACAAGCAAAATATACAATATAGCATGAACAATTTCAAGGCAAATTCTGCAATGGTTTCTACTTTTACTCTGTCCAATTCTGCAGTATGGACACTGAATGAACAATATACTCAAAACTATCCCTAACTGACCCTGACTTCACATTTGGGTGCACCCCCTTTTCCCCAGTGGTCCAGGTGGACCGCTTACAGTCCGTAGAAGCGCGCGGTGGGGCCCAAAGCCGGCCCTTCCTTTTTTTATTAAGCCTCCCCCCCCCCCTTTTCTCGGTTTTGTGGGAAAAAAAAAACCCTTTTTTAGAAAGGAAAAAAAATAAATTTAATTTAATCAACAACTTTTTTCCCCCCCCCTCCTTTTCTCTCCTCCCCTTTCCATTCTTTGTGTTGGTATGTGGTTTTTTTGTTTGTCCCTTCTTTTTTATTAACCCCCCCCCGTCTTTTTTTTTTTTTTTTTTTTATATATATTTTCTTTTTTTTTTTTTTTCTTTTCCCCTTCAGCCTATTTCTTTTTTTTTTTCTTCTTTTTTTTTTTTTTTTTTTTTTTTTTTTTTTTTTTTTTTTTTTTTTATTTTTTTTTTTTTTTTTAAAAATTTTTTTTTTTTTTTTTTTTTTTTTTTTTTTGTATAAATTGTTAATGTTGAATGTATTTCTGTGATTCTGTTCCTTTAAGACAGCAGCCATTGTAACTGTGACATGATGCTGGAGTGAGACCCCCCCTTTTATGTCAGCTTGCCTGTTCTGCAGACAGAGTGTGAGCAGAGAAGCAGGAAGTGACGAGACAGAGAGCAGCAGCCATCTTGGCAAGTGTTGTATTGAACTGGTGTGGAGATTTTTCTGTGCAGCTAAGCTGTATCTTGGTCCAGAGACAAACAGAGTGTAAAGAGACAACAGGACTAGTGAGTCCACGTGAAAGGAACTGTGCTCAGTGGCTGATCAGTGAGACTGACATTGTGACTGTGTATATGGATACCACAGATAGAGACTCGCAGTGCTGTTGATGTACTGGACGGCACCTGCTAAATCCCGGCTTACATCCCAGCTCAGTGTATGGATTCGGCAGGACTGTCAGTATGCTGAGTGGAATCTGCTGTTGGATTACATTGCATTCAGTTGGTTTCCCTGTCTGTTAAAGAGGACTTCATCTCTCCCAAGATCCTGATAACCGTGAGGAGAGGACGCTTCACTATAAAAGAAAGGACCGACTTTGGGCCCCACCGCGCGCTTCTACGGACTGTAAGCGGTCCACCTGGACCACTGGGGAAAAGGGGGTGCACCCAAATGTGAAGTCAGGGTCAGTTAGGGATAGTTTTGAGTATATTGTTCATTCAGTGTCCATACTGCAGAAGTGGACAGAGTAAAAGTAGAAACCATTGCAGAATTTGCCTTGAAATTGTTCATGCTATATTGTATATTTTGCTTGTCTTTAGCCCTGTCATTTTACCTTTAATTAACCTTTATTAACTTATAGTAAATATATATTTTTTTCTTGAACTACCGCGTGTGCGTTCATTTCTGGTTGCGGAGTCCAAACCACCTGCCTTGCTCTCGGTTCACAAATTGGCGTAGTCGGCAGGATCCGCTTACCAGAATGGACGGTGACGCACCCGTTCGGGAGAATGGTGCGGGAGGAAGAATGCCAGCAGGGGCTATAATGAGTCAGTTAGCTAAATTTGATGGCAATAATATGTCAGTGAGTATGTGGGTGGAACAGATACGAATGATACAGCGAATGTACCAGACCGCACCAGAAGTACTAGTAGAGCTAGCAATATTGACATTACAAGGGGATGCTAAGACCACGGTGATACTGAGGCCATTTGAACAAAGGCAGACATTTGAGCAAGTAGTCCAGATTCTAGAAACCATCTATGGAGAAACTGCATTGCTGGGGTCTCTGCAGGCTCGGTTCTTCCAGAGGGTACAACAGGAGAATGAAAGCCTTCCCCAATATGCAAATGCCCTACAAGAACTGCTCCGAGATATTCAAAGGAAGGAAAGAGGGGGCTCGCCAGCCTTCTGTAACCCTGATCGGACTCTCCGTGACCAGTTTGTCCTGGGGATACGTGACGGCAGTTTAACTGTGACTATGCAGGATTTTATACGACGAGAGACTGATGCTAAATTCCATGATGTACAGGTAGAGGCCATCTCCCGTGCCAATAGTATGGTCCTGAGGCCGCAGACCGCAGTTGGAGTTACTTTGTCACAGGGGGCTAGTTCTGGCTCAGAGACAGTAGAAAAAGGGACGGTTAAAGAAATTCTCACAGTAATGCAGAAACTGCAAGAACAAATGGAACACTTGCACACTCGTTGTGATGAGCAGTCTATGAAAATTGCAGACTTCCAGAAGACTGGAGATGAAAGGGTGAGCCATCCACACCCAGCAAGTCAGAATCACCCACCACCCCGCTGGAGGGGTGAGGGGGGATGGGACCTACCGAAGGGGTCCAAACAGATGGCCAGAACGACGGGGGATACGCTGCTGGGAGTGTGGACGGATGGGCCACGTTGCTGCTAGATGTCCAGAGCAGCGACAAACTTATGAGAGACCGCCGTTAAACTGAAGTCCCCTGCTGCTGAAGGGCGTGTAGTAGGGGAGACTGACAAGGAGACTATGTGGGGAGAATGCCCTGATGATGACCTGATCGCTGCAAGTCCTGTCATACAGGTGGAAATGGAGGGTATTCCGGTTACCGGGATGATTGACACGGGTTCCCAAGTAACGACCTTGAGTAGAGACTGTTATGAACGGTACTTCCGGCAACATGTGAAATATGATCCCCATACATTCGTACGAGTGGTCGCAGCTAACCAGTTACCAGTTCCAGTCGTGGGAGTGGCCTGGATGAATGTCCGGGTATGTGGCCAAGATCTAGGTAGGAAAGGCATTGTGGTGGTACAGGAGTCACATGAAGTAAAGGTCCCTGTCATTTTGGGGATGAATGTGTTAAAAGAATTAGATCAGATCCTCTTTGAAAAGAAAGGTCACGGTTATTGGAAAGAAACCACCACCCATCGGCCTACTCAAACAGCTTTCCAGCGGCTGATCCGGACATGTGGCTTACAGAAAAGTTCAGATGCACAGCGTCCTCTGGCTCGAATTTCAGTTCCTTTGCATACAAAAGTTACACTGCCACCCAGTCGGGAGACAATAGTGTCCATGCCCGTAGGCACCTGTCGGAAACTAGAGGGCATAGCTGTGTTGGTAGAACCACTGCAGGCAGCCGAAGGAGGTGTTGATCCGCTAGTGGCCCGTTCCTTGGCAATAGTTCGCAATGGGAGAGTACCACTTCGATGTGTAAACACTCAGGACCAGAGTGTGGACCTGACCCCAGGGAGGCTGCTGGCTAACATCTATGTGACTCCGGAGGAAGTAAGGAAAGTAACTCCAATGCAGCTGAAGCCGACTGAAAGGGATGAGTGGACCATAACTGTGTCCATGGGAGAAGATGAGGAACCCACCTCTGAATGGAATGGCTGTGCAATTCGAGAACAGATGAAGATGGATGTAAGTTCATGTTCTCTGGAATGGGTGCAGAAGGTAGATGAGCTGTTGTGGGAGAACCAAGCCACCTTTGCACGGTATGCTGAAGATTTTGGATGTACCACAGGGATCTACCATGAGATTCCCACAGGAGACACCCCTCCAATTAGAGAGCGCTACCGACAAATTCCTCCACAGTTGTATCAGGAAGTGAAAGAACTGTTAGCTAAGATGCTACAGGGTGGGATCATCCAAGAAAGCCAGAGTCCCTGGGCGGCTCCTGTGGTGTTAGTAAGAAAAAAAGATGGGTCCATCCGATTTTGCGTTGACTATCGGAAGTTAAACGCTTGCACCGTACGAGATTCCTACCCCTTGCCACGGATTGAGGAGTCCCTCTCAGCGCTAGGGAGAGCCCGGTACTTCTCCTCACTAGATCTGGCTAGTGGGTATTGGCAGGTGCCGATGGCCACAAAAGACAAGGAGAAGACGGCATTCATCTTGCCCATGGGACTATACGAATTTAACCGGATGCCCTTCGGGTTGACAAATGCACCCGGAACGTTTCAGCGGTTGATGGAGAAATGTCTCGGTGACTTCAACTTCGAGTTCACTCTCATCTACTTGGATGACATTATAGTGTATTCTGCGACCTTTGAAGACCATCTCCACCAGTTGGGGCAAGTATTTCGAAGATTGCGGGAACATGGGCTCAAATTGAAACCCAGTAAATGTCGGTTGTTCCAATCTGAAATTGATTACTTGGGCCACCGCGTATCAGGAGAAGGGGTGAGACCATCAAGAGACAAGATAGCGGCTGTTCAAGATTGGCCGATACCGACTACCCTGCGAGAAGTGAGGGCGTTCCTTGGAGTAGCCGGTTACTATCGACGGTTTATTAAGGATTTCGCCAAGGTAGCAGCACCACTTAATGCTCTCCTACGAGGCACATCCGGTGGTCCAAAGAACCGGTCCGTGAAGTGGGGACCTGAACAGGAACAAGCCTTCCAGGCATTGAAGGATGCACTGACAACAGCCCCAATCTTGGCATATGCTGATTACCACTTGCCGTTCCAGCTATATACAGATGCAAGCCTGTATGGTCTTGGAGCAGTGCTTTCCCAGCTTCAGGATGGCCAGGAGAGGGTCATAGCGTACGGCAGCCGGTCTTTGAGAGATTCTGAAAGAAACCCCGAGAATTATAGTTCATTTAAATTGGAGCTGTTGGCACTGGTATGGGCCATGACCGAGAAATTCTCTGAATATTTGACCGGTGCTGAAGTTTTAGTACTGACTGACAACAACCCACTAGCTCACCTGGAAAATGCCAAGCTCGGGGCGTTAGAGCAGAGGTGGATAGCCCGAATGTCTACATTCAATTACCGCATTAAGTATCGGTCCAAGACAGAGAACCAGAATGCTGACGGACTTTCTAGGGTAACTGCCCAGACCCCCACAGAAGACGTGGATCATGAGTTGGAGCATGTGGAGGTGCCCGATTTCAGCAGATTTTCACAGGCCTTGACCGCCACTAATCAGTTTGAGATGGAGGGGACTGAAATGGCTCCTTTCTTTGGTCCCTCACGACAGGAATGGGCACAGATACAACAGACCCATGAGGGGCTGGCGCAGATGATCAAGTGTGTTGAGAAAGGCCAGAAGCCCTGTAGAGAGGAAAGAGAACGACTGACACGTGAGATATTATCTGTTTTGAGTCAGTGGGAAAAGTTGGAGATGAAAAATGGAGTGCTATGCCGAAAGGTCTATTTACCTTCTGAGATCGACATTCGATACCAAATTGTGGTGCCTAGTGAACTGGCTCGCTCCTTGGCAGTTGAGGCTCATAATAAGAATGGACATTTTGGTCATGAGAAGACCTTTCGTTGGTTACAGCGACTGATTTACTGCCCTGGTCTTCGTCAAATGGTCGAAGAAGTATGCCGCAGCTGTCGAACTTGTGAGATCCATAAGGCAATAGAACAGAGAGCTCCCCTGCAAACCATCGTGACCCAGGAACCTTTAGAAATTGTCATGATAGACTATCTAATGGTGGGCCCATCCAATAGCGGACACCAGTATTGCCTCGTAATGGTGGATCACTTCACCAAATTTGCGGTGGTAACCGCCACCAAGGACCAGACAGCTGAGTCAGCAGCTCGTGCTCTGTGCCAAGATTTCATTCGAGTATATGGGTGCCCCCAACGCATCCACTCCGACCAGGGCGCCTGCTTTGAGGGACACGTAATGAAAGAAGTTCAACGTATCTACGGGATAAAGAAGTCGCACACGACTCCATACCACCCTCAGGGAAATGGGGCCTGTGAAAGATTCAACAGAACTCTGCTACAGATGCTGCGGACTCTGGAGGAAGACAAGAAGTTACAGTGGCCTCAGTTCTTGTCTGAAATGGTGTGGGCCTATAACAATCAGGTCCATTCTACAACGGGGTACTCTCCTTATACACTTCTCTTTGGGCGGTCTGGGCGAAGTATAGGAGAATTACAGTTGAATGATGTGGATGGGTTCCCTCTGAGGGATCCAACCTCTTGGGTGCGGGCGCATCGGCAGAGACTTGAGACGATCCATCGATTGGTGCGGCAGCGCCTGCAAGAACATCCCCATCCTGATAAGACCCCAGTGCAAGAAGCACCATTGCAACCAGGCGACCTGGTGCTAGTTCGTGTCAAGAAACCCCAAGGGAAATTGGAAAGCAGATGGGAGGCTTTGCCGTATCGTGTTGTTGGCCGCAAGTATGCGAATGGGCCAGTGTACCAGGTCCAGAAAGAAGGAACTGATTGTGTTCGAGTACTTCACCGAAATATGTTGCGCCTGTGTCATTCTGAAGGGACAGATCACAATGGGCCTGCCAATGTGAATGAGCTCCCACAGTCAGAGAATGGAGGTGCGGAATGGGCCTCCGACAAGGAGGATGATTGTTGGCCGATCCCTGCTCCTGGGGATGTTCCACCTGTGACTACTGTATCTCCGGTCTGTGCCCCCTCTGGTGCGGAATCCGCTGGTCCTTCTCAGCCCATAGCTGCAGCACCCCATAATATACCACCGGTCCTCAGACGGACCACTAGGCCAAATGCTGGTATTCCCCCTGTTCGGTATGCGCAGGATGAGTTTGTTTGGCCTGCCATACATCGGTATACTACCACCCTGTGCATAAAAGTACGACCCTCTGGATATACAGTCATAGGCAGGGACTGCCAATCTTAAAGTGGGGGGGAATATGTAAGAGACAGCCAATGTTGTCCTAAGCTTTATTTGTCTGTATAAATTGTTAATGTTGAATGTATTTCTGTGATTCTGTTCCTTTAAGACAGCAGCCATTGTAACTGTGACATGATGCTGGAGTGAGACCCCCCCCTTTTATGTCAGCTTGCCTGTTCTGCAGACAGAGTGTGAGCAGAGAAGCAGGAAGTGACGAGACAGAGAGCAGCAGCCATCTTGGCAAGTGTTGTATTGAACTGGTGTGGAGATTTTTCTGTGCAGCTAAGCTGTATCTTGGTCCAGAGACAAACAGAGTGTAAAGAGACAACAGGACTAGTGAGTCCACGTGAAAGGAACTGTGCTCAGTGGCTGATCAGTGAGACTGACATTGTGACTGTGTATATGGATACCACAGATAGAGACTCGCAGTGCTGTTGATGTACTGGACGGCACCTGCTAAATCCCGGCTTACATCCCAGCTCAGTGTATGGATTCGGCAGGACTGTCAGTATGCTGAGTGGAATCTGC